>CM064580.1:40604231-40991731 GCA_032716605.1 Paralithodes platypus
CCGAATGGATACAAGCCAAAGAGAGAGGGAGAGAAAGATAAAAAAAGCGAGGTGGGCTCCCTTAAATCAACGACTGACTGCATTTGTAAATTAATAAAGTGTGAGTTTGTTTCCCCCTCTATTATATTACTAACAACTGTCACCTACTAACATCTCCTAATCCTGCCACGGGCATAATTTTGTCCCAGGGCAGTCTTCCCTTTCCATTACCCACTCTAAACTACTGTTTGGATACTTGACCATCAGTGTTTTGGAGGGCAAGGAGCCTTGAGGGGTCGCTTTACATATTGCTGCTTTATTTCCTTTGTACTTTTCCCTCTAAGATATATAGATAGAATAAAATTTATAAAACGTGTCAGGTACAGAAGGGGTTAAACACCAGTATCCGGTAAGGCACTATTCCTTGCTATGGAATTCCCGGCCTGGGTTATGTACAGTACATTAAGTGTACCTGCTTGTCCGTAACTAACTCACTCACTCACTCACTCTTACTCTTTCACTCTCAAAAGCACATTATACAGTCGGCCAAATAGTGATGTCTCAGCACCAAGCATGTTTTGATTAATAATTGGTATCAGTAATATCTAAACAGGACCTTTTCATTTTGAGTGAGCTATACAAACATGTTCCTACCCTATTCAACATCTGACCGACATTAATACAGCACAGAGCGTAATGACAACCGAGACGTAACTTATTAAGGGGACATGGGCCGGTTTTCTGGACCACTTTCTCCCTCATGTTTAGCACCATTAGTTTTCAGATGTTAAGATGTTTGCCCCATTAGTTAGTCGATTTTAAGACCTTTCGTACCATTTCTTCGTCAATATTTAGACCTTTCGTGCTATTTAGGTGTCGATTTTTTCCCTGGCGAACGATAGTGAGCCTGTAATGTTGGAAGAACCGGCCTTCGGCCGGGAAATTTTTCTATCGAAAAATGTACAAATTAATCTAGAAGGGGGATCTAATGGATGTTTTCTTAAATTTGATGGAGGTCTAGGGAGGAAACTAGAAAAATAATAAATACATGCAAAAATCGGCCAAAAAGTAAACCATCCCCCCCCTTAACGCTACCGTACATGTTGTCACTCTTTACTGTGGACGAGGTATATCTTGGCCTCTTATCTCAAGAAACTGTACTGTCTGTATGATCTTACTAGTAAAATAGGTCCATGCTGTACAGTCGGGCTAATAAGTGATGTCTCGCCACCAATTATCTTTTGATCAATAATTGGCATCAGCAATATTTACACATTATTTCTTCTTTTTGAGCGAGCTATACTGACATGTTCCTACACTTATCCACCCTATTCAACATCTGGCAGACATTAATACAGGACAGAGCGCGTCAAACGTAATGACAGCTGAGACATGACTTATTTGCGCTACCGTACACTACATGGCCAAGGCATTGGTATTTTGTGCCTAATTGTAACTGAATTATTGTATCACAAATACTTATTGTATCAAAATGTATTGCTCTCTAAATCCACTCTGCAGGGAGGTAAATAAAGGTTATTATATCAAGCCAAGTCTCTCTCTCCTCTGATGCGTTCAATAGTTTTACTTACAATGGAGTCAACACTATCTGGTGCAACGTCTTGGGGGTAGTTAAGTTGTTATATTAATATTGAGGGTCTAAATTGCTGTTGTCATTTCGACCAAAGTATTTTTAGTTTTCCCCTAGATTAAGAGAAACGCCTCCCTAGACCCCTTTCAAACTAACAAAAACGCCACCCAGACACCTTTAAGATAAATAGGTACATTTTTCAGTAGAAAAACGTGCCGGCCAAAGGCCGGCTTCTAAGTTTTAGGCTGGCTATCGCTCGCCCAGAAAAAAATCAACACCTGAATAGCCAAACTAATGAGGTGACATTTTTTAAAATCTCCAAACCAATGGAGTTGTTGTTGTTGTTGTTCCCCAAGCTGCCTGGCCGAACAGCCCCAAGGCCCCGAGCAAGGTCAAGGCCATAACCGAGCGCCCCCACAGAACCCTCCCTGCAGACCACAATAAAGCCTGGGTGACCGAAGCCACTCCATGGCGGGGAGCTGAGGAGGGTGCGGAAATGCCCGGGAAACCAAAGCCCCACCCAGGGCCCTGTGCCCCTCAGCAATTATGAAGAGAAAGTTGAGGGGCAAAGGAAAAATGTGACGCTTTGGCTTCCAATCTTGGTAGATTGGGAGGTCAATCCACGGAAGAGACGCCGTCACTTGAGATCTAGAAATATATAAGTAAACGGAACAGTCAGAGTAAGCTATGGGTATGGCAGAGATCGCTCAGTTCTCACTCTGACAGACCAGCCCATCACCAATGAAGTGAAACAGGGTGGTTCCAGAAAGACCCACCCTGCACAAGATAGGGTTGAGGCAAGGCCACCTCTGCCACGGCCTCCTATATATCTGTAGACTGTGCAGTATATATCAGGCCTGACCGCTGCTGACCCGCCAGCTCTGTGACGTTATCTAGGACTTGGGGTCACGAGTCAGTTGTACTGTCCTAGCTGTGATGTGGGGTCACGTTCACTCTCTAGTCTAGTGAATTTATGGATAACATTAATGTATATCTTGTGTAATGACAACAATTATTATATAGGAGGTGCCTCTACACAAGGCCTGTTCGATCTTCCGTGACGCCACGCTAGTAGGTACACCCGCGCTCTTTTCTCAAAACTTTAAACTGGTTGATAGAGCCAATGCGCTTTACTTTTATTGTTCTGATTTGACGTTTATCCCCATCTATATGTCGAGTTCTTCCTGGCGAGCGATAGCGAGCCAGCATTATATGAAAAAATCCGGCTTCGCCGGAGAAATTTTTCTATCGAAAAATGTACAAATTTAGCCTGCTGTCTAACAAAAATAAAAACTATGCTGGCTCGCTACCGCTCACCAGTAAGAAATTGACACCTGGATGGGGATAAATGTCTTAAAACAGTAGGCTGAATGGGGCCAAATGGATACAAGCCAGAGAAAGATAGAAAAGGATAGAACAAAAACAGGTCACCCCCCCTAAGACATGTAATGCACAAATCTACACAGTATCTCGATCTAGACGGAAGTGGTCTCGAGAAAATCATCTAAAGACAGTTAATGTAATTTTTTTTCTTTTAAATAGAAACTGTAGTAGTTAAATGTTTGTAAATTACTATAAATTACTCTATACATTCTTCACATTATACAAAACTCTTATATTTACTATGTGACAAATTTACAGATATGGTATATTCTGGTATGAAGAAGAATGTAAACACAATAAAGTAACGGAATATACTGTATATATATATATTATACAACCATTATTGCTCTTCCATCAAACACGGTCGTTATCAGCCACCACCCAACCCTACTATCGCCTTTACATTCAGGTTATATGTAACTATCAAATAAAAATATACAAAAATTGTGTTATTGCAGGACCATGAAAAAATCCTTCCAAAACACCCCAGGGGCTCTCAAAACAAAGGAATATGTCATTAGGTGAGATAATTACCCTCTTGTACTTCCTACCACTCATGAATATGCATCTCAACCCCCCCCCCCCCTCCTCAATTATCGGCTATTTTCCCTCTTATGTTCTTCATTTATGCATCATTTAGAGACCCTTTAGAACTGTGATATCACTCTCGGGCCTCTCAGTGTGTTGAGAGACGTTGCAAGGAGAGGGTGTGTCTCTCAGCCTGCCACCCCAAGATGCGACCGGGCAGCGAAAATATAAGTTTTTCAACACCCAAATGCTTTTTCCACTTCTTTTATCGCTCTTCAAGGTTCATATGTTCATCATATAAGTAAAATATACAAACATGGAGAAGAAATAATGCTTTGTATGATAAATAATTATAACAAATTCTGTCAGAATCGAAGGTAATAAATTCGCATATAACTATGTTTGTCAACAGACAATTACGCGCTCCTCGGGAAACCATACTGCCGATCTGAAAGTAGATTATGGGAAGATAAATGCTTAAGAAACTTTTAATTAAAGATAGTTTCAAAATGTTTAGAGATGCATGAAATGAGAGCAATTGGACGCTAGTTGGAGGGTTGAGAGCGGTCACCCTTCTTTGTGACAGGTTCAATGAGAGCAAACTTCCAGCAAAAAGGAAAGATGTTAAAGGAAAGGCCGAGACAAAAGAGTTTGCCTAGGCAGGAAGTCAGCACGAATGAACAGGTTTTGAGTACAACAGAAGGAACACCATCCAACCCATACGCCTTCTTAGTATTAAGGGGAGACTGACCGTTTGTTTGGTCTATTAATTCATTTATTCATATATTTTTTTAGTTTCCTCCCTAGACCTCCATCAAGCTTAGAACAAAAAAACCTAAACCCCCTTCAAGATAAATTTATACATTTTTCGATAGAAAATGTTCCGGCCAAAGGCCGGTTCATCTTCAAATTGCAGGCTCACTATCGCTCGCCTGGAAATAATCGACACCTAAATGGCACGAAAGGTCTTAAAATTGACAACGAAATGGGGCGAAAGGTGTTAAAATCGCCAAACTAATGGGCCGAACGTCTTATAATCTCAAAACTAGTAGGGCTAAACATTAGGGAGAAGGGGGTACAGAGAAAAGGTCTGCCTCCCCTTAACTCCAGAGAGGGCAGAAAGTACATCCTTAGAAGAGATTAATATGATCTTAGGCATAAGTAAGCGTACGTTTGGACTTTGGCAAGTCCGTTATCGGTTCTTATTTTCCCCTTCCCTTCTCCGAAAAATTTCATACCGGTCTTTTCTTTTTCTTTTTTTATAATTGTAGTTTAACCAGACCAGTGAGCTACACAACGCAACTCTTATAGGGCTGGCCACCGGTCTTTACTGAGCTAGCAGAAAAAACTTGGCATTATATACTGGATAAACAAAAAACATATTTAGTATTCAGTATTTGTGTTATTGTCCATCTATATCTGGATATAGTTCGATTTGACATTTTGTAAACAAACAAATTAGTGCATAAAAACATTGTATGTTGGCAAAACTGTTATCCTTCCTTCTTCGCGAAAAAACAAAACATACTACTTACGTGTTGATTACAGTAAATAAAGGGGTGAATAGTTAGGAAATTAACAATAACATTATAATGATTTCATTTGTATTCCTAAATTCAATTAAAAAACGAGTTACTAGGGTATTTTTCCTCTAATGAAATACATGGGAAATCCCTATGGGGCATTGTTTCTGGACCACCTTATCTATCTATATATATATATATATATATATATATTAAATAAATCTCATTAATGCATGTGAGCTACTAAAGGTTATTATACTCTTAGCCGGGATCGAACCACCGACAGTCAGGAGGATTGTATTGTTTGTAATGTCATGAAATTCCAAAGAAAGTTCAGTTCCTGCCAAGCTCGCCTTGAGATATGGCGGAAAGCTTTGGCAGGTCTATTTCCACACAGAAGACAATGAAAGTTTAGTTTGTGGCATGACGTCCTTGAGATATGGCGGCAAGCTTATGCAGGACTATTCCCACACATAAGACAATGAAAGTTTAGTTAGTGGCATGACGTCGTTGAGATATGGCGGTAAGCTTGGCCACGACTATTTCCACACAGAAGACCACCGTGGCTGCCAACAAACCCACGCCCAGCACAGCCAACATGCCCTGTAGTGGAGGAGAAGAAGCACTACATTGCAACAGTTATGTATGTACAGTATATATTTTTTCTATGTGGATGAGAGAGACAAAAGGCAAAAACTGCCTGTGACGATTGCCTCCCCCACAGTTGAAAGAGTGACAGGGCCAAAACCAAGGAATGATCAAGCCAAAATGCCTGGACACACAGAGTTTGATGCAATTTAAGTCATAGGATGAGGGAAAGATAGATTCAGGGAGAGAGTTCCAGAGCTCAGCTGTTGAATAAAAGAAAGATTGGGAGCATCATTTCACTCTTAGGTTGGAGAGTTGCATAGATTATGGATGGGATTGTGTTGCAAGACTTTCTACTATGTACCCTACGTAGAGCTGTTATACACAGAGAGCTGTGAGGAACACTGATTATTGTAATAGCGATAGAATAGTGAGAGATGCAACATTGCGTCAAAGAGAGAGAGAGAGAGAGAGATTGCAGAGAATCGGTGAGTAGACGAGAGTTAATGAGATGAAAAGCTTTCTTTTCTACTTTGTCTAGAAGTGCTGTGTAAGAGGATCCACCCCACACATGTGAACAATACTTAATACAAGGACACACTGTGCCCCTGTACAGAGCAAGTAGCTATGCTGGGGTAAAGAACCCCTTGAGACGGTTGAGCACACCCAGCTTCTGGAAAGCCATTTTAGCAAGTGATAATATGGTCTTTCCAAGAGAGATCAGAAGAAAAAGAAACACTGAGAAAAAATGAAGGGTTGATTTTTGTATTGTTGAAGTATAAGGGATAGTCCTCTGGGGATTCTTGACGGGTAGATAAATGGATAATTTGGGTTTTGGAAGCATTGAAATAAGCAGAGTAATCAGGAATTGTCTTTGCCATTAACATGTTTCCCTAGACCCAACCTCAATTCAATGGCATTCAAATCAGCTGAACTGAAAAGGTACTTGCTGGATCTTGATACCTATGGTGGCACAGACCCGGATGGGTTTTTCCCTCTCTTTTTTAAAAAGGTTGCAGCGGTCTTGGCACCTAAATTGGCTGTGGTGTTTAGGTTGCTTTTGAAATCAGGTAGTTTTCCTCTTTGCTGGCGTAAGGCTATTATCACTCCTATTCCAAAGGGAAATAATGCTTCATCATCTCCTAATGACAATCGCCCTATCTCCATTACACCTATCCTATCCAAGCTCTATGAGAGGCTTTTGTCCAGACGCCTTTCCTCTTATTGTAATAGTCATAATTTGATACCAAACTCACAGTTTGGTTTTCGTAAGGGACTGGGTACATGTGATGCACTTCTGACACTCACCCATGACTTGCAATCTTCATTGGACCAGGGACATGAGTCTCGCGTCGTGGCTATTGACTTTAGTTCTGCTTTTGATTTAGTCAACCATAAAGCACTTCTGTTTAAGTTACAGCTCATTGGTATTGGTGGCAATTTTTTAAGGATCTTTGAAGATTTTTTGACGAAAAGATCTCAGTCTGTGGTCATTGATGGGTGTCATTCCCCTTCTGTTACTGTTGTTTCTGGTGTTCCACAAGGCAGTGTCCTTGGGCCTTTGCTTTTTATTATTTTTACTGCTGACCTGTGTTCCGAGCTTGAAAATAAACTAATCTCCTATGCTGATGATACAACTTTATATGCGTCAATTCCATCACCAATAGATCGACACGTAATTGCTACTGCTCTGAATAGGGATTTAGCCAAAATTACATCATGGTGTGAACTTTGGGGCATGAAACTTAATGCTAGTAAAACACACTCCATTATCATCAGCAGATCTCGTACCTTGGATCCTCCCCATCCTTATCTACAAGTTTCTGGCGAGCAAATTGAGAATGTGGATACTCTGTGTTTGTTAGGAGTTACTCTTGATCCCAAACTTACTTTTGAAAAGCATATTAGTTCTTTCTCCTCTTCCATTTCCCAAAAAATTGGTCTGCTTCGCAAGGTTTATAAAACATTTGCTTGTGACGCCACAGTTATCAAGTCTTTTTATGCTTTTATTTTGCCACATTTAGAGTACTGCTCACCTGTCTGGTTGTCAGCAGCTGACTGCCATCTCAAGTTGCTTGACAGGTCGCTAAATTCCATCAGTTTTATTCTACCTCATTTGTCTCTTGATCTGTGTCATCGGCGTAAAGTTGGTGCCCTTAGTCTTTTATTTAAAGTTTTTAACAACCCTCAGCATCCCTTACATGGGGTTCTGCCTGGGCCCTATGTCCGGGCTCGTGCAACTAGATTCACAAGCAATCTTAATGATCTTGCCATGAGCCGTGTTAATTTTTCTACTACACAGTTTTCACGGTGTTTTGTGCCGGCCATGGTTGACTTGTGGAATAAGTTGCCAAATGAGCTAGTCAATTCAGCTAATATCTCCATTTTTAAGTCTAGAGTTAATGCTTTTTTGCAGCATTAATTCTAATTTTTAAACTTATTTTATTCTATTTTATTGTATTATATTTATGCTTGATATCCTCCACTGCATAATATGCTATCTGTGTTTAATATGTGTATATGTACAGTACAGTATACAGTATATGTTTTTATTTTTTCCTAAGTTGCCGTAGTCTCTCTCCAGTGCCTCCGGGTGTTTTGTGTGGATTGATCTTGATGGTGATTCTGCACCCTGGTTGGAGACTTCGGCATCTCATATAATAATAATAATAATAATAACAAGATTTTCTCTGCCCCAATTGGAAATGGTTGTTAGATCAGAAATTACGTGTTCTATGGCTTCATCATATTTGTTTTTGAGGGATTGCTTGCTGGGGAATTCTGGAAAACTAGTTGAATAGTGTAAGGTAGAGTCATCAGTATATGAGTGGATACGATTGGAGGTACAGTTGAGAAGACAATTTATAAATATTAAAAAGATAATTGGAGATAGGACCGATCACTGAGGAACACCAGAGTTGATAGGATGAAGAAGTGAATGATGGCCGTCCACAACCGCAGCTATGGAAAGACCAGAAAGGAAATTAGAGATAAAGGCACAGATGGATAGAAACCGAAGGAGGGTAGTTAGAAACTTGAGATTTGTGCCAGACTATCGAAAACCTTCGATATGTCTAGTGAAATAAAAAATGTCTCACCGAAGTCCCGAAAGGAGGATGATCAATAATAATAATAATACAAACTATTTGTCAACAGCCTACTGGGCAGAAGCCCTCATAAGGCTGGGGAGAGGTTAAAAGTGGAAATGGGTAAAAGAATAGAAAAATTAGGGGTAAAAACAATAAAATGTGTTCATCATAAAAAGAAAGAAAAGAAACAACATTAAAAAAGACAGTACAATATGACTAGAAGAAAGTATAAGACATTAGATCAGATGAAAGATGTTAATTTCTTCAAGGAAAGCAAATAAGTTGACAATATCAAAGGAAGGATTGTCAGACAGGATAGACTGAAGAGAAGGCTGAGAAAAGTAACGCTGCCGCTGTCGACCATATAGTGGGCATTCGATGAGAAAGTGCCGCACAGTAATGATAGTGTCACAAGTAGCGCACCACGGGGGAGGAGCATGTGGAGTGGCCATTAAGTGTCCATGTGTGTAGCGGGTATGACTAATTCGTAGACGAGTGAGTAAGACTTGATCCCTGCGCCTGTCCTGAAAAGAGGAAGGCCACACAGAAACCACATCCTTGATAGCACGAAGATGGATGGTAAGGGGCTGTGAAGACCACTAACGTTGCCATGCATGATAGATGATTTCTCGAACTACAGCTTTCATGTCAGACAGGCGCAAGAGAGGACCAAGACCGATACAGGCCGTTTTAGCGAGCCGATCTGCTCTCTCATTACCCGCAATGCCCACATGGGCAGGAACCCAGCAAAACTGGATATTCCAATTGGCCAAGGAAAGGTCATGTATTCGGCGGAGAATAGTGGAAATAAGTGGATCCCTCGTAGAAAGATCTTGTAACGCCATAAGGGCACTCAGGCAGTCACTATAAATAACCACCTGAGGGGTGTTGACTGGAAAGGAAGGGACCATATCAACTGACCCCAACAATGCTCACAATTCAGCAGTAAAAACAGATGAATATGGGGATAAAGCCAAGCTAAATTCAGAAGCCTCTGAAACTGCAGCACAACCAACTTTCCCATCCCTTTTAGACCCATCAGTATATATGACACGGGCAGGGGCATGACTTAGCATATGCTGAAGGGCGGCACACCTCTGAACAGCAGGGAGCGAGGACTTAGAACCTTGAGCAAGAAACGTACAAACCATAGGTGATGATAAAAGCCAATACGGGATGGAGGGGTCAGCCGCCTGCAGAAGGGGCATGGGTAAATCATGGTGCGTAAAGAGTCTGTGGGCCAGAACCGAAAAAGACGGTAACAATGCTACAGGGAACTCATCCTCACCCACCTTTTCAAACAAGTTGGCCGCAGGTGACTTGGTAGACAGCAATTGCAGAGCACAATTCATGATTACACGCTCTCGATGGAGGGGGAGAGGAAGCTGGCCACTTTCTACGAGAAGGCTCGTAATACGAGACGACTTGAAAGCTCCAGTGCAAAGCCTGATACCAAGATGATGGACAGGATCCAAGGTTTTGAGCATGGTCTGGGAAGCTGTGCCCATAAATAGCACACCCATAATCTAAGACGGACAAAACCGTGGCCGAATATAACATAAGGAGGATCCGACGATCAGCACCCCAGGTAACATGGTGACATTTCTTCAAGACGTTAAGACGTCTTAGGCACCGCGCCTTAAGGTCTTTTACATGGGCAGACCAGTTAACCCTTAGGCGCACGATGACTATGTGCGTCATTAGGGTATTTACCCCCTAAGCGCACGATGACTCGTTTAGCGTCATAAAACTTAAAAATATTCGCCAAAAATTAAGTTTTTGTCTGACGCGCGTCATATTTGGCATAGATATTATCATGGGTACAATTGGCAAACCCCTCAGTTTAACGGTTTACTCACGGCTGGATGGGAGGAGAGCAGAGTACAGCTCAGTCTGTTTTCGATACTTTCACGTTTATTCGTGTATCTCAGTAACTATTTGGTTTATAGTAATTCTGAAGTTACCAGTGGAATTAAATTCCGCTTCCATATATGTATGCAAATCAAAAATGTTGTGGGCAAAATTTTGAGCTAGCGCAAGTTGGAGATAAGGTATTCCGATTTTTTTTTACAATTCTTATTTCGGAGTGCCCCAATGTGGTTGTTTTGTATTTATTCTATATTTTTATTTGCTTATCTTCAAGTTCAATCAATAACGAAGCGGATGGTACCTCATTTATCCAAATACAAGGATTTTTTGGTGGATAAAAACGTCACAGAAACAAATTATCGCCGGGCACAAAACTGGCTCTGAGTGAGCTGAGATATGCTTAGGGAGTGGGAGAAAAACTTGATTGGAAACTATAGGTGCGCCTAAGGGTTAAGATGTGTGTCAAGGATGAGTCCCAAGAACTTAACCTGATCAGAAAATAGTAGCCGTTGTCCATTCATTGAGAGGGAGATAGTTTGACCATGTAGCTGACGTTTGTCACGATGAAAGAGAATTGCCTAGGTTTTCTCGCTGGAAAATGTAAACCCCGTAGAAGACGCCCAACAGGTAACGTCCCTCAAGACAGTATTAAGGCATCGCTGTATATGTGATAAACTGGGCGAGGTATAGTAAACTGCAAAATCGTCCACATCGACCCATCACAATTGGGGTATGCTATAGGCCACCAGCCGACACACAATTCTTGACCAAATTTGAACGAACTTTGTCATCGCTAGACCCTCGGAATGAATCCATCATACTAGGGGATTTTAACCTGTGTTACAAATAACGAAATGATAGGCTTGTACGAGAATATAGGCATATACTGACAATGCACAATCACAAACAACTCATCACAAGCCTCACACGTATCTCTGAGAACACTGCCACAATATTAGACCACATAAACTGTAACAGAGAGGACAAAATATCCCAATCAGGGGTTATACAGACTGGGATAAGTGATCACTTCGTCACATATTGCACACGGAAAACCACAAAAATTACCCTAGAGAATCACAAGATTATCAAAACAAGGTCACTCAGAAACTACAATAAGGAAACATTTCTGGACATTTTATGGAATACAGACTGGTCTCCAGTGTTTGGAAGTACAAACGTTAATGACGCATGGGTTGGCTTCAGAACCATCATCACAAACATCCTAGACGAAATAGCTCCTCTGAAAGACATACGAATTAAAGCAAGGTCAGACCCATGGATCAACAATGACATACTACACCATCTGGAACACAGAGACAATCTGTTAAAAAGGCTAGCGAAACATAGACAGGATCAAGGTCTGAAACATGAGTTCAACAGGGCCAGGAATAAACTAAGTAGGAAAATGAAATCAGCGAAAAATAATTATTTTCACAATAAGGCAGAGGAATATCAGAATAACCCAAAGAAACTATGGAGGCACCTAAAAACAACAGGCTACAGCAACGCGACAAGGGATTCGTCTAACACTAATATTGCTCTCACCATTAATGATCAGGTTTGCCACGATAAACGACAAATTTCAACCTACTTCAACTCCTTCTTCACTTCCATAGCAAACACACTTGCACAGAACCTACCTCAACCTCTCAATAAATACACGACAACAACGGCCACCTTTCGTAATTTCTACAGAGATAAAGACATACACCCGAACACATTTAGATTGCAAAATGTTACACCAAAATACACTTTTGACGAGCTGTCTAACCTAAATGTACATAAGAGCACAGGACCAGACAAAATTCCTGCCAAATTTCTACGAGATGGAGCCATTGGTATAGCAGGCCCCCTAACCCACATCATCAACTTGTCAATTAACACCAACACAGTACCTGCTGAACTGAAGGAAGCTATTGTAACCCCTCTATTCAAGAAAGGAAATAAACTAGAAGTTGGCAACTACAGACCAGTTAGCATATTATGTATTGTATCTAAAATCCTTGAAAGAGCGGTATACACCCAAATTGAACACTACCTCAAACAAAATGATCTATTCTATAAATTTGAATCAGGTTTCAGATGCATGTACTCGACAGACTCCTGTCTCATCCACTTAACGGATCACATTCGTAAAGAAATGTCTAAAGGTAACTACACCGGTATGGTTTTCTTGATCTACAAAAAGCGTTTGACACAGTAGACCATGATATCCTATGTAATAAACTACAAGCAATGGGCATAGGGTCTGTGAACTGGTTTAAATCTTATCTTAGTGGTAGAACCCAAAGAGTCAAAATTGATGATAATATATCTGATCCTATGCCAATTAACTGTGGGGTCCCGCAGGGAAGCATCCTTGGTCCCTTACTCTTTCTCTGTTATGTGAACGACATGGAACTGAGCGTCTCATGTAAATTATTACTGTATGCAGACGACAGCGTGCTTCTGGTTTCAGGAAAAGACCCAATAAGTATTGCCGCTTCACTTTCCAAAGAACTAGCATCATGTAGTGAATGGCTAGTGGACAATAGACTATCTCTTCACCTGGGCAAGACGGAAGCCATCTTATGTGGAACAAAACGCAAACTGAAAGACATTGTGGGCTTCTCGGTCAACTGTAATGATATTCCTATAACAACAGTGTCACAAGTTAAATATCTCGGACTGAAACTGGACGCGAGTTTGTCAGGTGAAACAATTTTGGAATCTATCCTGAGTAAGTGTAGAGCACGTATAAAATACCTGTATAGACAGGTGGGATGTTTGCCCGCGGCGACCAAAAAGACCCTCTGCCAAGCGCTTGTTCAATGTCATTTAGACTATTCTGTGTCATCCTGGTACTCTGCATCATCTAAATCAGCACAGCACAAACTTCAGGTCACTCAAAATAAAATAGTTAGGTTCATGCTGAACCTAGGACCCAGATCACATGTTGGCCAGGAACAACTTCAGTCACTAGGTATGCTCAATGTCTCTGACAGGGCCAAACAAATCAGGCTAACTAATGCCTTCAAAATTTTCTATGACAGAGCTCCAGAGTATCTAAAGAATAATTTTGTTAAAGCAAATGAGAGGAGTGGACATAATACAAGAAACAGGATGTTTAATTTTAAGGTCCCGAGAATCCAAGGACAGGGTAAGCAAACATTCTTCTTCACTGCCATCAAAGACTGGAACGACCTACCCCAGTCAGTCCGTGAAAAGAGAACACTGTATTCCTTCAGACGTAGCCTGAAGGAACACCTGAACCGGACAGCTGCGAGAAGGGAGCACCAACTTATGTCTACTACTAAATACGACATAAGAGATAGACAAACCAAACGGAAATTATTACTGATTACGGATTACTGATATTTACTATAGGATGTAAGGTATCTTAAAATAACCCCCTAGAAATACTTTCTCTAAAGTATCTATTTCTTTATCCTCCCCATTTCCCCAGCTAACCTAATCCCACAAGGACCCCAATGGAAATACGCCTAACGGCCTTATTGGGCTATCCTTAGTTGGAATTATGTAAGGCTGGTACATGTCATATTTATAACATACTATGTGGTACCAACTCTGTAAATTGCTAACTGAATAAATATTATTATTATTATTATTATTATTAAAGGCTGTGGGAGACTTGAGGAGGGAGGCAGGACACCACCCCATTGATGGCAATTGCAAACAGCGTGCTACTAAAGAACGCTCCCCTGAGGGATGCCCATCTGAAGAGAGTGAGGGCGAGACAGGGTTCCATTGATAATCACTTAGAAAGTCCTATCAGAGAGGAAGCCCTGCAAAAATCGGAGGAGAGAGCCACACATGCCAGACTCATACAAGATTCGTAGAATTCGATAGCGCCATGTCGCGTCATAGGCTTTAGAGATGTCAAATAAAATAGCCACGGTGGATGGACCTAACACGAACCCTCGCCGGACTTGATCCTCCAAACAGGCCAGAGAATGAAGCGTGGATCGGTGAGGGCAGGACCCAGACTGTGATTGGGAGATGAGGTTATGGTTCAAAGCAAAGTATAAGAGCCGAGGGTGCACCATTTTCTCAAATAATTTGCTTATGCAGGATGTCAATGAAATTGGGCGGGAGTTGGTGGGTAAACTAGGGTCCTTGCCTGGTTTTGGAATGGGGACTGTATAAGCATGTTTCCAATCAGGAGGGAAGTACCCATGCCGCCATAATTGGTTAAAAACACCAGATAAAAACGTAAGAGCCGTAAGTCCAGGTGTTGAAGCATACTATAGGAAATTCCATCTGGGCCAGGGGTAGCATCCTTGCAATCCCGCAAGGCAATCTTGAGGACATCGACGGTAAAAGAACTGTTGTAAGGGGAGGACGTACCCCCATGAAAGTCCAAGGAGCGTGCCTCAGAACCGTCAACAAACGCTCGGGGTAAATTAGCTTCACTACCTACATCCGCCAGATGACTAGCATGAGCCATCGATATGGAATAATCGTCAAACAACAGAGAGGAGGAAGCATGATCAATAACCGAATGAACAGGAGATCGGTTGTTTTTACCAGTAATCTTGTGAAATTTCTTCCAAACTAAAGACAGAGAAGTACGGGGGGTCAATCCGGAGACATACGATTGCCACGACTGTTTCTTCTGCGAGATAACAGTACGTTTGAAAAGTGCACACAGTTTATTATAGTAGGGTTTCACCACGCTGATAAAATACATAGCAGTAACAAACTTCACCCAAACATGCAATGTAGCACCATTTGCCAGCGATGCTCGAGCATCCCGTAGGTGACGGGTGGACTGAGCAAGGCGACGCTCCAAATAATGTTTTAATCGAACAAGCTTGGACAGTTCAGGGGACCACCATGGGACTCGTCGAGGGTGAGGGGTACTGGATGTCCGAGGGATGGTTCTATCAGCAACTGAACAAATAAAATCTTTGAAAAACATATAATAATCATGTGGAGAGTCATCATCATGAAAAATCCCAATGTCAGCTGAAAGAGAACTAAAAGAGTCCCAATCAGCTTTAGCAAGGTTATACCTGGCTAACTGACTTGACACATTAGGGTATGTGGAAGTCAATAGTATAGGGTGATGGTCACTGATAAAACGGTCAGCAACAACAGACCAAGTAAAAAGGGATGCCGCCTCAGCCGATGCCAAAGTAAGATCAGCTGCAGAGGAAGTAGAGTAAGCTAAAGAATAAAAAGTGTGGTGACCTTCATTAAACCAGTACAGGGGAGAGTTTAAAAGCAGATCCTTAATGAGACGTCCTCGTGCATCAGCAGAAGAACAACCCCATACTGGAGAGTGGGAGTTAAAATCACATAAAATTAGAAATGGGGGAGAAAGACACCGTAAACGATGGGGCAACCTAGACATGTTATAATTACAACTAGGTTGATTATATACACTACAGATGGTAAGGGCTGTACTATTAGGAAGGGATATCCTAACAGCAACAGCTTGGAATGGGGGATCTAACAATGGAACCGGTTTAAAAGCACAAGAGCGAAGTAAGAGGATGGCCGTCCGAAGATGACCATCACGCACAGGTGACTCAGCTGCAACATAATAAGCACCTATCGAGTCCAGGATAGGACCTACATGCTGGAGGCAGACACACAGAGGAGTATGCAAGTGAAGTAAACGTTGAATTTCGCCAAGGCGACGCCTAGTGGCGAAACCGTTCATGTTCCACTAAAGTATACTATGATGGTTCATGAGTAATCACTGATTTTAAATTACTATGATTTTGGGCCTGCTGAATACGGGCAACATTGGGGAGGGGTACAGGCAGAGGGTGAGGACGTCCAGGCACGTCCCCAGTAGCGTCGTGTATCACACACTGGGAAGGCGGGACCTGGAGCACAGGCAATTGTTCAGGGGGAGAAGAAATCTCGCGTTGAATCCTTTCCACTAATTCTGTTGGTTGAACTGCCAGTGACCTATACAATTAACACATATACAATGGGCATCATGAGGTCCTGCAAAGTCAGAAGGAAGGTGGCAAGAGGCAATAAAGTTATCAACCTTTACACGTAAGTCATGCACATTATCATTAATAGCAGGGCCAATATAGTCTATGAAGCATTTATCACAGCCACACTGGGAAACATGTTTAGCAGGAGGCGTGGAGGTATCTAATTCCATTAGTGGATCATCGATGACTGCAAGTTGGGCCTCTATATCATCATGGGAAGGAGTCAGAGGAGCTGATGAGACCTGCGGAGATGTCAGAAGGTGAGGTCTCCTCCTATCCTGACTCCGCACATGCTTGGGAGATAAGGCAGATCTATCCATAGGAGGAGAGTCAGAACCTTTCCTCCTCTTAGTTGCAGGATCCAAGGGAGGAGATTTGTCCTTACTGCGCACGGAAGAAACAGCAGTTCGGGCCAGATTAACACTGGAATTACTCCTAGTAGTCACCTTAGATGAGGAAGTCAAAGCAGTAGTAGAGGTGGAAGGAGGACACTGAACAGGCTCCCCTACTACCTTAGGAGGAGGATTCGTCTCTGGCAGTAGGTTTTGGAGTGGCGAAAAGCGATTGGTTGGAATAGAGCGAGTCACTGAAATTGGAGGATGTGTGAGAGTAGTTGCAAACCAGACCTAGCCACCCTAGCATACGTCAAGGAAGGCAACAGACCCTGTTCCTTCAAATGGGAGATGGCCGCTCTGTGAGAGAAGCCCCGACTCAGTTTCAAATCAAGGATAGCACTATGATAATGAAAATGAGGGCAAGTGTTGGAAAAGACAGCATGGGGATCACCGCAGTTGAGGCAGGTACGGGAGGTTGCATTGCAAGCCTCCCGAAGGTGGGCTGAACTTCCACACAGGGGGCATAATTTTGGGTTCTCTTGGCAATACTTGGCCGGGTGACCTTCCAGCAACTCTGACATTGTCTAGGGCGGGGGACATGTTTTCGTACAGCCAGCCGTCGGCCCGCTATCCTAACAAAAGGGGGCAAGTCACGTCCCTCGAAAGTCAGTTTAGCGATACGGAGAGGGCCATCACGCTGGGAACCGCACCGAGACAGGTAGATCTCAACCTTCAGTGCTGGAGTATCAGATGGTCCCATGTTCTCCAGGATGCGAGATGCAGAGTCCTCAAATGGTGTATCAATACGGATCTCATGAGGGATAACAACTGTCCCAACACAATTATTAAGAGTCTTGTGCTTTGTGATGGAAACTTGGGACGGTGGATCGACCAACCACTCCTGAAGAGAACGAGACTGAACCTCAGTCCGAGCTTCAAGGAGGTGATAGCCATCCATACCCATACAGATTTCAACATCACCGATGTCATGGCGTAGTATGGAGTCAAGCTCAAGATCATCACCTATGTCATAATTAATATTAAAAAATTTAGGCCACTTACTGGAGCCAAAAATAGTTTGAAATAGTTGGACAGAAGTAGGATGGGCAGGACGACGTGGACGAGAAGGTTTGGATTTGGGAGGGACATATGGCTCCAATGTAACAGGGCCATTAGAACTAGATGAAGGAGGTAAGTGTGGCTTGGGAGAGGGATGAGTCTCTCCTACTATTGCAGCCGAGGAGGCTACTGAAAGCCCCTCGGCAGGGTGGGAAGGATCCAGGGAAATGTCAGAAGTTGTGCCAGAGGTCGTAGTCAGTGTCAAAGTCGGAACCAGGGGAGGAGTTTCAGTAACACCAGCCATGCTGTTCCAGGTGTGTACTAAGCAGACCAGGCGGAGAGAAGATAAGTCGGGAGAGATACCAGTAAGCCAACCCTTACGAATCATGGAGCCCTAAACCTTCACCAACGACACAAGTGGGGACAGACTCCCAAGTGTCAGCTTGCTATCCAACCCCTTGGAAGGGGATGGCATTAAAATGTAAAGAGAGGCTCAAGTGTAAGCATAACCCGCTTGATGAGACTGAGGGCATGAAACGATGCAAACATCTCCAGTCTTTACATAATTATGGGCTACCGGTCAGAAAGCCAAGAGTCCCACCTCCAAGGAACGGCACCCCTGGATCCGGAGACGGTCCCGCCTAGGAACCATAACATTAGACATGTTACCGAACCACAGGTCCTAAAACTCTCGGGTGAGCCGACATGTCACCACTGTCACCACAATTGGTTCCGGGTCAAAGCTCCAATCCCAGCAAAGACCAGCTCACTCACCCAACCGAACATAATTTGAACAAAGAGGAAAAGTCCACAAAATTAAACCAAAAGGGACAGAATAAGAACAGAAGGGGAAAAACATAAAAAGAGAAAATAAAAACTACACAAAATTAGTTAAGCCAACAACGAGAGCTCGAGGGGAGAAGGCAAAAAGCATCCCCCATCTAGCTCCAGTTGCCGGCCCCGAAGCCCCCCAACCGCGGCAAAGAATGTAGTAACAGGGGGGGAGGATGATCAAGAATTAGTAATATATTTAAGAAGATCACCAGTACAGCGGCCCCTAAGGAAGCCATACTGGCGATCTGAGAGTAGATTATGATATGAGAAATGCTTAAGAAATTTGGATGCAAGATAGTTTCAAGAGATGATAGCAATGGGACAATACTTGGAGGGTTGATAGCGGTCACCCTTCTTTAGGACAGGTTGAATGAGAGCAAACTTCCATCAAGAAGGGAAGACGTAAGAGGAGAGACAGAGACGGAAGAGTTTGCCTAGTCAGGGAGTCGGCACGGAAGCACAGTTATTGAGTACAACAGGAGGAACACCATCCGGACTATGCGCCTTCTTAGTATTAAGATCAGAGAGGGTAGAAAGTACATCTATAGAAGAGATTAGGATATTAGTCATAAGTAGAAAAGATGGGGGTAGAGAGGGATGAATAGCACCGGAATCATCCAAGGTGGAGTTTCTAGCGAAAGTTTGAGCGAAGAGTTTTGCTTTGTCAGAGGAAGAAGTGATGGTTATGCCATCAGATTGGAAAAGGGGAGGGAAAGACAAGGAAGACAAAATGTTGGAGAGGTTTTTGGCTAGATGCCAGAAAGCTTGGGAAGAACTAGAGTTGGATAGTTCAGTACATTTATTTTTGATGAAAGAGTGTTTGGCGAGTCAAAGAACATATTTGGCTTGATTTCGGGCAGAAACATAGGAAGAAAGAGATTCTTGAGTTTGAAGAAGTCGGTACCTTTTGAATGTTTCCTCCGTATTGCGGACATCAGTAGAACAAGCGTGAGTATACCAAGTCTGAGGGGAATGTATGCCACCATGCCCGATAGGATTACATCAGTAATGCGTTCAGCACTTTCCGAGGGTCCCCGGCCACAGAAGCAAAAATTATTCCATTGGAAGTCCAAGAACTGCCGTAGAGCCTTCCAGTCGGCAGTGCCAAAGTGCCACAAGCGCCGCCGGCTGGGAGGATCGGGTGGCCCTACAGAAGAGATTGGACAGGTGACAGAGATAAGTTTATGGTCGGAAGAGCCCAAAGGAGAGAAAAGATTGACAGCATAAGCGAAAGGGTTAGAAGTTAGAAACAAGTCTAGAATGTTGGGTCGATCTCTGAAGCGATCCGGGATAAGAGTGGATTGCTGAACCAACTGCTCTAGGTCATTTAGGATAGAAAAGATGTAGGTTTGTTCACCAGGTTGGTCAGTGGAATGAGAGGAGAGCCATTGGCAGTGGTGAAAGTTGAAATCTTCTAAGATGGAGATTTTTGAGAAAGGAAAGACGGATAGGATGAATTCCACTTCAGAGTTTAGATAGTCAAAGAATTTGGGGAAGTCAGTAGAGTTGGGGGTAAGATAGACAGCACATAAATATTTAGTATGAGAGGGACAGGATAGTTTGAGCCATAAAGTTGAGAATTCAGAGGAGTCTAAGTCGGGAACACAAGAGCAAGTGAGTTGTTGTGTACGTATACACAACTAGGATAGAGATAGCAGGAGGGTATTGGGAGGTTTGACACTCTCCCAATACCAAAGAAGGAAAACCTTCTATTTGGTAGGTAGCCTCGGAGTATCCAACGTAGAGTTGTATACTTATCGTATAATTCCGTTCCGCTCTGGAGCGGGCAATTATCGTAATCACTAGCGCGATTAAATCGATGACATCTAGAGTAGCACCTTACTCTCTCTACTAGGTACGTTGTACACACTTTTGAGGCTACTATTTTAAAGGAAAATTAAAATATTGATGAGAAAGAAAAGAGAAAATTGCAGAACATTGTCCATCCTATCTGGCTCCTTAAGCCGTTGTCACAGGTCCACCGCACAACCCGACTGGGTTCATTAGATCATCCAGGTATCAAGTTAAATAGACAAGATTGGATGGGCAGGGGTACGGTGTGAGGGCGGGATACTATGACGTTGGATACTCCGAGGCTACCTACCAAATAGAAGGTTTTCCTGCTTTGGTATTGGGAGTGTCAAACCTCCCAATTTAGTAGTAGCCTCTACGTCTCCAACGTAGAGCTAGAGTAACAAATTGGAGGCGGACATCCAAGCGAAAAAACACAAACTTAGCCCTTAGGAATTATCAGGACCATGGAAAGACCGACGTAAACAAGAGTTTATATAAAGAGTGTACTGACAGGTGCATATCAAGAGGTCAAGTACAGTCAAGTCTTATTCCATGATATAACTTAGCCTAAGACAAAGAATGATGCATTTCATAATGATGAATATAAATTTCAGGATCCCCCCCCCCCCTCCTTCCAGAAGAAAGCAGGACGACCCATACTGTAACGAGTAAATACCGACATACGCCGAATAGGAGTACAGTACAGGATGTGACGAGAAACTACATGAGCAGTGTCAGTGACGAGCACTAAAAGCCATAAGAGAACATTTCGGTGGTATGAGGACAAGACATACCGAAAGAAAGTAGTATACTTAAGACTAGAAAGTATATCAAAATCGTAACCCAGTTATTAATCTTTAACTTAGGTGCAAGTATGGGTATAGTGCAATACCCTTCCCTCCCCCCCCCAATAAGGGAAGGACAGGACAGGAGAAGGACAAGAGACAGAAGGAACCCTGCAGGTAGACCCCGAGTGAACCTGCTGGCCCAACGCACGACAAAGATGCCCCGGTCTGTCCGTGGACAACGACAGAGAGGAGGAGACCAACGTGGTGGGGGAAGACCAAAGCCCTGAGTCGGCAAAGTCCGGGCAAGAAAGATCAAGTAAAACCTGAACGTAGCAGTGTACGAACAGACGTCATGAGCTGTGCCCCGAACGTCTGGGTTACTGGCCCGAATAACCTGCCACAGGCAAAGCCCCACAGCACGGCGATCAAGCCTCCTACCAGTCGTAGGCGCCACCCGGAATGGCAACCTCGACACTGGCCTGGCCGAGTACACATACATATGCAGGGTTTGAACCGGGCATAAAGGACGATTAACCCTACCACGTGTGAAAGCCGGTACAGGAGAGGCTCAAAAAACGGGAGTGTCGCGTACGGTTGTAGCCACCAAACGAACAGACGGAGCCAAAGTAACTGACCCAAGGACGGGAGAAAATCGTAAGCAATGCCGGGTCCTAGACATGGCAGCCATCTCCGAGACTCCTTCACCCTTCGCCAAAGCCAGAAGGAACAGTGTCATGGCATGGAAGTGTCCAGGCGCGGGGTAAATAGTGTAAGAGGCAGACGAGAGCAGTATGAGAGTCACCGCCAGAGACCACTGAGGAGGAATCTGATGCGGGGTTGGCCTAAGCCCAAAGCAGGCCCGCATGAGGAAATCCAAGTCCTTGTGAGGAACGACCAACCCCGTGAACGACTCAAACGGTACCCGAATGGCCGACAGGCGGGTCCAAATGTTGGGACGCGTCTCAAAATAACCAAATGAGGTAGGGAAACACGAACGCCACCGATGGGCGTGTCCGTGATGTGTTGTTCATCCCAGAAGGAAAACTGTGCCAGTGAGAGACGGAAGTCTGCCACTGAGAATGTCCAGTGGAGAGGATTTGACAGTCAAAGATCGACTAAACGTCGGCAGCCACCCTGCCTCACAAACATCCACGATGTGAAGGCCAACGAGGTCCCTTGGTCACCAATCGATCCCAAGTGGAAACCGGGGAACGATAGGGGAACAGGACTCGGGCGCCACCGCTACAGCTGAGCGGACCAGGTTTGTACCGGCCAGATGGAAGTGAACAACCAAACGAAGTCCATGTACCCACTCAGCCTGTGGAGGACTTTGCACATCAAAAAGGGCGTTGGGAGGCGGAAACACATCGAATACGGTGTATTGGAAAGACCATACTACCCGGGTGCTCTGTCCCTTCGACAGAGCAACCGCCCATAGGTTGGCAGTCCCGGGTAGGTAGGTTGCACGCAGTGTGATGGCGTAAAGGCGTGCATGGTAAAGCAGGTACCCCGCCAGGTCCTGAAGAACGAAAGAACTACGCAGTCACCCGACTCTGGGTGACAGTCGCGCTCGTCCTGTCCCAGTCGAGGCCCGCCCACGGCACATCGTGCGACGGTGGAAGGCAAGACTCGGGAACGGTGACTTGTAAACCTAACCGAGGGACGAGGAGGAACAAGGAGAGCGTCGTGTACACAGTGTGTGGGAGAGGTCGCGAAGAAGAACCCACCTTCCAAGAAAAAAAGAGGAGCGGAAGACCCCGATTGAGCAGGGGAGGCAAGGCCTGTCCGACGAGGGTCAAAGACACGAGGTGCGACATGGAGACCGAAGGGCAAACCGCCGAACGTGACATGATGAGTCATCAATACGAGGCACGACAGGTCGACCACCGGCCACAACACCCCGCTGTCCGTCACGGAGACCAGAAAGACATGCGACAGGAAGCCCCGCTGTTGAGGCGAGACTTCCCGAATAATCCCATCCACGTGCATGGACAGAAGAACCTAGGCGACGTCTGGGGAGACAGGAGGTGGATTCACTAACGGTCGTACGATCCGAAAACTCCCTTACCGTTCCCTTACGACTCAACGCTGGTATTCACGAAGTGTCGTAGCGGCCATCTTTGATCGTAGGAAGCCCCTTTCGCAAAGGGTGGTCCGGACCACCCTTACATGAATTTGACCCGGATATAGGTACACAAATATCGATAACACAACCCGCGACCATAACAAATTTGTCTGCAGTATAGCTCTTTATGACACACTAAGTCATTATTGAGGCAATAATAGCGCAACATGATTGTTAACTTGTGTTTACAACACCATTAAGGCATTTAATACAAAGTATGAATATATTTGTATCCTTAATGTCTTATGACAGGCCAAATTAAGCTATGAATAGCCTACATATGCCAGCCTAGACCTAGTCAAGGTTAATTGATACACAAATTCATGTGCTGCTGCGACAACACGAAGCCTACCATTAGTAGATTTTAACCCTCATTTATTGCGGAAATGTTTTATTCCAACTCCCCACCACCTCTGAGTTAGATTAGGGTAGCCTATTCCTCAACAAATTTGAAAGTATCACAGGAACAAAATTATGAAAAGAATTACCCTAGGCCTAGCCTAAAAAATAAATAAATAATAAACTGTGTTGTGAATAATTTTGTTTAGCCTAGCCTAGGCTATAACCTATGTTTATTTTGAAAAAGTTAGGGCTATTTAGGCTACAAAAGTTAGGCATATGTATGGTATTTTGGTTAGGCTAGCAATGCCTAGCTGGGTTAGATTAGGGTAGCCTATTTCCTCAACAAATTGAAAGTATCACAGGAAAACAATTATGAAAAGAATTACCCTAGGCATAGCCTAAAAAAACAAAATAATAGGCTAGCCTACTGTATATGGTGGTGTGAATATTTTTGTTTAGCCTAGCCTAGGCTATAACCTAGGTTTATTTTGAAAAAGTTAGGGCTATTTAGGCTAGAAAAGTTAGGACTACGTATGGAATTTGGTTAGGCTAGCAATGCCTAGCTTGGTGTAGCCTAAGCATGGTAAAGTAGAAGCCTAGCAGGTAAAGATGGTGTTTGCAGGCGTACCGTCCTCATTGTTAACTAGCTGTTATTAGTCCCATGCTGGTAATATATTTGATGATATGATGGCAATAAGTTATGGGAGGTGAGGGGGACAAAGCCCCCCTCAACCTATCATTATATCCCATGGCCAACTATTGGACAGTGTTGGGTAATAGGTTGAGGAGGCCTATGCTAGGCCTATTTTGAAAAGGTAGATAGGCCTTGAGGTGTTGTGAATACAAAAATATTACCCTAGGCCTAGGCTAAGTCTGGCATTTTGGCTTGGCTAGAACTGCCTGTGTAGGCATAGACATAGTAAAGTCTGGCATTTTGGTTTGGCTCACCCTGTCTAGGTGTAGACATGGTAAAGTTACTAAAGTAGAACAATATACTGTGGTTAAGGTATAAATAATACACTAATTTTCCAACTAGCCTAACAGATGATTATATATCAATGATCAATCCGTCGGAAATCCTTTAACTTGGGCCACTAACAGGCTTCCCTGTAGCCTAGCTAGGCTAAGTTCTTATCATCAATTCACAAGATACTCTATTCTTCTTCCTGCTGGCTGTGGTGGATCGAATTAGCCATGCTAAACAATGAAAAGCTCATAAATTAAATTATATTAGGTTCTTCTTGGCGCTTCGGTCATGTGGGTGACATATTGTTTATTTACAAAGGCCAAGCGTCTGATTGGTCAAGAGAAGCCTCGGTGAAAATAACCGAAAGGGAGCCGTAAGGGAACTCAACGATGCGTTCGTGAATACACCTTCCGCACTCCCCTAGGAACGATCGTAGGTTGCTGTACGACATCGCACGCTACGACCATTAGTGAATCCACGTCCAGGCTGATGTCATGCAGGTCGTCGGAGTGGAAACATGGACTGACACCTCTAGGAAAGACCCCGCTGTATTACCCGGCGTGCCCACGAACGGCGAAGCTAAACCGAGAGTGGGGATGCAAGAGCCGGTAGGGGCTCCGAGCCTGGCGGCCTCGTTACGAGCCGGTCTGCCGACCTCAACTAAGAGGAACCGATTGAGGAGGGTCGTGACACCCCAGGCGGACAGGGAGCGAAGAGCCCCGCAGCAGCAAAGAGGGAAGACCCCTGCCATGCAGGGGCAGAGAAGAGCCCCTCCGGAGTGAGCACAGAAAGCAACAGCGACGTGCTGATCTCAGCCGGCGCCAGTGTACAGAAGGAAAACCACAGAGACCGGCGGCAACGCACAGCCTCATGGAAGGGACACTGAAGGTCGCCGACGGAGGCCATGGCGAGCTGCAGTCGCACTCGCCCGAATTGGTCCCCACCCTTCCCGAGCACCCTAGTCGGTCGGGCTACAATAAGCCTGAGGGGAAGCCGAGCTAGGTGCAGTCAAAGGAGTACAAAGGAAATCAAGCAACAACAGGTCTAGTGACCCTTCTAGGCTGCATGTCCTCCAAAACACTGAGGATCAAGTGTCCAAACAGTGGTTTAGAGTGGGTAAGGGAACATTGGAAAGGGAACTAATGTCCGTGGCAGGATTAGGAAGTTAGTTGGGGACAGATGGGTTAGTAACTTAATCCTTATTGTCGAAGATGTCACACTACGGCCTTGCATCATTAGTTCCACTAATTTCTTCTTATCTTCATAACAGAAAAATATGTGTAATGGTAGATGGCCTTTATTCTCAATTCCACTCAATAAATGCTGGTGTTCCCCAGGGATCAGTTTTGGCCCCAACTCTGTTCCTCATTCATATCAATGATCTCACATCTACCACTCATAATCCAATACATTCCTACGCAGATGACTCAACACTCCACAGTTCCTTCACATTTACCAATTCTTTCACCCAACCCAATCTTATAAATTCAAAAATAAACACTGAAATTTCTCTGAACCAGGACCTTTCTAGAATTAATGAATGGGGACAAAATAATCTAGTTTCCTTTAATGCACAGAAAACCAAGTACATTCAATTTTCTAACCGACAGAATCTCACCAACTCCCATATATTTTGTAATTATGTAAATATTCTCACTTCCCCTTGTATTGACATTCTCGGTGTAACATTAACTACTAACTTGAGCTGGACATATTATGTTAGAAGCATTGCTAAGAATGCCTCTAAAAAACTGGGACTCCTGTACAGAGTTCGAGAATTCTTCACTGACGAGCAGTTGGCCGTAATATATGTCATGTGCGTTCTCAGATGGATTACTGTTCACCTCTGTGGGGTGGAAGTGGAGTGGTTGCATTGAGGCAGTTGGACAAAATTCAAAATAAAGCTATTAGATTAATCAATAACCCTGCAATCACACAGGACCTTCCTACATTAGCCATACGAAGAAACGTTGCATCCCTTGCATTATTCTACAGATATTTTCACAGCAATTGTTCCGAGGAACTTGCTTCAATTGTGCCGCCTCTCCACATCTTTCCCCGTAGAACTAGGGCAGCTGAGAGCGCCCATGAATTTACACTTTCTCCTCCACAATGCAGAACTTCTGTTTATCAGAATTCATTTATCCCCAGAGCTATTACTCTTTGGAATTCACTTCCCTCGAATTGCTTTCCACAAACTTACAATCTACAAATGTTTAAATCCAGTTGTTACAAACATTTTATGAATGGAGGATGCCTTTAGGCACATGGACCATTTTGTTTTATCTGTGTTTTTCCTTCCTCCGTTCATTGTCTCTTTAAAAAAAAAAAAAAAAAAAAAATGAGGGGGGGATAAAATAAAGTTATTCATTTACAAACGCAGTCAGTCGCGGGTTTGATGCGAGATATTTGTCTAAGCGGAGTTTAAATGAATCAACGGTGCTTCAGTCTATAACATCTCGGGGAAGCCCATTCCACAAGTTGACAACTCGATTGAAGAAGAAATTCTTAGATTCGTGTGAGTTAAAAGATTTACCAATAATTTTGCAACCGTTTCCCCGCGTGTAATTAGATTGGTCGATAGTGAAGTACTTACTACAGTTCATATTGTCGATGCCTTTGATCATTTTGAACACTTGAATTAAGTCACCTCTTAATCTGCACTGGGTTAAAGGAAATAGATTTAATTCTCTAAGACGCTCTTCGTATGGTTTGTTCTTTAGGCTAGGTATCATTTTGGTAACTCTACGTTGAACTCGTTCTAGCTTGTTTATATCTTTTTGGTAATAAGGGCACCTGGATTGAACGCAGTATTCCAGAAGAGGGCGGACTAAGGAATTGTAAAGGGTTAGGATAACTTCTTTGGATTTATGCTCAAATGACCTGCCTATAAAGCCAATTATTTTGTTTGCCTTCTTAACAACTTCTGAACATTGTTGACTCGGTTTTAGGTTACTCGATATTGTTACTCCCAGATCGGTTTCTCTGTTTACATTCTTAAGCTGAGTGCCATTCATCGAATAGTTTGCTTTCTCATTTAGGTATCCGATATGTAGTACTTTACATTTATCCGCATTGAAACTCATTTGCCAAATTTGGGCCCAACATGACAATTTATCTAGATTGTGTTGCATATCGTCAACTTGTTTTTTTGAGAGTACGCTATTTGCAATTTTTGTATCGTCAGCAAATTTTGAGATTGTACAGGTGAGACCCTCATCTATGTCGTTGATGTAAATTAGAAAGAGAATTGGTCCTAGTACCGATCCCTGGGGTACCCCGCTACTTACATTGGTCCATTTAGATGCCTTACCGTTTATGACTACTCTTTGCTTTCTGTCGCTGAGCCAATTTTCTATCTATTTCAACACACCGTCTTGTATTCCATGCGCTTTTAGTTTTAGCAGTAAACGTTTGTGGGGAACTTTGTCAAAGGCCTTTTGAAAATCAAGGTATATAATATCTACAGCTTTACTCTCATCGTAGAGGTTGAGGATATCGTGGAAGAAGTCTAAGAGGTTTGCTAAACAGGAACGTTTTTTACGAAAGCCGTGTTGAGTATCTTTAAGTAAGTTATTTGCCTCTAAGTGATTTACGAGTCTGTCTCTTATGACCGTTTCTAGCATTTTACATACAATTGAGGTATAGCTAATTGGACGATAGTTACTGGGTAGGGATTTGCTGCCTTTTTTGAATATCGGTGTTACGTTGGCTAGTTTCCACTGATCAGGCATAGTCCCAGACTGCAAGGATTCATTGAATAGCAATGTCAGTGGTTTGGAGAGCTCATCCTTAGCTTCCTTTAGAACTCTAGGCGAGATTGTATCAGGTCCAGGCGTTTTATTTACCTTGAGTTTATCTAAACAATTCAATACTTCTCTCTCTGTAACGGTGATATTGCTTAGAACATCTGAATTATCAATCTGAATCGGCGATGGTGTAGGGATATCACTGAGGTATTCTGTTGTAAAAACTGATGCAAAGAAGGTATTGAGGGCATTACTCATTTGTACTTCGTCTTTGGTGTATTCTCCATTTTCATCGTCCAACGGTCCAACAGTTGAAGTAACTACTTTTTTTCTTTCTGATATAACTATAGAATTCTTTCGGGTTTGTTTTACTTTGATTCGCAACATGTAACTCCAGGGTCTTTTTACTTTGCTTAATTAACTTTTTGGCTTTGCGTCGTAGCTCTACAAATTACACCCGTTCTTCGTCATTTTGTGAGGATTTTAATCTATCATTAGCAAATTTTTTAGCAAGCAGACAGTCTGAAATATCTTTATTCCACCATTTGGGCTAATCATTATGGCCTGGACGCCGTATTTTCGATGGTATGCAGTCTTGCACTGCCTTAACCCTCCAGCCCTGGCTATGTATTATATATATATTCCCCGAAACCCGGGTGTTTTGGCCGAAAAACGTCTAGGCTAGGCTACCGTATATTTGTTAATCTGACTGCTTCCCGCATTCCCGCGCATCCCCAAGCGTAGCTGTGTTATTTACCTGTAGAATGGCATTAAGTAGAGCTCTCTAAGTCAACTGGTTGAGTTGTGATGATGATTTCATTGGAGATAACTTTATGGCCAAAACAGCCACTTTACACTACTTTTCGATACTTAACAACAACATACAGGCACACACGAACAAGCGACGCTCTCCTTCTTGTGGCCGGAGATGCGGGGCGTCGGTCCAGCCGGCTGTTGTTTACATGCGTCGGACCGACGCCTCGCACACGAAGCTCACAGGCTTTCAACCACTGGGCGTTCAAGAGCCCTTCCGGGTACCTGTTATATGCTTTTTTATGGGCGTTCAAGAGCCCTTCCGTGGTGAGAGGGTTAAGGTAAGTGGTTGTGAAACACTCCCAAGATGTATTTATGTCGTTATTGTTAGTCAGAAAGCTCCAGTCAGTTTCTTTAAGCTTTGATTTAAGTTTATGAAAATTTGCTTTCTTGAAATTAGGGACTTTCTCAATGCTGCTATTTGATTTGTTACTAGTAAACTTTAAAGTGAAAGTTATCGTACGATGGTCGCTGTTACTAAATTCATCACCAACATTCAAATTCTCTATTAATTCTTCTTTTGTTGCGAGTACAAGGTCAAGCACATTATTACCACGGGTCGGAGATTGTACAAATTGAAAAAGTGAACTCTCTTGCAAGTTAGCATAGAGGTCGTGTCCAGAGTGTGAAGTAAGAATATCGCCCCATTTAGTCACGAGTAAGTAGAAATCGCCAAGAATTACGGTATCTTGTATGTTAGTTATTTCTGCAATTTGTTCATAAATTTTACTGTCAGTTTGCACTGATTGAGCTGGGGGTCTGTATAATAAAGCTAGTGTTATTTTAGTTCCTCGTTTATTATTTAATAGTACGTAAGATATGTCTATATTCGCAATTTGAGGTTTTGACATCAAGACGGGATTAAGACTTTCCTTTATAAAAAACAGAACTCCTCCTCCATTTCTATTGATCCGACTTTTCTCAAACATTGTATAACCAGGAAGCGTATATTCGGCTAAAAAGTCTCTGTCTTCCGTATTTAACCAAGATTCTGTAATGCCGATTATATCATAATGTTCTGTAAACACGATTTCCTCTAGATCTGAAAATTGATTGCGTATGCTACGAGCATTTACATAAAACACCTTAAGAGTATTAAGAGTTGGATGTTACTGAATGTGCATTGTCTGAATTTTCAGTTCGTATTTGACTTCCGGATACCCCCGGTTGACCCCGTTTTTTGAACGGAAATCCTTGACTGCATCGTTCAGCAGACGACCAAGACGTGCAGCTCCTACTTCATTGAGATGTACACCATCTCCTGAAAACAAAGATTTATCATAGTAAAAATGATCCCACGTGTCGACAAAGCCGATGTCCTCCTCCCTGCAGAGTTTGGCTAGTCGGCGATTTGTACTGGTAGCTATGTTGTAGAATCGGTTTTCTACATCAATCCGGGGAACAATTCCTGAAATTAAGATTCTATTAGATTTTTCCTTGAAGGACCTGATCAGCCGCCAGTACTTGCAAAGTAGTTCCTCTGACCGCGTCCGTTGGACATCGTTAGATCCAACGTGGATGACGTACGTAGTGCTTGCGGGGGCGAGCCTGAAAACCTCTTCCACAGCCGCAACAATGTCGTCCACGCCGCCACCTGGGATACAGAATCGCTTTCTGGTCCTGGGTGCCCTGGCGCAGAACTCGGTTAATTGGCCACGGACCATGGAGTTGCCCACAAGCCGAACTTCTTCCGTTTCCTCTTCCTCGTCAATAGCAAGAATTTTGAAGCGGTTTTGGCATGTTGTCGGGACGACCTTCCTGGTACTGGTACTGGGATGCACATTGTTTCTCACTAACTGAAAGTTGTCCTGGGGGGGAGTGAGAGTAGAGTCATTATTATTTTCTGCAACATCTAAGGTAGCTGCTGGTGTGGGTACCGGTACTGTATGCACTGGAATGGCGGTTGACATCGTAGTGGTTTCTTGGGCCGAGGGCACTCCTACGTTGAGTGTGGCAAATTCTTGAAGGGATTCAAGCTTCATAGTCAGGGCATCGATCTTGCGGTGAGCTGCATTCAATTCATCCGCAATCTTCTCTCGGAGCTGGCAAAATCTACAAATTTGGACATCAGTATCAACAAACATGGTAGGGCCAAATTTACCGGAACAACTCGTGCAGGTTCGTTGCGGCGCCATGACGATATAATCACAATATGCCTGAAAATCACACAAATTTATGTTAGCAAAATGGTACAATTAAAGCCTGAAAATCACAAAAAATTTATGTTAGCAATGTGATAAAATTAATTCCTGAAAATCACACAATTTTCTTTTAGCAATATAAAATTAATATGCCTGTAAATCACAAAAAATATGTTAGCAATAGAACACAATTTATGCCTGAAAATAAAACAAAAATTGATGTTAGCAGTATGACACAGTTAAAGCCTGAAAATCACAAATGGACTAGAAATTTGTTACAAAATTTACTGGAAAAAACAAAATGTGGGAGAGGGTTAATGTAGCCTAGTGAGAAAACTGGAAAACAGTATACAGTACAGTAACAACAAGTATTTGTTAGCAATATGGTACAATTAATGCCTGTAAATCACAAAAAGAATATGTTAATCACAAAAAGAATATTATGGCTGTAAATCACAAACAAATATGTTAGCAATAGAACACAATTTATGCCTGAAAATAAAAATAAAATTGATGTTAGCAGTATGACACAGTTAAAGCCTGAAAATTGCAAATGGACTAGTAATTTGTTACAAAATTTACTGGAAAAAAAAAAGTGGGAGAGGGCTAATTTAGCCTAGTGAGAAAACTGGAAAGCAGTACAGTAACACAAAATATTGGTTAGCAATATGGTACAATTAATGCCTGTAAATCACAAAAAGAATATGTTAATCACAAAAAGAATATGTTAGCAATAGAACACAATTTTATGCCTGAAAATAAAAATAAAATGATGTTAGCAGTATGACACAGTTAGGCTAAAGCCTGTATATTAGTTTATACAGTGGTCGACACAATAATAATAATAATGGAGTTAGTAATATCCCTGGCAAGAGTGTGAGAGGCCTATTAATATGGTGACAAGTATCTGAAATGCGATTAATAAATAGGCTATCAAAAAGTATTACAGTAACTAAATTATTCTAACCCAATATTAAAACTATCTTGACAAATGTTAGTGTGTGCGATTTATATAGATAACCAAGATAAAAAGTTCAACCAAGTACAGTATTGGCAAGACTTTGATATATAAAATACAAGAAGAGGGTTTGTTTATGCGTACACAGGTGGCGCTGGTATCGGCGGCGTCTCTACTAACTTGACAAATATAATTTTGAAAAACAAACGTTTATCAGTCAAAACTACAGTACAATGTCATGCAAGATAACTACTGGGTAGTTTGCTAAGCACTTAACTACAGTGAGGGCTAAAATATCTACAATAAGTGCTAGAACTTTATAATATGAAACAAGCAAGTAGTTTGTTTACTTAAGAGCGTCGGTCGTCACTAACCGGTACAAATGTAAACAAAAGCAGTCTCGATAAACAAACGTTTAATAGTAAAAAACACAGCAAAATTACATGCAAAGCAACTACAGGGCAGTTAAGCTAGAGCTTAGCTACAGCTCATGCAAACAAATAAGGGGATGAGTAATGGAGTACTCAAGTTATGGTCAAATTTCGAGCAGCGAGAGCGAAGTGCTGTTGGCGGGTTGGCGCGTCGGGCTCAGTCGCTTGAAGAGGGTGGAGAGCATGTGAGCAGTGCGCCGCCGGAGCTTGTTACCCGCTCCAGGGCACTCTTCTCTGGTGGTTGGAAGGATCGTGGCATACGTACAGAAAGATAACGTAGGGGTAACGAACCAGGCCCAAAATGGAGGTGATATCCCGGATGAAGTCATGACGAGGCTTGACACGGAGGAGCAGCCGACCGGAGGGAGTGGTGAAGAACCCATCTCCGACCTAACTCCGAAGCCGACGCCTTCCGTCAGCCACAAGGAACAGTAAGACATACTATGGAATGACAGTACTGAAATCTCATACGAGGCCGACAGAGTGGGCACGTCGACACGTACGTTGTGTCTAGCAAAGGCTGACCAGAACTTGGGAGAACCAGAGGGGAACCCTGAGGACGGTAAGTAAAATTAGAGACCCGCCCTCCCAGGATAAGCCCAGATGTCCACCTCTGGTACCAGGCCGTCCAGGGCCAAAAACCCGAAAGTGCCCAAAGGCGTTGAGCTGCACCTGCCAACTCGCAGGCACCGGGCGCACCACATGTGCATGTGTAAGAGCTCGCTCCGGGTGGTGAGACAGGGCGGCGTGGAGCCGGAGACCGACGGCGATGTGGTGAAGTAGAGCGGCGTCTCCCCTACGTCTCGGCGTCCCCGGAAACAGTAGGGACGTCCGAACAAGGCACCGGGGGAAAGGCGGTCTGGCGCCTGGTAGACAGCAGAGGAAAGGAGAAGCATGGCACGCACCCCATCGTCTAGGAAGCGTGGAAACCGCTGGAGGTGGTCGTGGACATAGAGAGCGAAACCCCGATCATGTAGCGCAGAGGCGAGACCTTGCCTCTACAGCGTCCAAGAATGTAGGACGAGACCCAAAGGCCAAGATCGACAAGACACGGTCTACACCTCCGAGGGTTAAACCCATCACGGCTGGAGCATGAGACATGGGGAGGACTCTCCATGTCCAAATGGGCATGGTAGGACGGGAACCCCCATGGTGTGCGCAGGGAGGAAAGGAAAAATATACCGATGGCCCATGTATGAAGCGCCCCAAGGTAGAGCAGGGGAAGAAGGCAGGTGGGCCACAAAGAGTTACCACAGGTAATAATTATAGGAGGGACAGTAGTAGAGCGTCCCAAGAATGCCGCCATGTTCATAAGCATGGTGCGGATGGAGGCAAACCGGTCAGCGGTGGCCTCCTGAGCCTTGGTTGGAGCCACATGGACGGTCTGAACCGGACAGAGGAGTCGGAGATCGTCGGCGGGATGGTGAAGGAGAGCGATGACCCACCTTCGTTTCGGAGTCCTCGGACACAGCAAGGACGCCCGAACGAGGCACTTGGAGGAAAGGCGGTCCAGCGCCTTGCAGACATCTGACGTGCACACCTATGGCGTGCGCAAGGAGGAAGTGACATCCTCATTGCAAGTGGAAATTAAAAGATACTGATGTCCCATATATGAAGCACAGGAAATGTGTGCAAGCACAATATTGGTAAAAACCCTTGAATCCTTGATAGGAGAGTACCCCCTTCCCCTGTTGAGGAAGGGAAGGACGAAAAAGGGGGGCCCTTCGAAATGAGGGCTATACAGGAGTATAATGCATGGTAGGATGCACCAAAAAACTTGAAGAAACTCCTGAAAAAGAACAAGCACAAGGGCAGAAAGGCGCACAAAAGTGGTCACTACACCCTGCAAATGGAGCACCTTTCATGAAAGTGAGTATCTCCCCCCCCCCCCCTTGTGCGTGGTGAGGGGTGAAGAGGGACCCCCTGTGAGAAATAAATTGACTACACCGGTATCTGGGGAATGTTGGCAACAACCTTCCGATAGGGTAACCTCACTAGAGTGAACAATTTCCTACCAGAACCCGGTGATTGTATATATTGTAGAGATTAATTAATGTTAGGTAATTTAGTACTGTATAAGATTACCTTGATCAAGTTAATTTAGTTATAAAACCTTGTAGAAATAAGTTTAGAAGAACTGTAAAGAGGATCAGTTTAAATATTCCCGCGACCGCATACGCGATCCACCGTTTGCTTTAGGGTCGTTAATATCTTGATATTATGTTCACTAAATCGTTGTGAAACGATGTTTACCTCTATAATTATATAATTTAAATGCTGATTATTATTTATATGATTTCGTGAAGAGGGAATGAACCCTCGGTAACAAATTTGTATATACTGTAGTTAATTTAAGGGTCGGAATTGAAATTCCGACCAGATCTCTTTAAAACGTTGAACCGCAAACAAGGGTCTCGTGACCTCTCACTTCGCTCCCCGTGTCCGGCCCGGACATTGGGATCTTTTTACTCCCTGCCTACCTACCTACCATAGTCGGGATCCTCAGAACAACCCCAGGACCCCAGTGATAGCTAAGTTGATTGATATACATGGCCATTTATACAATATCTAGCTAGGGGTTTCTGAGAGATAGGCAATACCATTTTTATAACATCCAGGTAACCTATCTATTAATTAAAGTTTATTCCTTCATTTTCTTTATTATTTATTTAGTGTGGTAAGGGATAGAATTGGCCAGAGATATTCCCCACATTTTGGTGCCCCGAGTGAGGTTCCCGCTTGACTGTAGGCTAGGCTAGGTTAGGGTTAAGTTAGGATTTATTAATACAGCGGGGATGTACAAGGTAGCTTTCGTGGGACATAGTCTGATCCCACGACATTTCGAGGTCCCAAGTTGTGAGGTGAGGTGCTATCGGGCTTCAGGAGGTAGGGCCCGTGATTTCCTCACCGATCGACGGCTGAATCGCGTGCTGGACTGGCCTCACCAATTAACAATTTTGTATTTGGGAGGCAACGATGTGCACGAGGCAGTACGGGTAACGGAAATCACGGACAACATCGCAGCCATCATCCGCTTAATAGAGCAGCGCTGTGGCTCGAAAGTGGCTGTTGTGCTCCTGGAGCCACGAGAGCTGCCTCCCATTCCTGAGGGCGAGCCCGGAGTCACCCGCGGTCATTACCGAACTATCTATCAGGCCGTAAATCGGCGGCTACAAAGGCTCCTGCGCGGCTACAAGGCCTTCCAGTTTGTAGCCGGACCCTATCGCCAAAACCTTCGACGGGACGGTATCCACTGGAATCGTCGGGCTCAAGCCGTGCAGGTAGCTCGATATCATGAATATATCCGGAGGTGTGGTGGAGTGGTCTTGCCACTGGCCTGGTAATCCAAAGGTCCCGGGTTCAAATCCCGATGTATCAATGGGAAGATATTATTGGGATGGAATTTGTGCTGTACCTAGTATCAGTGCATTACCACAAGCCCACCGAAACGTCAATAAAATACCCTCATTGTTCCCTGATTAAATAGCACTGTATGAATATTCCCATATTCAAAATATGCTATAGGGGTGCAATGCCTGGTGAGTTATCTGCTCAACAGGTGGCGTTGTGTGTGTGTAAGTGTGAGAGTCCGAGTGTAGGTGGTGAGACAGTGAAGCACGGGAACGAGGTGGCTTCAGAGATGGGGTCGTTTCGGGCCATGAGTGAGCACCGTGCCTCATGTGAAGGCAAGATGGCAGGTGCTCGTTGTACTCTACGTGCTTTACATGTCTCACTCCCTAGACTGGAACAAGACCTCACAGGCTTCACTGTTCATTGTAAAGCGGTGAATGTTAAGGCTCTCAGCCTATGCCCGAGAGGAAGTAAGTTGGAATATAGAAAAAAAAAAAATAAATATCACCGACTCGCGGCTCGACTGGGTAGTTTACCAGACAATGGCCGTGGGTCATTGGCAATATCACTCCTAAGCCCAAGGCGATGGTGGTTCAATCCTGTGGTAGAGGACTATTAGGAGGTTCTGCAACGTTGTGTCCTCTGGCGTTTGTGAAACTAGGAGCTTGAGCAGTGTTGCAGTCCCTAAATTTCCACATTTCTTTTTCAATTTAGATAATTTTATATTTCCGTCCTTAACCCTCTGTTCCCGGAAGGGCTCTTGAACGCCCATAAAAAAGCATACACGAGCTGTCCGGAAGGGCTGAAAGGGTTGAAAGCCTGTGAGCTTGGTGTGCGAGGCGTCGGTCCGACGCATGTAAACAACAGCCGGCTGGACCGACGCCCCGCATCTCCGGCCACAAGAAGGAGAGCGTCGCTTGTTCGTGTGTGCCTGTATGTTGTTGTTAAGTATCGAAAAGTAGTGTAAAGTGGCTGTTGTTGCCATAAAGTTATCTCCAATGAAATCATCATCACAACTGAACCAGTTGACTTAGAGAGCTCTACTTAACGCCATTCCACAGGTAAATAACACGGCTACGCTTGGGGATGCGCGGGAATGCGGAAGCAGTCAGAATAACAAAGATACGGTAGCCTAGCCTAGACGTTTTTCGGCCAAAACACCCGGGTTTCGGGGAATATTTATGTAATGCGTAGCCGGGGCTGGAGGGTTAATGTCACCCGCGTCTGGCAGACTAGGTCGACCAGCTATATGCTCGGGACGTAACATATACAAATTTTAATAAACAACAAATATGATCCCTCCCCCTTTGGAAAATGCTACTACCACAGGTTCCAATTCACAGCTAAATTTATAAATGACTAAATTAATTAATAACTAAAATAATTCGGGTCTATAAATTTCCCAATTTTTTTATATTTTTGACCATTTTTATGTTTACGTCCACCCTCCTGGCCCGGGCAGGTCCTCCAAAGGACAGTGTGGGCTACCCGGGCGATCTGGCCGAAAAACGTCTAGGCCTAGGCTACCGTATTTTTTGTTAATTTAACTGCTAGAAATTTGTTAATTTAACTGCTAGAAATTTCCCACACATCTATAAACATAGTGCAGTTTCCAATCTGTAGACTGGCGTTGAGTAGAGCTCTCTAAGTCAACTGGTTCAGTTGTGATGACGATTTCAGTGGAGCATTTTCAGGCGATGTTAGCAATACGACGATCTTTTCACTACTGAAACAACGACATACAAACATACAATAACAAACGAGTCTTCTCCTTCTTGTTTTCGGAGGTGCGGTGACGCAACGATCGGCTTGGTTTACATGCGTCGGACGCACGGCTTTCAGACCAAGCTGAATAGGCTTTCAAGCTTACTATCTCCTGAAAGGACACCCGGGCACCTGCCCTTATTTCGTGGTGTCCTTTCACACTGACACCCGGGGAGAAAGGGTTAATGCCACCTGCGTCTGTAAGACTAGGTCGACCAGCTAACTGCTCAGGACGGAGCATATCTTAACTTTAATAATTTATTCCCTCCCCCTACTACCGAGAATTTCCACGTATTAGGGCAGTAATACTGAAAACTTTAATAATTTCCAACTAGCCTAATTTGTCATTTAAGTTTGTAACAAGTATTGGTAGGTCTATGTGTATAATGCTAAAAATTAACAACTAAATTAAGTATGCGTAATCAGGCTATATGTAATTTTGATAGTTGAAATTAGTTTTCAGTATAAACATTAATAATAGTCCAGAAAAATAATTACCCATTTTCCAAAATGACTGATACACTCTTGAGAAAATCTATGGTGGGGAAATTAGGCTGGGTAACTAGAGCATTAAATAATTGCCAGGAGGTAAAAAGATGTGACCCCTGTCCAAGGGAGCTGTTAAAGTCTCAAATCCAAGATCTTAAAACCCGGTGGGCTAATTATGAAGATTCTTACAATAAATTGGAGGACTTTTGCACCAAACAAGAACAATCTGAAAGGTTTGAAGAATTACAGCAAGCCTATGCAAATGCCCGTGAAAATTATTTGGATCAACTAGCTGGGTTCGAATCCTTGGCGACAGAGACAGTTACCGAGACAGGGAGTAATGGTACCAGTAATGGTACTGCGGCTCCGGGACAACAAAGCTTTAAGTTGCCACCTATAACCTTACCTGAATTTGATGGGCAATCTGATTGGAATACCTTTTGGGACAAATTTAAGGGTTTAGTTCATGACAGGTTAGATATTTCTGCAGCAAATACATTTTCATACTTATTGGGTCAACTTAACCCGGGAACTGCAGGAAGACTCTTAACCCTTCAACCCCGGGTGGTACACGTGTGTACCATCATGTTTTGACCCGAGGAACCCGGGTGGTACAACATTGTACCATTGCTTGCGTATGTGCTTTCGAATGGCGCGCGTAAACATTTCGTTCCGTGGTCGCTAGGCGACGCCACCAGACACCATGTACGCCACCAAAACAGTCTCTACCCTGCCGCCATCATGGATACTAGCCCAAAAAGTGATTCCCCTGTGTCCGATTCCATGCTCCCTTCGACGCCTGCCCATGTTCGTCGCGCCCTAACGCAAAGGCACGTACAAGATGCGTTGACTCCCGGAGGTATTGAAATAGCTTTGAGGAGTTATGAACGTGGTGAAGGACAAAATAGTGTTGATGACTTGGGCAGTGATAGCTCCGAGTCTTATCAGTCTCACTATAGTGAAAATTTAGACGATCTAGACGAAATTCATCAAAGAGACGTGCAATTTGTTGGATTTGAGCATGACGATGAAAGTGATGATAGTACTGAACGTGATATAGTTGTGCAAGGTGATGAGAGTGTAGTGAGAGTGAGCGAATGGGACAGCACTAGGTCGACTGCCAAGTTTAGGTTGAGTGACACGACACCTAGCCCTTCGCCAGCTAAATCCCCATTCAAGATACGCTTTTATAAGAAGCAAGTTCTTGAAAAGGCGGCCGCGGAAGCCAGGAAAGAGGCCCTAAAACTTGGTGAGGGAGCAGTGCGTGAGGGTGCCAGTGAGGCTGAGCGTGAGGGTGAGGTTGACCCGCCATTGTCTTCCTTATCTACCCACGCCACCCAAGTTGCCCCAGGCGCCCGCCATTCTTCCCCACCACCACCAGCACTGCCTAGGGTTGAGGACCCCCCACTTTCGGCCTATTTACCCCCTATTTCCCCCGAGAGGAGACATACTACTACAGAAAAGGGAAAAGGGAGAAAATATGTGAAAAAAGGAGCTACAAGTAGGCGCTCTTTGTTCGAGGCTCCCGCGGCTTCCACCCCTGCCGGTCCCAGCCATACGCCCCCGCAAGTTTCCCCAGGGTCCACCCCACCTCTCCAGCCTACAACAGAGGTTCCTGACGATGTTTTTGACCTCGCATCCATACCTGCACCTACAGACACTGAACCAGTGCTGTCTACGAATCGTCGTAGGCCAAGGAGCCCCGAACCTCTGCATGAAGATGACAGAGCCTCACCTGCCACTCCTTCCCCACCTCGCCGACCTACACGCCGCCCACGCATCATTCGTTCCCCGCGAGATTATGAGGGTGGGTCTGAAGATGAAGGGCACCTCACAGATGACTCTGGCCATGATTACCTGGGTCCACCGTCAGGGCAAGATGACGGCTCTGACGACAACGACGATGACTTTATGGACATCGACGACCCTCAACCCAGACGCTTTGCCCAGGGCCGTCGTGCTCCTGGCCGCCCTGGCCGCCGGGCTGGGCCTGGGCGCCGTCGCGCTCCTGGCCGCCCTAGGGTGCGCGCCGCCAAAGTTCGTGGGCGTGCTGCCCCAGCTGCAGCTCCTCGTCAGCGTCGCCAGCAGGACCCATTTTATATTTTCAACTGGCAGGATGTGGCTGCTGATGAAGTGAATGACCCTGATGTAACCCCTTTTGATGAGGTACAGGAGGGTTCAGGAGTTACCCCAAGTTTTCCCGCAGGCCCCAATGCTCCACCACATGAGCTTTTTGAGGCATTTTTTGATAAGGAGGTTACTGAGTTTGTCATAGAAGAGACAAACAAGCACCACCAAATCCAGGTGAACTTTTTTGGCAAGGTGACCAAGGGCCACATGAAGCGGTGGACCCCAGTGACTCATCCCGAGTTCATGGTGTTCCTGGCAATCACCATGCTAATCTATCTATCTATCTATCTATTGCCTGACGCCGTGATCCCCGAAGGGGTGGCCACGAACGAACCGCCCCCATGCACCTCTGTCCCCAGTCAGTCGACGCCCCTCCCCCCAACCAGCACCGCCTTCGTTCATGTACTTCCTCACTCCATCCTTCCACCTCATATTCGGTCTACCTCTCCCCCTCTGTCCCTCCACCTCGCTCTCGTACACCCTCTTAGTCATTCTCTCGCTTTCCATACGTTCCATATGGCCGAACCATCTCAAGTTGTTCCTTTTCACACTTTCCAGCACATCTACCTCCACACCACACCTCCTTCTTACTTCCTCATTAGTCTGTCTATCCCTCCATGTAACTCCGCACGCACTCCTTAAGTAATTCATTTCCACTGCTCTCACTCTTGGTCTGAGTCTCTCAACCAACGTCCATGCTTCGCTTCCGTAAGTCAGTGTCGGGATTACCACACTGTCATGCAAGGACTTCTTCACTTCCATACTGACCACCCTATTTCTTGTTACTGCTTTTAGCGTTCCTACAACCCTCTTCCCCTGTTGTACCCTCTCCCGCACCTCTTCATCCATAGTCCCATCTTTACTCAACACACTGCCCAGATACTTAAAAGAGTTGACGATCTCCATAGCCTGACCGTTCAGCTTCACCTCACACTCTGTGACTTCACCCCTTTCGAAGACCATAACCTTGCTCTTCCCCGTATTTACCTTCAAATTCCGTTTTTCGCACAGTTCCAAACTCATTTACCAGACCCTGCAACTCCCATTCATTATCACTCATCAGAACTGTATCATCCGCAAACAGCAGTATAGGTAGCTTCCACTCAATTCCCTCCCTTTTCAGCGATACACCAACATTCACTGCTCTTGATAGTATTTCTTTCATGACTCCATCCATATATACAGTAAACAACCACGGGGACATCACACACCCCTGTTTCAAACCAACATTCAGGTCAAAGAACTCGCTCTGCTCACTCTCCACACGTACTGCCGCCTTTGCACCCTCATACATGCTCTTCACTGCTTTCAGCAACTTGCCCTCTACTCCGTATATTCTAAGTACTTTCCACAAACCTTCTCTATCCACTCTGTCATAGGCCTTCTCCAAGTCCATAAAGGCAACATACACCTTTTGTTTCTTCTCCAGATACTTCTCCACAACACAATTCAGGGTAAAAATCTGATCTACACATCCTCTTCCCTTCCTAAAACCTCCCTGCTCGTCGCCTATCCATTTCTCCGTTCTCACTCTCACTCTCTCAATCACTACCCTACTGTATACCTTCCCTACTACGCTTAGAAGACATATTCCTCGGTGGTTACCACACACTCCTCTTTCCCCTTTGCCCTTATATAGGGGGACTATTATGCCAGTCTTCCAGTCATCGGGTGCACTCCCCTTCTCCCATGCTAGTTTGCACATTTTCCATACCCATTCTATCACTATCTCACCACCATACCTCAACATTTCCCCACACACTCCATCTGTTCCTGGTGCTTTCCCCAACTTCACTCTTTTCATGGCTTCCCACACTTCTGACCTCCTGATCCCCACCTCCTCCTCCACTACTTCTCTTCTTCTCCCTCCCATACCATATCCAGCTATGTTTGCTGGCTCTTCATTCCTTTCATTTAGCAACTCACTGAAGTACTCCCTCCATCTTTCGACTCTCTCTTGCTTCTCGGCTAGCATTCTCCCATTCTTATCTTTCACACCCTTACTGTTTCCCTTGCTACCTTCCCTAACTTTCTTGACTTCTTTCCAGAACAGTTTCTTACTCTCCCTCCATTTTACACTCAGATTCCTTCCAAATTCCTCATCTACTCTTCTCTTACTTTCCTTCACTACTCTCTTCACCACCCTCTTACTCTCCACGTACCTCGCTCGTTTCTGTCTCTCGGAATCTTCATTCCCTCTACTACCCAACCACACTCTATATGCTTTCTTCTTTTCTTCCACAGCTATTCTTACCTCTTCTGTCCACCATGCTGTACCTTTCACTCCCCTCCCTCTTCTCCTCACTCCACACACCTCCTCACATGCTGCACAGATCTCATCCTTAAACACCTTGCTCATCTCCTCCACTTCCTCCATAACTTCCAGGTCGAACCCACCTAGTCGTCTTTCCACTGCTCTCCTGTACTCCTCCCTGACTTCCTCCTCCTGCAACCTCTCCACCCTCCTCACCATTCCACCCTCCTCTCGCCTCCCTCCCGCTCTCCTCACCCACTTCTTTTGTATCCTAACCTTAGCTACCACTACATAATGATCAGACAGACCCCCTCCAATACCCCTATACACCCTAGCATCCATCACAGATTTCTTCATTCGTTCATCCACACATACATAATCAATCAATGACTTTCGTTCCACCACTGTCTTATCTTTCATCGTCAACATCCGTTTCCACGTGTACCTGTGGATCATTCTGTGTCGGAAGATGGTGTTGGCTATCCACAGCCTCCTTCCCACACATACGTCCACAAGTGCACTACCATTCCCATTCACCTCTGATGGTACCCCCCACCCTCCCACCACTCCCTCAACTTTCCTATCACCCACCTTACCATTCATATCCCCAATCAGAAATATTCTTTCGTTCTTGTCAAACTTCTCCAGGCACGCCTCCACATTCATCCAGAACTCCTCTTTCTTTCTTTCAAGTATATCCTCTGTCGGGGCATACACGCATACAATCACCCACGTTTGTATTCCTACTTTCATTCTCACCCACACAATCCTTGAACCCACAGACCCATACTCTCTTACACATTCCTTCCATTTGCTACTTACAAACAAACATGCACCTTCTCTCGCTGTTCCTTCACTCACTCCAGCACACACACCCATTCCACATTCCCATTCTCTCACATCTGAACCTTTCCATTTGGTCTCTGTCATTCCACATACATCCAGCCTGGCATTCACTAACACTTCCAGAACCTCTCTCTCTTTTGTTCCATCATTCATGCCACTAACATTCCACGTAGCCATTCTCAGAATGTCCGAAGGCATGTCCTTAGTCGGTCGTGGTTCGTCAACGTTGGTTCCGTCCGCATCCGAGGCTGTTCGTTCGTTTTTCTTTGCTTAGATATTTTTTCCGGGTGGGGGTCGCAAGCCCACCGACCCAACCTCTTTAGTCGCCTCTTACGACACGCAGAAGGCACCATGCTAATGCCTCATGTAAAGAAGCACAGGTTGGCTGACTATTGGATCACCAAAGATCTGATATCCACCCCTGCCTTCGGGAAATACATCTCTCGGGACCGGTACCTCCTCGACATCCTCGGAGCGCTCCATCTTGTCACCAACACCGACATGCATCTCTCTGACAAGCTGTGGAAGATTAGGACGCTGTACGAGATGATGCGAGAACGTTTCACGTCATACTTCACGCCCTTCTGCAACGTCTGTATTGACGAGTCTCTTGTGCTGTTCCGGGGAAAGCTGAGCTTCAGGCAGTACATCCCCTCAAAGAGACATCGCTTTGGTATAAAGTTCTTTGTGCTGTGCGATTGCCAAACTGGCTATGTCCTGGACTTCCTGGTCTACAGCGGGAAGGAAGGGGACGTGGAAATAGACCCCCTCATTGGCTTTGGCGGAGCAGTGGTTCAAGCCATGATGAACCGGTACTTCCAGAAGAATCACGTCCTCTACACGGACAACTACTACACGTCCCCCACTCTCTCAAAGTATCTCCATCAGCGCAAGACGGGGACTGTAGGCACAGTTAGAGCGAAAAGGAAGGGCATGCCAACTTTCCCTCCTAAAACCAAGAAAGGCGATGTCTTCAAGAAGAAGTCGGGACCCATTCTGGCTATTCACTGGCACGACCAGCGGAAGGTCAACCTCCTGAGCACCGTCCACAAGGGGGAAATGGTTGAGACTGGCAAGGTGGATCGCCGCACCCAAGTCAGGGTGACCAAGCCCGATGCTGTAATGGACTACAACATAAATATGAGGCTGGTGGACAAGTCCGACATGCAGATAGGCTTCATCGACTGTCTGCGTACCTCGTGCAGATGGTACAAAAAGTTCTTTCTGCACATGGTGGACATGTCAATGCTGAATGCCTACAATATCTACAGGCTTCGGAATCCGCGCACACCCAGGAAGTTCAGTAGCCTGCGGAGGTTCCAAAAACAGGTGTTGGTGGAGCTCCTGGACAGGTATGCTACGCCACAGAGGGCAGTGGCACAACCTGGGCGCCCCGTTCAGGACCGTATGCAGTGTGCACAGTATCTAAATGTGCACAAGCTCGGTTACCTGCCTCTGGAACGAGATGGAGTCACCATTAGCAGAAGGCGGTGCCATGTCTGCTGGAACAGCCAGGTGAGGCCGAGGAAGCAGAAAAAGACCACCATGCAGTGTGTGGAGTGCGAGCTGTCACTATGTGCTATACCGTGCTTTGCTGAATACCACACCAAGCAGGAGTACTAACTAATAATCATAGTGAAAGTACCAAAGACTGACAATATGTATGTATATAGGCAACAAGTGGAAATAAAACAATGTATTGTGATAAAAAAGTCATGTATTATGAAAACATATATAAATAAGTGAAAAAAGACACAATAAATTGTATATAAAACGTTTACAAGGCATATAACTAAGTGAAAGTGACACATGACATAATATTAGATGGCCAAAGTATAATAAACACCTGTGATAACGAATAATCAGTGCCTAATATAACAATAACCTACCTCAATTACTAATAAAATGTACCGTATCAAGTGAAAATGAGCATTATTAGTGACAGTGACTCAAGCATATTTACCAAAGTGAAAGTGACACACGAAGTAATATTAGATGGCCAAAGTATAATAAATACCTGTGATAACGAATAATCACTGCCTAATATAACAATAACCTACCTCAATTACTAATAAAATGTACCGTATCAAGTGAAAATGAGCATTATCAGTGACAGTGACACTCTCTCAAGCATATTTACCAAAGTGAAAGTGACACACGAAGTAATATTAGATGGCCAAAGTATAATAAACACCTGTGATAACGAATAATCACTGCCTAATATAACAATAACCTACCTCAATTACTAATAAAATGTACCGTATCAAGTGAAAATGAGCATTATCAGTGACAGTGACTCTCTCAAGCATATTTACCAAAGTGAAAGTGACACACGAACTAATATTTGATGGCCAAAGTATAATAAACACCTGTGATAACGAATAATCACTGCCTAATATAACAATAACCAGCCTCAATTACTCATAAAAACTACGGTATCGAGTGAAAATGTGAAATATTAGTGACAATGATAGCCTAATACACATATTTTATATAATTGGACTCCAAATAACTATAATAACATCACTATCAATAAATAAAATCGCCTCCGGGAGGTAAAAACTCTGGCGCGACGAGTGGCTAAGTGCGCAGTAGGTTAGCCAAGCCGGGGCCTGGGCCAAGGCGACGCCCGCATAAAAATCACTCCACTTCCCGCGCTCGCCATTATGCAATCACTTGGACCTCTACTCAACGGCATTCTACACATGAAGGTTTGTGCAAACATTTTTTTTTTTTTTTATAACTTTGTGTCATGTATTTCAGGAGTAACAGGTGAATCAACATGGACCAAAATTCCTCAAAACCCCCGGACACAGAGTACAGTCACGATCTACCCTAGCCGGGGTTGGAGGGTTAAGAGTCAGGGAAAAAATAAATAAATTTAAAACCGATTTTTTTTTTTTATTTTGCCCCTGGGCCATGCCAAATATCACTCTTCCACCTTCCCTCCTTCCCCAGTTTCCTCCCCTCCTTCAGTTATCACCTATTTTCCCTGTGGTCTATTTTCGTGCTAACATTAGCGAGTTGGTAGCAGGGCGTAGTCATCACTGTTAGCAAGCGAGTGCAAGAGAGAGAGAGAGAGAGTATCGATCGACAGTCTCTCTCCAGAGGTGGAGAAAAGTGGTGGGCTGGGAGGTTGCCTCAGCCATACATTGTGTAACTCCCGGCCTGTATCGCCGATTTTGACCATCCAAACGCGGTTTCCACTTGTTTTATTGTTGTAACAGGTTAATACCTTTATAATTAACCTATAATAGGCGCATATGGATAATTATTAACCTGACAAGCGCGATATAGACCTAGGTGCTAGGGTAGTTATTTGTGCATTTCTAGCCCTGGATTCTGACAGAATTCATTATATTTACAATATAAAGCATTATTTGTTTTCGGTATGCTTTTATTTTACATATATGATGTATATATGAACCTTCAAGAGTGCTAAAATAAGTGGGAAAAGCATTTGGGTGGTGAAAAACGAAGATATTGTCCACCCGGTCATAATCTCAGGCGAGAGAGAGCCACAGGCAGCCCTCCCCTCTCGCTGTCTGGGAGTCAACTGAGACGAGCGGGGCGGTGTGTGCAGGTGTCTGGGTGTTGCATAACGATCTTTTATGCAACCCACTTGTGCTACATTATCGCGGGAGAGAAAAATAACCGATAAATGATGATAATAAGAGGAAAAATAGGTGATAATTGAGGAGGGGGGGAGGGGGAATAAGGTGGGGAAGGAGGGGAGGGGGAGGGGTGAGAAACACATGGATGAGTACTAGAGGGGAATTATCTCACCTAGAGACAAAATCCTTTGTTTTGATAGGCCCCCTTTTTTTTTTGGAAGGCTTTTTTTATGGTCTTGCTTCCGTGAGGCCTATCGCGTTCCCTATAGGAAGCCTTCCGTGAGGCCTATCGCGCTTGCCGGGTTAATGCTATTTATGGTAAAATAAATATTTTAGTGATGGGAACAGCTCAAATACATCAGCACAGGAGTGTGGTGTCTCATACCACCCATGCGCACTTCAGAGGTTAAGGGTTTTGCATTGTATTTTATCAAGGAACTTCCCATAACAGATGCCAATTATACAGCAGCTCTAGACGTACTCAAGGAGAATTTTGAAGATACGGAGTTGACTCTACAGCGCCTAGTTTACAAATTGCTGGAGTTATCAGGACCAAAGCATACGTACCAGGATCTTCAGTCATTCCGGATCAGCTTGAATTGTGTTTTGAAATCACTTAGTACCCAGAAAGATTTTGATTCAGCTTCTTGGCTCTTGAACCATATTGTACAACATAAGCTCTCTCAGAAAACCTGTGATGAATTGTACCACAGGTATAAGAAGAACTACTTCATGTATCAAGAGATAGAAGAGGGTTTAAGAGAGCTGTGCAAACACATGCAGGTGATACTGGTATCAAGGAAGGAGACAACAAGGTTAAATACACAAAAGTGTCTACAACAGGGACTAAGGAAAAAGCAAAACCATTCAAGAAGGAAGAGGTTGGTACCTATGTGACATCCGTCCAGCAGAATAATCAAACTAATACAGTATCTAAAACAGAAGGTGTTTGGGAGAGAAAAAATTCCTGTCTCAATTCTCCAGTGACCCAAGAAGTAACCAGAGATATTAACCCCACACCAGGGGTAAATCAAGAAAACCGGAAGGTGTGTATGTTATGTTCAGAACAACATTCCACAGTGTATTGTAGGACTTACCCAAATCTTAAGGCTAGACTTTCACGACTCATCGAACTAGGTAAGTGTCTTGTTTACCTTAGCACAAGACATTCTACTGAGGAATGTGCTACTAAATTAAATGTATGTTTTCGGTGCAAGACTGGTGTACATCATACCGAGTTGTGTCCCAAGATCAGTGAAGTACAACCCAAACTGACAAGTGTAAATATGACCCTGACCACTGGAAACCCAATGCATACGCCGGCAGCTACTCCTACAGCCGAGGTTCAACTGATCAGAGGAAAAGAGGCCATGCCGGTCAAAGCACTCTTTGATACTGGAGCGCAAAAGACCTTCATTGCCGGAAATGTTGTCAGAGCCATGAATTTGCCAACAGTAGGAAGAGTGAACATGGCAATAACTGGATTTTTGTCAAATAAGGAAACACAAATATTTGACGTGGTTAAACCCCTGATTAAATTGGGCAAATATAAATGTAAGGTGACTGCGGTGGTTAAGGAAGACATGAAAATTTCTGTGGTAAATAATGGTTTAAAGGAAGCATCTGACTTCTTAACAAAGAAGGGTGTTCAACTAGCAGACCGAACTATAGAGTCTGACGTAGTAGGTCCAATTCAACTGATCATCGGCTCCGACTATTGTGGTCGCTTCTTGCGAAAAATTACTCAGAAACACGGTATCCAGTTAATTTCTTCATCAGGTGGATATATAATCATGGGATCTCTACCCACATGTGGCCCAAGTGAATCAGACAACCGGATGGATCCAGTCTTTGTGACTCCTGCACAATCTCTGGTGGTGGCTAGAATTGGTGCAGAATTAATACCATCACAACTAGGAGACATTCTGGAAGAGCAACAAGAACCTGTTCACAAACTTTGGGAACTGGACACTGTGGGTATAGAAGCAGATCTTCCCACCCCTGAAGACATCTTAACATATAACCACTACCTAGACACAGTTGAGTATACAGTAAGGATGGCCAGTACTGGGTAGGACTTCCATGGAAGATAAATGCCCCTGAATTACCAACTAACTACCAGAGTTCAAGATGTCAATTAAATAAAATGGTGGAGAGATTGCATCAACATCCTGAACGACTGGAAATTTATCATAAAATAATTCAAGAGCAGTTGGAAAATGACTTTATTGAGGAGGTCCCAGGTGAAATAAACCATAAAGAGGGTCATTACCTTCATCATGCTGTAAGTAAAGACTCCAGTACTACCCCCATCAGAGTGGTATTTAACTGCAGTTATCGAGCAGCGAAGAATGAAGCAAGTCTAAACGATTGTCTCTATGTAGGACCAAATCTGACTGAAATACTGGGTGATGTACTATTAAAATTCAGGACGAAGAGATTTGGGTTTGTGGCAGATATCTCCAAAGCATTTATGAGAATAGGGTTAAAGGAGCAGGACCGCAAATTCACAAAGTTCCTTTGGCCTGAAAATCCTTTTCAGCCTGGTGGGCGGATAAAAGAATACCGCTTTCGGTCAGTGTTGTTTGGTTCCTGCTCTAGTCCTTTCTTGTTGTGCAGCACTTTGAGATATCATTTCCAGAAGACAGAAAAACCGGAAATGGGTCAACTGTTTTACATGGATAATCTTCAGGGCGTTGCCGACAGTGGAGAAGAGGTGATTGAAATCTACAATTTGGCAAGGCAAGAATGTAATAAAGCCAATATGCCACTACAAAGTTGGAATTCAAACTCTCATATACTTTTGGACCAGATAAGAAGAGACTATCCTGACAATCAAATAACAGAATATCAACCAGTACTAGGATTGCTGTGGAAAACAACTACTGATGAGATGTCTCTAAAGCCCCTCAAGTTTCCCGATGTAAAACTCACAAAACATACACTCTTAACCTCAGAAGTGCGCATGGGGGTAATTAGACACCTCTGCCTGTTCGCATGTATTTGAGCTGTTTCCATCACTAAAATATTAATTTTACCATAAATAGCATTAACCCTCCAGCCCCGGCTATGTATTATATATATATTCCTCGAAACCCGGGTGTTTTGGCCGAAAAACGTCTAGGCTAGGCTACCGTATATTCGTTAATCAGACTGCTTCCCGCATTCCCGCGCATCCCCAAGCGTAGCTGTGTTATTTACCTGTAGAATGGCATTAAGTAGAGCTCTCTAAGTCAACTGGTTGAGCTGTGATGATGATTTCATTGGAGATAACTTTATGGCCAAAACAGCCACTTTACACCACTTTTCGATACTTAACAACAACATACAGGCACACACGAACAAGCGACGCTCTCCTTCTTGTGGCCGGAGATGCGGGGCGTCGGTCCAGCCGGCTGTTGTTTACATGCGTCGGACCGACGCCTCGCACACGAAGCTCACAGGCTTTCAACCACTGGGCGTTCAAGAGGCCTTCCGGGTACCTGTTATATGCTTTTTTATGGGCGTTCAAGAGCCCTTCCGTGGTGAGAGGGTTAATACTTATCCATATGCGCCTATTATATGTTGATTATAAAGGTATTAACCTGTTACAACAATAAAACAAGTGAAAACAGCGTTTGGATGGTCAAAATCGGCAATACAGGGCGGGAGTTACATAATGTATGGGTGAGGCAACCTCCTTTCCCGCCAATTTCCCCCAAGGCTGGAGAGACACTGTCGATCGATACTCTCTCTCTCTCTCTTGCACTCGCTTGCTAACAGTGATGACAATGCCCTGCTTGCAACTCACGAAAATATACCTCAGAATAAGGGAATAACAGGGAAAATAGGTGATAACTGAAGGAGGGGAGGTAGAGGAGTGATATTTTGCATGGCCGAGGGGCAAAATTATTATTATTATTTTTTTGTTTTTCGATGTTTAACCCTCTCACCACGGAAGGGCTCTTGAACGCCCATAAAAAAGCATATAACAGGTACCCGGAAGGGCTCTTGAACGCCCAGTGGTTGAAAGCCTGTGAGCTTCGTGTGCGAGGCGTCGGTCCGACGCATGTAAACAACAGCCGGCTGGACCGACGCCCCGCATCTCCGGCCACAAGAAGGAGAGCGTCGCTTGTTCGTGTGTGCCTGTATGTTGTTGTTAAGTATCGAAAAGTAGTGTAAAGTGGCTGTTTTGGCCATAAAGTTATCTCCAATGAAATCATCATCACAACTCAACCAGTTGACTTAGAGAGCTCTACTTAATGCCATTCTACAGGTAAATAACACAGCTACGCTTGGGGATGTGCGGGAATGCGGGAAGCAGTCAGATTAACAAACATACGGTAGCCTAGCCTAGACGTTTTTCGGCCAAAACACCCGGGTTTCGGGGAATATATATATATAATACATAGCCGGGGCTGGAGGGTTAAAGTTGATTTTTTTTTCTCTGACTCTTAAGAGTCTTCCCGCAGTCCGCCGGGGGAACTCTTAAGAGTCTTCCTGCAGTTCCCGGGTTAAGTCAGGTCTCTATGATGTTCGACCCATTGGGCATATTTAGTCCCATATCAATTAAAGGGAAGATTTTAGTTCAGGAGGCCTGGAGAGAAGCACTGAGTTGGGATACTCCATTACCTGAAAAGTATACAGAAGAGTGGAACAAATTGCAGATGGAATATGAGAAGGTATCCTCAGTCAAGTTTCCTAGATGTGATCCTACCTCTGATAATGAGTGTGCTCAATTGCACGTATTTTGTGATGCCTTATCTAAGGCGTATGGTGCAGTAGCTTATTGTGTCACTGAAGTCCGATCTACTATGATTATGTCCAAATCCCGAGTAGCGCCATTAAAACAACGTACCCTTCCACAGTTGGAGATGACCGCTGTTGAATTGGGAACTAGGTTAGCTACTTATTTGAAGGGTATGTTTCCCTTTTTAGGTGAGACATATACTGTATATGGACAGATAGTGAGATATGTTTGCTCATTTATTATATAGTAGACGATTGGACCCAGCCCCCCGTTTGGACGTGACCGAGGAATTAGTGGATCCCTCCGTTAATGAAGCAGATGCACACTTGCAACGAAGCTACCATAAACTCTGCAAAATACTGGACGCCTGGAACAAACATTGGGCATCTGAATATATCTTGAGCCTACGGGAGAGGTATTATGGTGCGAATTCTGCTAGTAACCACCACAAACCGGTAGTGGGAGACATAGTCTTGTTGAAAATGGACCAACCTCACTCTAAATGACCCTTAGCAAGGATCCAAGAAGTCTATCCTGATTCCGAAGAAGTTATCAGAACCGTTAAGGTTGTATCTCGAGGACAAACCACTCTCCGAACTGTAGATCGGCTCATACCTATGGAACTCGCCATCCCACCGGAAGAAGAACAGCAACCCATAGTAATAGGGAGCCCAAGACCACCACGAGCAGCTGCTGCGGGGTCTAGAAGAAATTGGCATAATTTGTTAGCCGCAGGTGATATAACATGATGCAACACATCATACTTCGTCGAGCCCCAATCTGTGAGAAATAAATTGACTACACCGGTATCTGGGGAATGTTGGCAACAACCTTCCGATAGGGTAACCTCACTAGAGTGAACAATTTCCTACCAGAACCCGGTGATTGTATATTATATTGTAGAGATTAATTAATGTTAGGTAATTTAGTACTGTATAAGATTACCTTGATCAAGTTAATTTAGTTATAAAACCTTGTAGAAATAAGTTTAGAAGAACTGTAAAGAGGATCAGTTTAAATATTCCCGCGACCGCATACGCGATCCACCGTTTGCTTTAGGGTCGTTAATATCTTGATATTATGTTCACTAAATCGTTGTGAAACGATGTTTACCTCTATAATTATATAATTTAAATGCTGATTATTATTTATATGATTTCGTGAAGAGGGAATGAACCCTCGGTAACAAATTTGTATATAGTTAATTTAAGGGTCGGAATTGAAATTCCGATCAGATCTCTTTAAAACGTTGAACCGCAAACAAGGGTCTCGTGACCTCTCACTTCGCTCCCCGTGTCCGGCCCAGAGTTTGGGAACTTTTTACTCCCTGCCTACCTACCTACCATAGTCGGGATCCTCAGAACAACCCCAGGACCCCAGTGATAGCTAAGTTGATTGATATACATGGCCATTTATACAATATCTAGCTAGGGGTTTCGGAGAGATAGGCAATACCATTTTTATAACATCCAGTTAACCTATCTATTTATTTAAGTTTATTCCTTCATTTTCTTTATTATTTATTTAGTGTGGTAAGGGATAGAATTGGCCAGAGATATTCCCCACACCCCGCCATGCGGAGGGTCAGGGAGAGACCAGGTGAACCAGCAAGTGCAAAGAACCCTGTGCAAGTCCCCAGAAGGAAGGCATGAAAAGCCTCATAATTGAAGAGGATAATAATAATACCCATCCCTATACAGAGCCAAAGCAAAGCACCCTAGCACCGACCCAGAGAGGAGTGGACCAGAATGGTCCGATCCGCTCGGGGGCGGAAATCCGCTCTGGAGCGGAATGTAGGATGGTTGGAACTCACCACCCGGTGAGGACACCCGTGGCGAGAGCAGAGCGAAGTAGACATACAGTAGGGTCCCGCATAAAACGAGTCTTGATTAAAACGACCGACCTAAAATATTAATATTTAATTTTCGATCAGAACGAATGTGATCACATAAAACGAGTCCGCCGCCAAAGTGGGGCAAATCCGAGGAGTTTTCATATAGAGCGCCGAAATATCGTACAAAACGTACGAAATATCGTTCGCTTTGTACGAAAATTTTCGCTTACAGTGAACATTGACGATATTGCGCCACCAAAATGCTGTGTTCACATAAAACGCCCTCGTTTATCGACCATAAACTCGTTTTATGTGAGACCCTACTGTACTACACTGGAACCAGAAGAAAAACCCTTGTGAAGACCCTGTGTAGGCCAAGGTAAGGCATGCATGTACGTCATTGACAGTAACAAGAATAAAGCCTGTTCGTAAGCGCCATGGTAAGGCACGCATGTATGTCATTGACAGTGTAAGGTAGCAAAAAGGCTGTGCTTGATTTTGGCAATCAATTCACCAAGACATGTTACTTTTCACTCACTTCCAGTCCTATAATGGTATCCAGTAGTTATTATAAGGTTGTTGTACTCACTGAGGACACACTAACTCGGAATCCTCAGATAAATAATTGCGAACTCCTTAACCTGAAAATCAAACTTCCCTCCCCTCATGACGTCATTAACGTGTCATAGTTCCCCTCGATAAGCTCCCGATGTCACTACCCTTTTCTTCCGTCCTCAACCCATTTGAGTAGACCGAAAAATTAATACAATACCCTTTTCTAAATGCCAAACTCCCACCATAATCTAATAGTTCAATAAATACCTACTGTACTCCTCCATTAAATCTAACTGCGCAACTGAAAGCGGATTCCTTTAAATAATTAAGGTAAACCCCATGATGTCATTACCTGTACAGTATTTGCCTTTTATTCAGTAATTAAACATATTTAGAAAACAGAAAATTTACAAGGACAATCTTTTCATAATAGCTATCTCCTGCAAAAATCTGGTATCTCAATAAATTCCCAATCAACTACAGTACTTATCTTACTGCGGAATAGGTCATAAATTTCATTGTCAGTGTTTTTCGCGAGAGTGGCCCCCAAGCCGCGTCCGTGGGCACTCCGTGTCCTACCTGGCACCTATTCACACCACCCCCTAGGCCGACTCCTTCGGCCCCTCCCTTTGTACTCCGTGTGGGGAAGTTTAGTGCGCCCTCAGATGAGATGAGTATTATAGCATGCCATTATATATTTGTGTTTAAGTAGAAGTGTCGGTGAAGTGAACATGATTATTAGGACCGAAGAATAGTTGGGTAAGGTGAAATTTCAAGCTGTCCGCCATATCATGGACCAGACCAGACAAAGGGTGTGGCCCTCATCGACGATTGTCTCATCTCGGACTGGGGAATGCCAGGCTACCATCGTAAATATCTTTTAAGACAACTCGTTCCACTTTTATTTCTGGAACCCCAATTAACTAATAAGATATAAAAAGACGGAACTATGAATAGAGTCAGTATAGAAGTAAAAGTCCACATCTAGGGCTATTAATGTGAAAATCGACAAATTTACCCAAGTCCAAAAATGACCCATCGTTCTACGTGAGCGTGTCCTAATATTTCGGGAGTTATTGTGTTTTTTTGCATGTAGAAGACCATTTTACGAATAGATTTTATATGTTTCATCCTTTTAGTAGATTAGCAACTTCTGGACGATCAGGGCAATTCTTTTGTGGAGTATTGGTAATAGCCTAGAGGCCTGTCAGAACGTGCTTGTAAGAGTGACCTGGGAGACAGAAGTTGACCCTCAGCTACTTCCCTGTGTTCTTACCTTAACTTACCTATACTTCCATTCCCTCTTTGCTTCCTACCACCGAGCCTAATTCCTCCTGACCCTCCTATTCTCACTATTCTAGCCTATCTAAATTTCCTACTCACTCACTCTAACCTAGCCTAATACCCCTTTTTCTTGCCTCTCCTCTAACACACCTGAAAGTCCTTTCCACTTGTCCTGAAAATACCATAACCTATCCTAGCCTAACCCCAACTAATTCTCTCCCTTTTTCTTGCCTCTCACCTAGCCTAATTCCAATGTTTTCATATTTTTACCATGTTATTTGTGTGTCACCATTTTTTGTGTTCAATGAGCCAGTATAAATGAGTAATAGTTCACCTACTCAGGCCATTTTTGTACTTAAAACTTTTATTTGTAGTGACAATATCTACCTCATGAAATGTTGAAGTCTAGACCGTCCATACCAACAGATTATGTTCAAAAATTATTCTTTTCCCATGTTTCTATATGTGCTGCTTTGATTTTATGATTTATGTTGTACTGTATTGAAGTTTCTATTTTTATATATTCTGTGTAATTCCATATGTACAACCTTAGACCACTTGAATATGTAGGACAGCTAGTTATTTGGATACATAATGTTACAGGGTAACCGATAACCCGGTTGGAGACCAAAATTCACCTGAGCCTAAAGAAGGCTAGGGAAAGCGACTGAAGAGGAGATGGACTCCAGATATGCTGTATGCTGTAGGCCTTCCGCCCATCGGGCTGAATCTTCTAACAAGTTTGGATAACAAAATGTTTTAACGAGGATCAATAATAATGTACCGCTGTACCGATGCTGTGGGTGGTCTGGGGTTAGGTTATGTGGGGACTGGTATAATGTAGAAGATTTTGTAACCTACTTATCTTCAATAATTCTAATCTCTTACCCAGCATTTTATTTATAATCTAGTTCCTTTTTAATCTTAAAAGTCATGAGGTGTTTGGGTATCCTCCTTGTAATCATTGTTATGCATGAAGAAGAAATAATATCAGTGAGGGTGTGCATGACTAGTAGTACGGTAATTGAGAATACCCTCCATTAACGGTTGGTACAGTACTGGGTTTTTGAGGGTCAGTAGTACCTATGTCGTGTTTATGCCGTACCGCGTTTTACGGACCGTTACAACAGGTACCAGACGAAAGCCTGTCCAGAAGCACCATGAAAAAACCACTGAAAGTCGATGAATCCTGAAGAAGGTGAAGGCCTAAGATTGCCCCATAAATGGGAGGCCAGGCAGGAGTATCAGGCATGAGGGCGTGCAGAAAAGAAAGATCAGAGATCCCAGAATAGGCTACAGGCACCAGGTCAGGGAGTAGCCTAAAAGCTCTCACTAGGCCTGGAGTTCCTTCCAATGAAGGAGAGTGCCTTAGCAACTTCTGGACGATCAGGGCAATTCTTTTGTGGAGTATTGGTAATAGCCTAGAGGCCTGTCAGAACGTGCTTGTAAGAGTGACCTGGGAGACAGAAGTTGACCCTCAGCTACTTCCCTGTGTTCTTACCTTAACTTACCTATCCTTCCATTCCCTCTTTGCTTCCTACCACCGAGCCTAATTCCTCCTGACCCTCCTATTCTCACTATTCTAGCCTATCTAAATTTCCTACTCACTCACTCTAACCTAGCCTAATACCCCTTTTTCTTGCCTCTCCTCTAACACACCTGAAAGTCCTTTCCACTTGTCCTGAAAATACCATAACCTATCCTAGCCTAACCCCAACTAATTCTCTCCCTTTTTCTTGCCTCTCACCTAGCCTAATTCCAATGTTTTCATATTTTTACCATGTTATTTGTGTGTATTTGTGTTTATTTGTGTGAAGGAGAGTGCCCCCCCCCCCCCCCAATGTTCCCCTGGACGTTAAAGCTGAAGAGAACTCTCCCATTTGAAGGAGGATCAGGCAGTCCATAGGGGAACCAGCATCATCCCAAAGAGCCCCAAACCCCAGGTCAGAAAAAACCAAGGGGTTGGCTCAACCCTCTGAAGAACTGAAGGAAACCCCACCCCAAAATATAAGGGAGACTAATACCTTAAGGCCGGTATCAGTGAAGAGGTCCTGTAGGTCAGAAAGCACAGCCTGGTAAAAAGGAGCATTAAAATACGTCTTAATGGAAGTGCAGGACTACCAGCCTAGGCCTAAACTAAGGCAAGAGTAGCGCGACCGTAAACGGCAACGTCCGTTCGAGAGCGGAAAAGTACCGACATCGAGCGGAATCGTCCGTATACGGACGCGTACATTCAGGCGCGGGAAGTGGTATGAGACGTCATTAGTGTGTGAGTGAAAAGTCTCGTCCGAGAGCGGAGAGGCCCAGAAGGGCCCCTCCTTAAGCCGAGGACCTAGGAAAGGTAGCCTGGCAAGTCACAGCAGACGTGGGAGCGTCTGTGGTAACAGTCAGTGTGAAAACAGACCTCCGACATAGAACGTAAAGTCCCATTCTAGAGAGGAGGGGCCCAGTGAGACCATGGGACCGTAAATAAAAGGTCCGACCTAGAGCGGGGAGTTCCCGACCCAGGGCGGAAACCCATCGGTACGTCTGAGAAGTCTGTGGCACCCATGAAGGTGGAAGGCCAGTAAAATAAAAGTCCCTTCCAAAAGCGGAGGGGCCCAAAGGTAACCCTCCTAAAGTCACATCAGGCGCGGGAGAGCCTGTGGGTAATCAAGTGCACGACCGTAGTGGGGGGCAGTAGACAGAATAAAAACTCATCAGAACGGGCTACGTTCGCGGTTTTGTGGGACTGAGGCCAGGTAGACAGAGCACTGGAGCCGTCAATCAAAAAGTGAGCATAAAATGCTAGATTGAGGAAGCCACAGTGTCGGACACCTAAAAGCCCCCCACCTAGGCTAGGCCAAAAACGAAAGTAAGCCTAATCGGTACGCGAGTCAGTAATACCTGTACAGTATGGCCTGCCAATACGCGAGAATATGGGCGACACGCGAGGGCGCGGATTGGCAATTCGCGTATTAGCAATAGAGTATTATATGGGAATAAATCGATATGGGCGGCACTGACTCCAAGTTGTCTACTTTAGGCCTATTTATCTCCGTCAATTGCCACAAAAGGTACATACAGTATATGTATACATAAACATCCAAATCATAAGAAAATATAACAATAATAATAAACTCACCTTAAAATTAACAGTACAGTACAGTACTGTAGATATGAAGGGTGGGGGCTCCAAGGCAGGCCGAGTTCAGCTAATGTGCCCCGGCCCCGGCATCATCATCGTCCGACGAACTAACTGTATCCCTGGCATCTAGCACTCTGTTGAGGGCCAGGCGCCTTTGCTCCACCTGAACCTCCCTCATGAAGCCACCAAAATCATCGTCGGGCATGTCAACCTGAGCAGCCGAGCCTGCCGAGGTCGAAGGTTGGGGTTCGTCATCATCTTCTTGTCGAGGTTCTTGGCGGGCAAGGAATCTTGTCATTAAAGTTTGTCTCCTCTTGTTGACTTCCTGATGATGTTTGTCAGAATAAAAGCGGAAAGCACTGTCAACGCTCAGCAGGACTTCATGTGTTCTCACAGGGCACTGCTCCAGCGACCGAAATCCTTCCTTGAGTTGGTCAACTAAAGCCAAGATTTTGCTCAGTATACCGACAGACAGATCCATGTTAGCAGGTGCAGGGGCTGGTTCAACGTCGTTGTTCGGTTGTCGTGCTTGATCTTCGGCATCAATCTGCTCAATTGTGTCACCTTGAGTCTGTTGTTCACCTGCCTCAATAACCTCACGAATCTCCTCGGCTGTCACTGCCCCGAAACCAGCCACTGCGCGGGCCGCTTGAACTGCCTCTGCCTCTGCCTCGGTGACTGACTGGACTTTGTTGGCCTTGGGAGCACATAAATGTGGAGTAAGTTCTCGCCAGGCATGATTAATTGTGGCATCATTTATATCAGCCCATGCTAGAAGAAGGAAGTCGATTGCGTGTTTGATGGTAAAAACACGCCAGAAGTGTGTCACGGTCATCTCTGCCTCTGCCTGTGGTGCCTGGGGTGCCTCTGCTGCCGCTGCCTGTGGTGCCTCTGCTGCCGCTGCCTGGGGTGCCTGCTCCTCATCAGACGATGATGCGAACTCCTGCTGCATAGCCAAAATCTCTTCATTGCTCTCTGTCTTCTGGCGTAGATAATTGTAGAGTCGTGTCTGGTAAAAGAGCTTCACATTCGATATGACTTCTTGGTCCAGTGGCTGTATGAGAGATGTTGTTTTTGGTGGCATGAAAACAATCTGTACGTCGGGATGTAGAGTCTCTAAATAGTGTGGGTGGCAAGGGGCGTTGTCCATCAATAACAGGGCCTTGAAAGGTAGGCCTAGTTGTTGGCATTTGAGGCGGGCGTCAGGAACAAATTGCTTGACAAGCCAGTCAGACATACTGGCACTAGTCATCCACCCATTAGCGCTCTTGTACCAATAAGTTCCAGTGTCATTCATGTCGCGCAGGTTCTTGTAACATCTAGGGTGGGCAGCTGTGTGCACCACTACAGGCCGCATCTTGTGGCTGCCGGAAAGGTTCACAGTAAACATGACAGTGAACCTTGACTTGTCTATCTTGCGGCCCCTTGCCTGTTTCACAGATTTGGCAAGATATGTAGACTTTGGCATACACTTGTATTGCAAGCCACTTTCATCCACATTATAAATCTGATCCTTTGTGTAGCCACCATCCTCGATTATGGTCTTCAACACCCCAGGAAATGTGTTGGCTGCCACCGCATTTGCAGACCCACGTTCTCCGGTCACCTTGATGTTCCTTAGGTCCTTCCGTTTCATGAAGCCATGGAGCCAACCGTTGGATGCCTTAAAATGAAAATTCTGGCCAGACTTTGTCCTAGCACTTGCGGTGGTGTAGAAGAGTTTAGCCTGCTGTTTGATATAGGCCTTATCCACCGGGACTTGCTCACGGTGTTTGCGGGCTAGGAATGCTGCCAGGTATCGCTCCAGGACCACCATAGCTGGATTGTTGCTCCTGCAACGTTGGTCCATCATGGCAGCACCATAGGACTTCACGATGGTGTTGATCTTTTCTCGGTTAGCCCAGATCGTTCTAACTGTCGATTCCGCAAAACCCATTGCTCGACCGATGGCTGAGTTTCCTTCTCCTTTTCCTTTTCTTTTGATGACCTCCAGCTTCATTTGGTGGGTGATAAGTTTGTTCTTGCGAGGGGGCATGATAATGGGGGCAAAAAACTAATATATCACTGCACACGAGTCGGACTGCTGTTGCGCGAGCGTGGACTGAGGGTAGACTGGCGTATCCCACAATGCCCTGCGTGCCTACGTAACTGGCAACCCTGTGCAGATGGATGCGCGGAATGGTGGGGGGCCTCGTGTATTAGCTGAACTCCCCGGAATTGCCCTTGTATCGGCTCCGGATTCGCGTTTTAAAGGTACATCACGCGTTTTGAAAGTTTTGGGTATGATTCGACCCCCTCCTCGTGTATAAGGTGAATCGCGTATTGGCAGGCCAGACTGTATATGAAATTACAGGGAGCCACTAGGTAAGCAACGAGGGATCGTAGCGACAGGAATACAGAACACTGGGGCCACCGATCAATACAGGGGCATTTATGCCAGATTGAGGAGGCCACAGAGTTGTACACCAAACGCCCCCCTTCTAGGTTAGGCTAAAAAAGTTAGCCTATTCGGTACCTGAGCCAGTAATATATGAAATTACAGGGAGTCACCAGTCACCGTACTCTTGATGAGGGGAAGAAACAAGGGGATGGATATAGAGTTCGGGCGTATGGTCGTCATTGTTTACATAGGGCGATCGCCGTGGTCGCACTTACGTTCCTGTCTATTTCGACGCTATATTTTCTGCTATTTGCCCCGTCATTACTACATAAATACTAGGTTAGGTTAGGTTAAAATAGACGGGAACATGATGGGAAAGGTCCGACGCCACTACGCGTAATGTAAACAAAGATGGCGGTACGCCCGCTCACTACATCCTACCCGCAAAAAGTGACCGAAGCGTCAGGTAGACAGAGCACTGGGGCCGTAATATCAATACAGAGGCAGATTAGCCTATGCCAGATTGAGGAGGCCGCAGAGTCGCAGTCTAACCCAAAACGCCACCCTTCAAGGCTAGGCTAAAAACGGAAGTTAGCCTATTCGGTACTAGAGTCAGATTAATAATGAATTGGAATAGGCTAGGCGAAAAAACGGAAGTTAGCCTATTCGGTACCAGAGCCAGTAATATATGAAATTACAGGGAGTCGCCAGTTACTGTACCCTTGATGAGGGTAAGCAACAAGTGACCGAAGCGTCAGGTAGACAGAGCACTGAGGCCGTAATATCAATACAGGGGCAGATTATGCCAGATTGAGGAGGCCGCAGAGTCGCAGTCTAAACCAAAACGCCCCTCATCAAGGCTAGGCTAAAAACGGAAGTTAGCCTAATCGGTTCTGGAGCCAGTAATATATGAAATTACAGGGCGCCACCAGTTACTGTACCTTTGATGAGGGATATAATCAATACCGTAGGAGGGGCAGTAGACAGAACAAAAACTGTCAGCCAAAAACTCATCAGAACGGGCTACGTTCGGGGTTTTGTGGGACTGTATCCAGGGAGACAGAGCACTGGGTCCGTCAATCAAAAAGTGAGCATTGTATGCCAGATTGAGGTTGCCACAGTGTTGAAATCCAAACGCCCCCTCGTAGGCTAGGCCAAAACTCGGAAGTTAGCCTATTCGGTACTTGAGGCAGTAATATATGAAATTACCTGGCGCATTAGTTCCTGCACTCTTGATGAGAGTCAGCAACAAGTAAAAAGACCACCAAAAGGGATCGGGCCTACAAGGGTCAGCGCCCCCCTTCCAACCACCTAGAAGGGCACAAGTAAGCCTAGGCCTAATTTCGCGAAAAGAAATAGCAAAACTAAGGCAGTGACAAAAAACTTTGATAATATTCAAGACCTCTTTCGCAGACCTATTAGAAATAATTTATTAGGGAAAATAGGGACCAATAGACTCGCCATATTTTTCTCATTAGGCTATAGTCCGCATTGGAGGAATTTCGTTATCGACACTTGAAAAAACCCGATTACACTGAAAAATAACACAAAAATAATGTCCCGAATATAAACAAAGCATTGCACCCAATGAATCCTTCGACCTGGGTCCTCTTCTTCTTGTTTTTGCCTTTTGAAAGATGTGGTGAGTGCGATTCACCCAATAAATGGCTTGAACGTTACTCACAAAAACGATATTATATTATATTATATTAGGGTTAGGTTAGGTTAATCTAATCTAATATTTGTACATTTTGGAAGCGTGCATGGCCTCCCCACAATTTCCCTTACCTACTGTAAAAGCGCAATTCACCCAATAAATGGCACCATTTGACGGAGTATCTTCAGATTAATGAATAATGGGTAAGTTAATGCAAATCCTCCACTCAAGCCATGAAAAACAACAATTAAACACTAGGCGTATAGGCTATTCCTTGGAAAAAAATATAAAGAAACAGTACGATTTTAGTTACTGGACACCTATTTGACAGGTACTGCCAACGATTTAATACATATTTTTTTTCGGTTTCCACGCATAGCCTACAACACCAAGCTACACCCTTTTCTGGTGTACGGAACACTAAAAAAGCAATGGGGACACTTAAATAATGATAATAGGCCTAGGCTATGAGACGAAATATAAAGACAACTCTGTTGCGTTCGTGGAAGAAGCGTCGCTTTGTTTACTTTACGCTCGGAGTGACTTCCCGGTCCCGCCTTAGCGGTCGACTTAAAATAGCTAAGCTTATAACCAGTTGTTGGGTCAATTTTTGGTACGATTTTAGTTACTGGACACCTATTTGACAGGTACCACCGAGGATTTAATACATAGGCTATTTGTTTTCGGTTTCCACGCATCCAACACCAAGCTACACCTTTTTCTGGTCCGGCAATAGTATTCAAAACGATATAGGCTAGGATAATAACTTTTTAAATGTGGTTTTCGACGAGAATAAAACGGGGCGTTTGGGCCGAAAATCGGCGGCGGGGGGGGGGGGACTCCGTCGTCGCTTCGGATCGTCGTGGTTTGTTTACCCAGAACGCTCGAGGTGACGGCCAGCTGTTTTACTTGCCCCCTGCTGGCCACATAGATGATGATTATTATAATTCACGGGGGGGTGAGGGGGGGGGGCGGGGGCAGAGCCCCCCCCCCCCCCCCCTCAACCCTGTCCTGTATCCCACGCCATAGGACCTATAACGCAAGTTTTTATAAAAAAATTGGGGTAGGATGTAGTGACCGGGCGTACCGCCATCTTTGTTTACATTACGCGTAGTGGCGTCGGACCTTTCCCATCATGTTCCCGTCTATTTTAACCTGACCTAACCTAGTATTCATGTAGTAATGACAGGGGGCAAATAGCAGAAAATATAGCGTCGAAATAGACGGGAACGTAAGTGCGAGCGCGGCGATCGCCTTATGTAAACAATGACGACCGTACACCCGAACTCTACGTCTATCCCAAAAATTGACCCAACAACTGGTTATAAGCTTAGCCATTTTAAGTCGACCGCCAAGGCGGGACCGGGAAGTCACTCCTAGCGTAAAGTAAACAAAGCGACGCTACTTCCACGAAAGCAACCGAGTTGTCTTTATATTTCGTCTCATAGGCCTAGGCTATTATCATTATTAAAGTGTCCCCATTGCTTTTTTAGTGTTTCGTACACCAGAAAAGGGTGTTGGATGCGTGGAAACCGAAAACAAATATGTATTAGCCTAAATCGTTGGCAGTGAGGGGGGCTCTGCCCCCCTTCACCTCCCCGTGAATTATAATAATCGTCATCTAGCCTATGTGGCCAGCAGGGGGCAAGTAAAACAGCTGGCCATAACCTCGAGCGTCCTGGGTAAACAAACCGTGACGATCCGAAGCGACGACGGACTGCCCCCACCGCCGATTTTCGGCACAATCGCCCCGTTTTATTCTCGTCGAAAACCACATTTAAAAAGTTATTAGGCCTTCTTCTTCTTCTTTTTGTGGAGTTGCTGTCCCATCTCAAAGCCAGCTCACCTATGCACCGGTGACTTCTCCAGAAACAGCTAGAGGTAGATTTAAGAATTAGTTTAGAAATTATGTAGTCATAGAAAGGATAGTTAAAGACAAAGAATTGAAGTATATAGCTTAAGCAGAACTCTCCTCTCCTTATTTTACCCCCTCCTCCACCCCCCAATATCTTGTTCTCTCCTTACCTTACTTTAACTTTTCCCCTCTCTACTATTTAATCTCATTTTTCTTCCTCCCCCGCTCTGGTCCCCTTCTCCCCCCCTCACCCTATTCCGTTTTCTCTTCTGCCACACCTGCTCCAGGAATCTTTTCACTACCTTCATTCTTTTCCCCATCTACCCCCTCTTCTGTCCCGAGACCTAACACAAATTTTACACCCTCATCCTCCTCCTCTTTCTGCTCTTCCCATTCCCTCTCCCCTACCACCCGTTTCAACTCATTTTCCAACCCCTCTCTCTCCTCTGCATACCCCTGGCACTCTGTCACTATATGTTCTATTGTCTCCTCCACTCTCCTCCCTCCCACCTCACACTGTAGACACTCTTTCACCCCCCCATTCCACCTCCATGTTCTCCTATTTGTCTCTAATGCTCCTGCCCTAGCCTTAAACAGTAGTTCAGCTCCCCAACTTCCGTCATAGAACTCCTCTTTTCTCGGTCTCCCCTTGCTTCTATATCTTATCAGTGTACTTTTCTTCTCCATATTTCTCTTCCATTCATGTCTTCCTACTTCCTTCACTCTCATTCCTATCTCTTTCTCTAGTCTCCTTCCCTGACCTAGTGCTGTATTACTCCCTACATCTCTCCACTCCTCTCCCACCCTTCTTTGTTTCACTCCTATTTTTTTCAGTTTTCTCTTACACTCTTTTGCCCATCTACTCTTCCCCTCCCCCCATTCATTCACTCTCCTTGGCCACCTATGATCCTCCAACCTACTCTTGTACCTCAACTTTGCCTTCGCCACTCTCTCCTCAAACGTACTCCATCCCATCTCCCCTCTCACTGCTTCATTTGCTGTCCACCTTCTTGCTCCTAACCCCATTCTTCCTATTTTATTTTGTCCCGTCTCCAGTCTATTTATTTCTCCCCCTGTACTCCCTCTCACATCCATCCCGTACATTATTCTCGGCACTTCAAAGTCCTTCCACACCTCTCTTACTATTTTATATTTATTTACTCTGGTTTTTGTCACATTCCACACTTTCCCACTACACTGCTCCACCTTCATGATTTTCTCATTCATTGTCCTTTGTCGCCCTTCCCTCCCTATCCATACCCCTAAATACTTCACTTCCTCCCTTGTTTCTATTCTTTCCCCTCCTATCCCCTCCAAGTAAGTAACCCCCCACATTGTCGCCGCCCGCGTCTGTTCCTTTATTTAACCAGGAATAGATCCCTTTCAACTAACAAACTTCCCTTCCCCTCAGCAAGCAACTCTATGCCTGTGCAGTAATCTGGAGATCTGAAATACTCCGAGCAAACTGCACATATAAATATCAAGAAGAAGAACCAGGAATTTAGACGGTATAACGAACTTGTGGACGAGTCACCTCAAGGTCAAGGCCACGTCACACTGTAGCTCCATACATTATCAAGTGTTTCTCGTAAAGAAAGTGCAATCGGTGATTACCAAAGACAGAATAACCTACATAAACACTTAGTGAGTGCACATATACAAGAAACAAAGACCGAAACAGAAGGATTGAAGTGAAAATAAGAGAAACAAAAAAACAGTGACTAAGAACATGACGCCAACAATGGCCGGGGATCAAAACAAACCCGACCCAGAGTGCCCCGACTGCGGAATCAAGTTCGCAGGTGAAAAAAATGCAATCCAATGCGACTACTGCCAGGATTGGCTGCACTATTTTTGCACAGAACTCCCTGCCTATCAAATTCTCAACTATGCAAAAACGGCAAGGAAATTCATGTGCAAAACATGCTGCCTAACAAAGCTTGACACAAAAGGTAAGTGGGTGGCCGAGGCAGAAGCAGCCGTTCTCCAACACAAGGAACGAATAACCAAATCTGGAGCGATAAGTAAGGTAAGAAAAATCCATGTTCAGCCCCAGAGCAACAAAGATGTCACCAACACGCCAGCTGACAATAGGCCTACTCCAACAACCAAGGAATTAACTGGGGACACTGACCTAGGCCAAGGCCTACCCATAAGCCCAGAAGTAGCCTTAGGCAAGAGTGACGGTGACAACCCCCATACCAGTAACACACCAAACGTGGCTATAGGCCTAGATCTAGGGATGGGGAACACACCAGGAAATATTAGCATCACAATGCCAGATGCCCATAGCCCCCCCACCGCAACACTAGCAGACACGGCAGAGCCCCCTCAAAATGCAGCAAGACAGGTGAGGTCGGGGACCCCAACGAGCACACACCCCACATGCAACGGATGTGGCCAAAATGCTCCTACATACAGTAGAACAGGTGAGGTTAGTGCTGTAAATACAAATTCATGGAGACCTAGGCCCAGAGCTGATTACAGGGGCACCGATATTAGGAGGAAAAGAATAGAAGTATGCAATTTCTACCTAAGAAATGAATGCCGATACGGAGTAGTGGGCAGGGGATGCAAACAAGACCACCCAAAAATATGTGCAAAATTCATGAAGCACGGGCGGGATGAAAGAATAGGTTGCAAGCGTGGATGGAAATGCATCGACTACCACCCATATGTATGCAGAATCTCACTCAACAAAAGGGCATGTACTATGAGAGACTGTAATCTTCCACACATCAAGGGAACCAAAATACTGACGCCAAGAAACAACATCAACAGACCAAGGGAACACGCTACAGGACACATTCAAAGGGAATTTGCTTACACACCAACATATGAGGAAAAAATAGAAAGCCAACGCAATGCCCTCAGAAGCTGGCCAACCATCCAGCAAACTCACAAGGCCAGACCAGCAGCGGTACACACGGCTATGCCCGACCAAGGTGCTTTTTTAGAGGTAGTAATGGGACGTCTTCTGGAAGTGGAAAAACGGTCTCAAGTGATAATGGAGAGATTCCTAGCCCAAACCGAGGGGCCAGACATGAACCACAGAGGAAGGTGCAACTACCACTAACTAGTTTTGTTGTGGGCAACATCAGAGGACTTTACCCACGAAACAATCAATGTAAAGTCCCTATGTTGGGAGAAATTGCAGAGGAAGACAACTCAATTTTTCTAGCCCTCACAGAAACACACCTGAACGAAAACATTTTGGATGCAGAGATCAATATCCATAATTTCACTCTATTCAGAGCCGACAGAGAGGACAGAAGCCACGGAGGAGTAGCACTCTACCTAAGGGAGGATATGGCTGCAAATACCGAAACTTTAGTTGCATTCTCAAACGGCACAACAGAGCTACTAGCAGTACACATAAGACAAACCGACATGCTCATCATAATTTTGTATCGACCTCCAAACACCACAGGGGAAATTTTCAAGGAGGTCACAGAGAAAATACAATCACTCCTACAAAATCTTCCAACTCCCGCTACAGATGTCATCATCACAGGAGACTTCAACCTGCCCATCATCAATTGGGCAACCATGAAAATAGATGGAGGAACCAGGGATGAAAAACAGCAAGCCAAGGAGCTAATGACTATCATGGACACTGCATACATGAAGCAATACATCGAGGAACCTACAAGAGGCAACAACACACTGGACTTACTATTTGGCAACAACTTCGACCTGGTACACTCGTACGAAACTGTAAAAACTATAATGTCCGACCACAGCCTCATCAAAGTTAGAACCCCCACACCACCAAGAAGATGTCAACAGGAATCAAGCCAAATACCCTGCACCTCTCTGAAAGATCTCAACTTCTACAGCAAAGATATGGACTGGGACAGACTGAGAGCAGAACTGGCAGGAACTGATTGGAGGGCACTATTCGAAGATAAAAACGTCGACGAAACTCTCAGTATCCTCCAGCAACAATGCCTGGAGACCTGTAAAAACACCATACCACCCAAATCAAGCAGGAAGCAGATCAAGCAGATTCCCAGAGATAGAAAAATACTAATGAAGAAAAGGACGTACTTGAGAGCCAAGCAAAGGAAGACCAGCTATGCGCACAATATCACCAAACTACAAGAAGAGCTTGATGAAGTTGAACGTAAACTCATCCAGTCACACCAAGAGCAAAGAACACGCGAAGAACTACAAGCAGTTGCAAACATACGAGTAAATAGCAAATTCTTCTATGCATATGCAAAAAGGAGACTCAGGAACACCACAACAATAGGACCACTTGCAAAACCTACGGGCGAACTTGAGAGTGACCCAACCGAAATGGCCAAGATACTCAAACAGCAGTATGAAAGTGTCTTCAGCCCGCCAAATGAAGACAAGAAAATCGAGAATGCAACGACTTTCTTTGGCAACGCTCCAGAGACACCACATCAACTCTCCTCGGTAACAGTATCAACAGAGGACATAATAGCAGCCATCGACAAGATTGGACCAAACTCTGCAGCAGGACCAGACGGCTTTCATGCCCAACTGCTAAAAAACTGCAAACATCAGCTAGCCCTGCCTCTAAAACTGCTGTGGAGCAAGTCCCTCCAAACTGGATATGTACCACAATCCCTAAAAGAAGGTAATGTCACACCAATACACAAAGGGGGTAGTAAAGGCATAGCCAAAAATTACAGACCAGTGGTGCTGACGTCACACCTTATTAAAATCATAGAAAGAACAATAAGAGCTAAGATGGTCAGCTTCCTGGAAGATAATGAGGCGTTCAACGAGGGGCAACATGGCTTTAGAAAAGGCCGCTCCTGCCTCTCACAACTACTATCACACTACGACAAAATCCTACAGGATATTCAAGACGGAGAAAATGTAGACGTCATATATCTAGATTTCGCCAAAGCTTTTGACAAGGTGGACCATGGGATCCTTCTACATAAACTCAAATCACTGGGAATAGGGGGAGACCTTGGAAGATGGCTCCACAGCTTCATCACCAACAGAAAACAAAGAGTCACGGTTCAAGGAAGCCTATCAGAAGCAGGTGGGGTCATCAGCGGAGTACCACAAGGATCAGTACTGGGACCTCTCCTATTCCTCATCATGATAGGAGACATCGACAGGGACCTGGAACACTCAACAGCCACATCGTTTGCAGACGACACCAGACTCATGAAGAAAATCACCTCACAACATGATGCTCAGCTACTACAACAAGACTTGGACAAAATCCTGAAGTGGGCAGAAGAAAACAACATGGCCCTAAACGGAGACAAGTTCGAGCTTCTAAGGTACGGGAACAAGAGAGCACTACAAAACGACACCAACTACAAAAGTGGACAGCAAGAAATTACCGCCAAGGACACAGTGAAGGACTTGGGAGTAAATATGAGCAGTGACGCCACTTTTTCCCAGCATATTACCAAAGCCACAACAACAGCAAAACAAATAGCAGGCTGGATCCTGAGAACCTTCCACACAAGAAATGAGAGGTGTATGCTAACATTGTGGAAGTCACTGGTCCTACCACGACTGGAGCAGGGTGTCAAAGCAAATAACTCTTGAGTTGAGTAGCACTATTTTCCTGAATCCAGTAGCATTAATGCGCGGACGAATGGCGAGCGCCTAGGCTAAATATGCAGATTTCAATTTTATCGAATAATGGGTCTAGGTGGGATGGTGGCCATATTTTAGACAATTGGCTGCCATGATGGCGCCATCTTGCAGGCTGTGGAACCAAAATGGCAATAATTCCGTACTTTGTAACTGTCAGTCAGGCCTAGGCTAAATATATTTTGTGTTAATACTACCGCACTGTCCCAGTGCATACCACCTCCTTTACGTAGGGCACGTGGTACCCGTCTTGCAACTCAGTCCCACCCCTACTCTGTGCAACTCTCCAACCCAAGAGTGAAACGTTACTCTCAAACTTTCTTCTACTCAACAGCTGAGCTCTGGAACTCTCTCCCAGAATCAGTCTTTCCCTCTTCCTATGATTTAAATTGCTTCAAACTCCGTGTGTCCAGGCATTTTGGCTCGAACGTCCCTTGATTTTGGCCCTGTCACTCTTTCAACTATGGGGGAGGCACTCGCTATAGGCAGTTATGCCTTTTGCCTCCCTCAATCACATAGAAAAAAAAAAAAAAAAAAAAAAATCAGTCTTTTCAGATAGGCCCCTAATCTTATTATCTGAGAAATTTATTAACCTATCGATCAACCGTCAATTCAATGAACAAACATTTTCTGTTATGGGTAGCATTAATTGTAAAGCGAAGTTGAGTAGCATTACGATAATCGGCCTCGTTTTACACCCTGGACTGGAGTACTGCTCCCAGCTCTGGTCTCCCCAAAAAGTAGGAGAAATAACAGAAATTGAAGCCACCCAGAGGACATTCACCAGTAAAATCGATGGGTTTCAACACTTTAACTACTGGGAGAGACTTAAGGAGCTGCAGCTGTACTCACTTCAAAGACGTAGGGAGAGATACATCATCATCTACGTCTGGAAGATTTTGGAAAAAAAGGTACCAAACCCAAACATCCAAGAGACTCAGCACCAAAGGCGAGGGAGGCTGTGCTATGTGAGGACTACGCCGGGATCAACACAAAAAATCAAATCCCTGATCCATCACAGCTTTACATACAATGGAACCAGACTGTTCAACTGTATACCAGCCCCTCTCAGGAACATGACCGGGGTGTCTCCAGACACCTTCAAGAAACACTTGGACATGTGGCTGGCCAAAATACCGGACCGGCCACCAACACCAGGATACCCCAGCACCAACTCCAACCGACTTCTGGAATGGAGAGTGGAAGAAAGGGAGCTGCCTGGTCGCAGTGGAGCCCCAGCTCAACTGTGTCACTAACGGACGGAATACAACTAAGTGTAACTAAGTGTAAGTGTATCCTTATTTCTACTGCCTCTGGTCCATTTACTACTATCATACTGCTTTTCTCTACACTGAACTTCATTTCTAGGTCCGACTTAAGTCCGTATCGAAAAATTTGGACTACCAAAAAATGTACAAATTCATCTTGAAAGGGGGTCTAGGGGGAGTAATTTTAAGCTTGATGGAAGTCTATGGAATCAACTAAAAACCTCCCCTTAACTAACTATTGACACACGACACTGCATGGTTTCTGAATGTCAAGATATATTTTAATTAGGGCCAAACCTTTCCGCCTCCTGTAACATTTCCCCCATATCTTCCTCTGTATCTGCTGTCAACACAACATCATCAGCAAACGTCAGAATTGCTAGCCTATACTGCCCTATTTTCACTCCTTGACCCTTACTCTTAATTCTCCTCACCAACTCCTCCATGCACATTGCAAAAATTAGTGGTGACAGGTTACATCCCTGCCTTAACCCTTTCCTTCTCCTGATTCCTTTCACTGCAATATTTTTCCACACAATCTCTGTCTCCGCCCCTTCATACATATTCATTATCATGTTCCTTATCTTCCTACTCACTCCTAGTTTCTCCATCACTGCTTCTGCAACTCCCCTACTAATCTTATCATGCCTTCTCCACATCCAAACACACTATAAACACACATTTCCCTTGCTTTGCCTTTTTCTCTATAATCTATAATCTCATCCCAGCTCAACTGTGTCACTAACGGACGGAATACAACTAAGTGTAAGTGTAAGTGTATATAAATATATTGCCTAGGCCTAATGCCTATATCGTTTTCAATACTATTACCGGACCAGAAAAAGTGTAGCTTGGTGTTGGATGCGTGGAAACCGAAAAAAATATGTAGGCTATATTAAATCCTCGGTGGTACCTGTTAAATAGGTGTCCAGTAACTAAAATCGTACCAAAGAAACTTGGTAAATAAGGCGGTACTAGCTGTCTTGAATGTTACCAAAACTTTAATGAAAGAACCGACTAAAGACAAAACGAAAGCCACCGCAAGTGAAAGAAAAACAAAAGGCAAAGCCTAATTGAACGAGTGTCGCCCAAGTGGCGACGTATGCGCAGAGGGCAAAACATGAAGTAACTTCCAGTTTCGACGCTACACTCCAAGAAAAACACATTTGAGCCCATTTTTTCAGCGTGCCTACAGCACTGATCATCTGTCTAGAATCACAGATACCTTAAATAAGGCCCACAACTCCCCCAAAGGGGAGGTGACAGGTGTGATAGGCACAAAAACAGAGCACCAGAAAAAAGCGTGTTATCATTAAGTGTAGCGCGAAAAGGATGATCTAATGAACCCGGTCGGGTTGTGCGGTGGACCCGTGACAACGGCTTAAGGAGCCAGATAGGATGGACAATGTTCTGCAATTTTCTCTTTTCTTTCTCATCAATATTTTCATTTTCCTTTAAAATAGTAGCCTCAAAAGTGTGTACAACGTACCTAGTAGAGAGAGTAAGGTGCTACTCTAGATGTTATCGATTTAATCGCGCTAGTGATTACGATAATTGCCCGCTCCAGAGCAACGCGGAATTAGACGATAAGTATATAGCTCTACGTTGGAGACGTAGAGGCTACTACTAAATAGAAGGATTTGCTGTCAGTAGTCCCAGACAACTGAGTTTCGGTGAGAAAGAGAAGATCAGGGTTGGCAGAGGAGAGGTAGTTTTCAACAGAGTAGAAGTTGGAGGAAAGGCCACAAATGTTGCAGAAATTAATAGTAAGAGTAGACGGTAGTGGTCCAGAGCATTTAGGGGAGTCGTTGCCAGAGGTCAAACCAAGTTGATAGTGATAGTGAGAGTCCCAGGTCGCGGTCACAAGACATTTTGGTGGGTCGTTGGGCCTGTGTTGTGTGTGTATATACTCAGGCAGAATAGCCCATAGGTGGGGTTGGCAGACTCGAGACCGAGCCCGAACAGAAACAATGTTTAAAGTTCCAATTCTTAGGGTCTGGGACCACTTTAGTGTTCCCTCACCCTTTTCTCTATCTCGTCTAGTAGGTAAATTTTACAAAGTGAGGAGGATTTATCACTAAGATTATTCAAGTGTAGATAGATAACAGTTCATACGTGTAATCAGTGTGCAATGATTGTTATGTGTAAGATTACGAACACTGCTTTTAGTCTTATTGAAAGTTGTATGATTAGCTCTCGTCCCACGGGCTCTTTGCATCTTTAAATCTTCCCGCCATCATTGGGAACGGCTGTTTCGGCGAATTCTCGGCATTTTGGCGCATTTATAAATACGCAAAAAAATGGTCTAACCTAGGTTATATATACAGTGTTTTCAGCGGCAGTAGTCATTATATTCCGATGGGTGAAGATTAGAAGTCTCTAGACCAAATGATTCAGTTTTTATGGTGAAAATAAGTAGGTCAGTATGACGGTCGGTAGCCTAGGAATCACTTGCTCACTCATTCATGACATTTGATTGTTCTCCCTCCCGCTTACACCATATAGCCCTGATACATACCAATTCTTGCTAAATCCTTAGCGATAGGTAAGGCCAGCCCTATGAGAGTCTCTTATAGTGACTCAGTGGTCTGGTTAAACTAATGTAAAAAAAAAATAAAAATAAAAATAGGAATCGGTATTAACCTTCCGGTTTCCGTCATTCACCGATACTCGTATATCTGCAAATAAATGGCCTAACCTAGTTTATATACTATATATACCAGAGGCAGATATCGGTGTTGTCTTGCAATGGGTGAAGAGTAGAACACTGTACATTGAACAGTTATTGTGTGAGGTGGGAAATAAGATCAAGTGTTTGCAGGAAATACCTAGCATCGTCCGAATGCGGCGGCGCGGTAGTGGCGGCGACGGCTACGATCTATTTTCATTCGTTCAACAATTTATTATTGATTATGGATTATGTATTATGTAATAATATTGATTATATTGATTATTGATTACAGATATATTTCACCATTGTAACCATTCCTAAGTCACTGCCGTCTGCTTCCATGCATCGTTTGGGACTCAGGAAAATCAATACAAGCATTCGCAAGGCCTGCTTGAAGGCAGGAGTCACATGATTGGCTGGCTGTGTGTTCTTATTCTTGTTGGTTATACGGACAACCCGCCAAGACAACAAAACGTTCTCTAGTGCAGTTCTAAATGGTTTTAAGCCTTAGCCTTCCCGAGGGACATCCGGGGTCCACGGGGAAAGCTGCTAATGCCTTCTGGAAGGCCATCCATGTTACAAGGGTTAAGATTAGCTGCCAAAATTAATAATCTTACCAGATATATTCACACATTCATCATGTACTCTTACACAGTTACGGTTACACCCTTAACGCTATAATATACTCTATCTTGGTTAATAATGTTTACTGAGGGAGTGTATAATGAGGTTTACCCAGATACTGTTAATAGAGATAGAGGCCATGACCGTGAGGGTGGTGGGTGAGCTGCGGCAGGTGGTGAAGTTCTGTACGGTAGCGGCTAGCCAATGGTCGTACAAGCCCGCCTCCACCACTCTCCGTACCCTGGACAAAGAGAAGAAAGCTCAGTTTAACATCCATTTTGTCTTATTTATTTGCTTAGTGTTTGGATTTTAATATTATTTAGTTTCCTCCCTAGATCTCCATCAAGCTTAGACAAACACCCCCTCCCCTAGACTCCCCTTCAAGATAAATTTGTACATTTTTCGGTAGAAAAATGTCCCGCCCGAAGGCCGATTCCTCTTAAATTATAGGCTCGCTATCGCCCGCCAGAAAAAAAAAGACACCTAAATAGAAAGAAGGTCTAAAAAAATTGATAACGAAATGGGGTGAAAGGTGTTAAAATCGCCAAAGGTGGTGAAATTCTGTACGGTAGAGGATAGCAAATGGTAGTACAAGCCCGCCTCCACGACCCTCCGTACCCAGTGGACAAAGAGAAGAAGAAAATATATTAATGATGGATCAGTTTTTCCTCAATTTTGTCTTTCTGTCTGCCTGCCTGCTTTTTTGTTAGGTGGGCTTAATTTATGTGATTAGTGTTTGGATTTTAATATTTTTTTGTTTCCTCCCTAGATCTCCAAGCTTAGACAACCCCCCCCCTCCCCTAAACCCCCCATTCAAGATAAATTTGTAAATTTTTCGGTAGAAAAATGTCTCGGCCGAAGGCTGATTCCTCTTAAATTACAGGCTCGCTATCGCTCGCCAGAAAAAAAAGACACCTAAATAGCACGAACGGTCTACAAATTGAGAACGAAATGAGGTGAAAGGTGAAGTTCTGTACGGTAGCGTCTAGCCAAAGGTAGTACAAGCCCGCCTCCACGACCCTCCGTACCCTGGACAAAGAGAGGAAGGATCAGTTTTATCTCCGCCGACAAACGAAGCTGGAGGAGGTTAGTTTTTTGCCTCCGTTTGTCTTTCTGTCTGTAAACAAGAGATCTCAAAAGTATGAACTGATGTTCATAAAATTTGGTGGGCAGATAGGATATGCGCCAAGTAAAAGTTGAATCAAGGGGATTGGTAGAGCGCAAGCCTCCGCCAGCGTAGGTGGCTCATAAAGTTAAGATGCGATTTCTACGAAATCTGGTGGGCAGATAGGATGTGCACCAAGGAACAAGTGATTCCATTTAGGAGGCGATCGCTAGAGCGCATACCTCCGCCAGCGCAGGCGGATCACAAAGCTATGAAATTATTTGTATTGGTGGGTAAACAGGAGTTGCGGCAAGGATGAAGTAATTATATTTATGAGGCGCTCACCTCCACCAGCGTAGGGCGAGGTCTGCGCTCTCATTATGTACTTATCATGTAGGCCTAATCAAATGTTCGAATCCCTAAGTACAATCGAGTGAAAAATTATGTAGCATGACCAATTTTAGTGGCTGATATTATATGAAGTGTGGAAATGTGCAAGAGGTTATCAGCTAATTGTGAGATATAAGTGTGTGTGTGTGTTATATTTATGGGGTGAATGTCTTAGAATCTCAAAACTAATGGGGCTAAACATGAGGGAGAAAGGGGTCCAGAAAAAACACCCACTTAAGTGAAAATCTCCTCTTAAACGATCTTTCCTACATTTTCCCAAGCTTATTCCCTTGTCTATCTAATTAAATTCTAACTCTATTTAGACAATTTTGGCCAGTTTAAAAAGGATCTGTGGTAGTAAAAAGGGTTACGTTGGATAGTTCTAAGCATTAACCCCTTTCAGTACCGTTGACGTCCTTTTAACTTTATTCTGGCTACTATTAGACGCTTTTATTCAGTTTAACCCCTTCAGTACCGGAGACGTCCGTTGTATTATGTTCTGGCTATCATTAGACACATTTATTCAGCTTAGGAAGGACGACTCCATATTAAAAAGCTATAGACTATCTCAATTCATCCTTTTAGCTACCACATATCCTTGACTATCTTAATTCATCCTTTTAGCTACCACATATCCTTGACTATCTTAATTCATCCTTTTAGCTACCACATATACTAAGCTGCATATAATCATTTAGCCTCTAAATGTACCCGAAATCCAATAAAAAAGATATCTGCGGTACTGAAGGGGTTAATTAGGGCCTCCAGTAATTAACAGGCTTCGAACTACCCCACTTAACCCTTTTTACTACCACAGATCATTCTTAAACTGCACAAAATCGTCTGAAGATAGCTAGAATAAACTTAACCAGTTGTCGCCGGTACAGAAGGGGTTAATATGACGCAGAAACATGTTAAGCTTCATATGTTTCCTTTATGTAGGCGGCAAAAAGTGGGAATTGGGCCTGAGTATATAGCTAGATAGATAGATAGATAGAATAATAATAATAATAATAATAATAATAATAATACATTTTAATTTTAATCATATTGTGGTAACCATAACATATATTAATCTTTGCATATAATCTACCTCTAGGATTCACAAGGGTAAATGCGATCCCAATAAACCCTCTGAATAACATAGCCCCTTCTTAAGTAAGGGGAGGCAGACCGTTTTTCTGGACCCCCTTCTCCCTAATGTTTAGCCCCACTAGTTTTGAAATTACAAGACGTTCGGCCCATTAGTTCGGCGATTTTAACACCTTTCGCCCCATTTCGTTGTCAATTTTAAGACCTTTCGTGCCATTTAGGTGTCGATTATTTCCTGGCGAGCGAAAGCGAGCCTGCAATTTTAAGAGGAACTGGCCTTCGGCCGGGAAATTTTTCTACCGAAAAATGTACACATCTCGGTCTAGGGAGGCGTTTTTCTAAGCTTGATGGAGGTCTAGGGAGGAAACTAGAAAAATATATGAATAAATGAATTAATAGACCAAACAAACGGCCAGCCTCCACTTAAACTGCATAAACTTGTCTAATTTCAGCTAGAATCCAAGATAAATAAGCGACATCGTGATGAAGGGGTTAATTAAAACAATATACAGAGTGATCACAAGAGATGCCTGTAATTCCGAGCGCTCAAAAAAAAAAAAAGGGCTACGTGACTTGATCAACCGAATGTAATAATAATAATAATAATAATAATAACCACAATTTGCCGGAGGATAACAGGTTTTTCACAATACGTAGACGGAGGTCTTTATTTTATTTAAAATACAGTACTAATAAATACTGTTGTGTGTGTAGCTTACGTGTTAGTGATGAGCGGAACGATAGGGCTGCCTCTCTCCCCGATCATGCTGTGGGTGGTGGGCAGGAAGGTCTTGCGGGAGGTGTAGAAGTCACATTGACCTGTAACACAACTATAACAACTTTGGGACACTGTGTTTGTGGTTGTTGTGGTTGTTGTTGTTGCTGTTCCCCATGCTGTCTGGCCGAGCAGCCCCAAGGTCCTGAGCAAGGCCAAGGCCATAACCGAGCGCTCCCATAAAACCCTCTGCTTACCACAAATAAAGCCCAGGTGACCGAAGCCACTACAAGGCGGGGAGCTGAGGACGGTGCGGAAACGCCCAGGAAACCAAAACCCCACCCAAGGATCTGTGCCTCTCAGCAATTATGAAGGGAAAGTTGAGGGGCAAAGGAAAAATGTGACGCTTTGGCTCCCAAACTGCCAACCTCTAGATTGGCAGTAGGGAGGTCAATCCACGGAAGAGACGCCGTCACTTGAGATCTAGAAAATATATAAGTTTAAGGAATAGTCAGATTAAGCTATGGGTTTGGCAGAGATCGCTCAGCTCTCACTCTGATAGACCAGCCCATCACCACATGACTAGAACTCAATCCTCTCAGCATCAGCTAGGAAAGGCCATAGAAAACCGCCTTTGGCGGGGGGATAGCTCCCCTATTTCAACCCCTTTCTGGGTTGGGCACCCGCCCAGAAGGGGTTATTCTAATTGGCTGCCTACATAACCCCAGAAGGGGTAGGATGTGGGCAGGAAACCAGGTCGAACCCAGAGGTGGCGCATCCACACTAATTAAGCCACCACAACCACTTTTTGAACATTTTTGACAGAAACTTCACCAAGGACATAATATGCCTCCGGGTATCAGGTCCTCTTTGTAATATGTTAATGCCAATGACATAAATGTATTAATATAATGTATGTAAATTATAAAACAAGACAATTAATTAGCAAAAAACACCCATGAATTAGTTTCCAGAGAGTAATTTCAGAGATTAATTTGCATAATTACCCCCTTGAGGATCATGACGCATTTTGACAGTTCATTCTGGCTGCCATTAGACGTTTTTATACAACTTAGGAAGGATCTGTGGGCATCAAAAGGGTGCATACTATATCAATTAACCCTCTGACTGCCATATGCCCCTCCTAATCTGAATACAATTGTCTAAAAATAGCCAGAATAAATGATCTTGGTCTAGCACATTGAGTTATGGACTATTTAAACAAGAGTGTATAGCAATGTTGAAACCTATGATGTAGGGAAACGATATGGGTCTTCAAAATACCCGAGCACCCTGTCTTATTATATGGCTGAAAAACATGGTCACTCATCAGTGATTTGGAGAGATGCATCAACTCCTTTGGTACCAAATGTGTTCACATGACCAAGGGTGGTGATGGGCTGGTCTATCAGAGTGAGAACTGAGCGATCTCCGCCATACCCATAGCTTACTCTGACTGTTTCTTTTCCTTATATATTTTCTAGATCTCAAGTGACGGTGTCTCTTCCGTGGATTGACCTCCCAATCTACCAAGATTGGAAGCCAAAGCGTCACATTTTTCCTTTGCCCCTCAGCTTTCTCTTCATAATTGCTGAGGGGCACAGGGCCCTGGGTGGGGCTTTGGTTTCCCGGGCGTTTCCGCACCCTCTTCAGCTCCCCGCCATGGAGTGGCTTCGGTCACCCAGGCTTTATTGTGGTCGGCAGGGAGGGTTCGGTGGGGCGCTCGGATATGCCCTTGGCCTTGCTCGGGGCCTTGGGGCTGTTCGGCCAGGCAGCTTGGGGAACAACAACAATAACAACATGACCAAGGGCTACCATTGGTATGATCATATAATTCAGCATCCTCTCTCTGAAGCCAATTTCAGACATTTGGGGTATATAGTTCATGAGAGACAGCTTCGGCAGTATGTGCACATGGCCATATTTCTTACTGAAGTTTGACGTCATCATAAGCTGTAAACCCAGAGTTTACAATATATAGTAAAGGATAATACTCGTGTGATATCAGCTTAAGGGGAGGTTTTTAGTTTGTTTTCTACTCCTCCAGCAATCTTAAAATTTCACCCCCTTGACCCTCTTTCAAGATAAATTTGTACATTTTTCGGTAGAAAAATGTCCCGACTGAAAGCCGGTTCCTCTTATATTACAGGCTCGCTATCGCTCGCCAGGATAAAATCGACACCTAAATGGCACGAAAGGTCTTAAAATTGACAGAAATGGGGCGAGGGTTCTTAAAATCGCTAAACTAATGGGACGAACGTCTTAAAATCTCAAAAGCAACGGGGCTAAACATGAGGGAGAGAGGGGTCCAGAAAAAAATCCTCCAGGTGGAAATCCCCCCTTAATAAACCGACCTGTGCGAGAGAAGTCCTGAGCGATGAGTTTGTTGATGACCAGAGAGCTGCCGACGAGGATGTGGTCCCCGCGGCTGATCAGTGTCTCCATCACCTGTATGGCAGTTTGGATATATTATATTATACTGTATATATTTGTTTTAGGTTCCTCTTAAAATCTTCAAACTAGTTAACCCCTTCAGACTCATATGACGCAGAGGTTGCCAGATTAGCAATAAGAAATAGAGTTATCTCACTCTTATAATTACCTCTCCAAAATTAGTTTTCTGCCCACAGCTAACTCAAAGACTAAAGAAACTAAACTAAAGGTTTCTAAATACCCCTGATGGTAACAAAGGCTTTAAAGTATCCCTAATAGGCTCAAAATTGCGTCATATGTCGGAGAGGGTTAAGCGACACAAGCTCACCTCTGGGTAGGACTTGACGGCTTTGTATTTGGTTCGTCCGGATTCCACCATACCCTGCAGCAGGTGCAACTCCCCGGACTCTTTCTTCTGAAGGGACGAAACAAACTTTATTAACCCTTTCAATATTATTACTCTTTTCAATAATAATCTTCGTAAAGGCCCCGTCACGCATTCACAAACTATATATCGGCCGGAAAAATATCAAGCATGAATGACATTTTCGTATTTGAGATTGTGAATGTGTGAGAGGCCCTTAACAATACACCATTTTATACACCGTAACCCATTCTGTACAGGCGACGTCTTTGTAGTTTTATTCTAGCTATATTTAGACGATTTTGTACAGTTTAAGGGGAGATATCCTCTTGAGGGATTTTTTTCTTGACTCCTTTGTCCCTCATGTTTAGCCCCGTTGTTTTCCTAATGTTAAGACGTTCGCCCCATTATTTTGACGATTTTAAGAACTTTCAACCCATTTCTGTCAATTTTAAGACCTTTCGTGCCATTTAGGTGTCGATTTTATCCTGGCGAGCGATAGCGAGCCTGTAATTTAAGAGGAACCGGCTTTCAGCCGGGAAATTTTTCTACCGAAAAATGTACAAATTTATCTTGAAAGGGGCTCAAGGGGGTGTAATCTTAAGCTTGAAGGATATCTAGGGACCAAACTAAAAACCTCCCCTTAAGACGGATCTGTGGTAGTAAAAAGGGTTACGCGAGGTACAGTAGGTCAAAGCCTGGTAAATGCTAGAGGCCCTTTTTAAGCTTCATAATATTGTCTAATAATAACCAGAATAAGTTAAAAAGAAGGCACCGGTACAGAAGGGGTTAACCATTTGACGATCATGACGCGTTTTAACAGTTTTTTCTTGCTATTATTAGAGGATTTCATAAAGCTTAGGAAAGATCTAACAATCAAAGGGGTAAAGCCAATTTCAATTTTGCTTTCGACTCACGCAGATCCCTCCTTTACTTAATAAATCGACACATAAAATCGACACCTAAATGGCACGAACGGTCTTAAAATTGACAACGTAATGGGGCAAAAGGTATTAAAATCGTCAAACTAATGGGCCGAACGTCATAAAATCTGAAAACTATTGGGGGTAAGCATGAGGAAGAAGGGTGACCAGAAAAACAGCCCATGGCCCCTTAAGTGATCATGTACTGAACCTTTCACTGTCTTGGTGGTATAAAAAAGTGTTTAAGTTCTGTATGTGGCGCCCCGAGTTCATTTGGGGGTGATTAATACTTAGAATGAAAATGAATTAATCTATTCAGTACCAGTGACATCCCTTTTATTTATTCTGGCAATGATTAGTCTATTTTTTCAGCTCAGGAAGGACGTCTACCCATATTAAGGCTATAGACTATCTCAATTAAGCTTGTGTTAAGTGATGATCCTGTGGCTGTGAATTTTGGAAATGAGTCATTGGAGCTGGTGGACAAGTTTTGTTACCTAGGAGATACCATATCTGCCGGTGGTGGGGCCGAGGCTGCCACTGTCGCTAGAATTAGATGTGGCTGGGGGAAGTTCAGAGAACTGCTGCCAATTCTGACCATGAAAAGAATACCTCTCCCCCTGAAGGGAAAGGTGTATGCCTCATGTGTTAGAAGTGCAATGACGTATGCCTCAGAAACATGGGCCGTTAAGTAGAGGATGTCAACAGAATAGAACGTAATGAGATGAAAATGGTGAGCTGGATGCGTGGGGACAGGCTGCAGGATAGAATAACAAATTATGAGCTGAGGAGACGTTTAAGTATAAAGAGTATTAGCGAGGTGATACATACAAGTAGACTGGGATGGTATGGACATGTGGAGAATGGATGAACAAAATTGTGTGAACAAATGCAGGTCTGTGATTGTGGAGGGAGCTGCACCAAGGGGTGGACCGAAGAAGACCTGGGATCGGACTATACATGCCGATCTCAAATCCAAAATCTTTACAAGTGAAGCAGCCATTAACAGGGTTGCTTGGAATGCCGCCATGAAGACAAGAGACTGAAACTGCACATATGTGTGGAGCACTCAGTCTTAAAATTGTATGTATGTATGTATGTATTATAGCTACCACAAATCCTTCCCAAGCTCCAATTAATGTGTAAATAAACTAGAATCCTCAGGTAAGGTGATGGTGTTGAGGGATAAATCTTTGCAACAGCACCTCGTATTTACTTTCCGAAGAATATACTTAAACACACGTCGCCGGTACAGAAGGGGTTAAGATTACGAATACAATACTGGTGCCTGACAGCCATAGCAGCGGTCAAGATGGTCCTGGGCGTGATGACCATGGTGAGGGCGGGGTTATCAGTGAGGTCCCTGAAACTCTGGATGGGTTGAGGTACTCTACGGACGGCCAGAAGGGAGGTTAGGTGGCTGCTGTAGCTAAGACATAACACCATGGCCACCACTACCCATCCAACCATCACCAGCCGCTCCACAACGCTCACATGAAGCCAGTCCTCAGCTGCAGGCAAAACATATAGTTTACTATAAGGAGGGGTTATTTTGATATATATATTTTTTTATCAACTCAGCGTAAGCAGAGTGGTACCTTGCCAGCTGATATGTCGGTCGTCGTCGTTCGTCTGTCTGTCCCGTAACTCCTACTAGACATCTAGATTTTCACCAAACTTCACACGTATATTCGGTGGGTCGATGCGACGGTCAGTCAAAAAGTGTTTTTGAATACGCTCAATAGTTATGATCTTAGGTCAAAATATGGTCCCCCCCCTCCCCCCCCCCCATTGCGGGTGGACACCCACCCCACCTGGGATAGCCCTCCTCCAAGGGACACGTCTACCCCCCCCCGGATAGCCCCCCTCTAAGGGGCACGCCCCCCGAAGGATCATCACCCATTTGTTTACCACTTTGAGGAACATGACTAGTTTTGACAGTTTATTCTGGCTCTCATTAGAAGATTTTATACAGCTTAGGAAGGATTTGTGGGAATTAAAAGAGTAAAGACTACCGTAATTAACCATCTGACTTCCATATAGCTTTCCTAATATGAATAAAATCGTCTACTACTAGCCAGAATAAACTATCAACATGCGTCATAATCCTCAAGGGGTTTACCACCAACGTATTTCCTATTTGTCTAGCAACCAATTGTCTGGGCAGCTTAAGCTTGAAATAGATGCATAATTAACATCTTAAAAGGTTGAATATTAGAATCTTAGGTTGTTGTCACAATTAGTGCTGATTCAACGTAATTGCACCCCTGTGGACCTATGCCGCTTAACCCGTCCAATTCCAGCAACGGCTACCAGCCGTCAGTTTATAAGTCACTCCCCAGTCCCAGCGACGGCTGGGAGCCGTCAGTAATGTACTTTCCTTGTAACTGCCTGTATCAGGCTGTGCCTGGTACCACGACGTTTGAGCACTGCTCTCGATATGGCAACACTTCTCAGCTAATATAAAACCCACTGAAGGCTGGGAGAGCCAGTCTTTCTTCAACTCTTGAGGTGGAAGGTTGTTTTATCTTGCCATTTTGGCCACATTGCTTGGGACTGGGGGGGATTTTTATTACTGTATCCTTCGGTACAGTAGGGGTTAAGTACGCCGAGTGACAGGCACACTTTGGTTTGACTTGGACCTGACTAACCTTAGAATCAATATATACCTAATTCAATGTATAAATTTTGTTTTTAATGAAAACCTAAGACATAAGGGCCTCAGGAATGAGCGGAATTTCGATGTGAGTATCCTAGGTTCGAGTCCTTGGAGTGCCACATGTATTTATTGATTTCATTAATTGAGTTTAGAGGTGAAGTTGGTTGGTGGAAAAAACATAATAAATGATATCACACGGTCAAAAAATAGCCTGGCAGTCAATAATTGGCCACTTGCGAGCTTCGTTCTATAAGGAAGTTGGAGCTGTAGACATCGATATTTAGTAGAATTGCCAGCTAAAATACGGTTGTAGTTCATTTATCAATACATAAAACCCAAATTTACATACTTTTTTTACCATCAGAAACCTACATTATTATTGCATTTCTATTTACTATCGATGTCTACAGCTCCAACTTCCTTATAGCCTGAAACTCGCAAGTGGTCAATTGGTCAGAGGGCTAAAATTGATTAAGGGGGGATGGGCCGGTTTTCTGGACCACTTTCTCCCTCATGTTTAGCCCCATTAGTTTTCAGATGTTAAAATGTTTGCCCCATTAGTTAGTCGATTTTAAGACCTTTCGCCCAATTTCTTCGTCAATATTTAGACCTTTCGTGCTATTTAGGTGTCGATTTTTTCCCTGGCAAACGATAGTGAGCCTGTAATGTTGGAAGAACCGGACTTCGGCCGGGTAATTTTTCTACCGAAAAATGTACAAATTAATCTAGAAGGGGGATCTAATGGATGTTTTTTTTGTTTTTTTTTAATTTGATGGAGGTCTAGGGAGGAAACTAGAAAAATAATTAATACATGCAAAAATTGCCCAAAAAGTGAACCATCCCCCCTTAAGATGGCCAAAAATTCACCGAAGGGCCAAACATTGACTGGGCAGCAACGAAAGTTGGTCAGCGGACAACAATTCGAATAAGGCCAATAATTGGATAATTGGTCAACAGATTATTTGACAAACAAGAATTGGCTTAGAGCAAAAACAATAATAACCAACAGATGAAAATTGGCCGACGATCTTAGAAATTGTGCTATGGTAAAACAAAAACTTGACTGGCAAGAAAAATGTGAATGAGGCCAAAACTGTCCGTGCATCCCAAAACTGGCCAGGTGGTCAAATCTTAGCCAATGGCCAAAACTTGACCAACACTTATAATTGGCTGGGTGGCCTGAAATTGGCGACAACTATATATGAATCTCTGAAATTCAGCAAATGGGCAACCTTTTCTATTTGTATATGCTTTACTAGGACATCAATATTGAAATATTCAAGAAACCTAAGGAGAGTAATAGTTACAAGGATGCAAAAGATAGTTTGTGTTGAGTAACAGCGAGATAACTGTATAGAAACTTAAAATAACAATACTTTCGTTCAACAACTCACACTGGTTGACCAGCGTTCTGATCTGTCTGAAAATCGTTCGGCCCACCGTGCGACCCACAGCAAGACGACGATCGGTTGGAGTCAAGCGGTGGAGGTCAGTAGTTAGGAACAGCACAGTCACCAGGATGACCAGCATCGCTCCCACCAGGTACAACCACACTGAGGGCGCCAGGACTAACAGAAAGCTCCATGGGTCCACCTCGATGGCCCCCTTCCTTGCTACCATTGAGCGGTCGTCGAAGAAGATGGAGGTAGTGAAGTCGACCACCTGGGTCCGTCCTAGGGACTGGGCGAAGGGGCCCAGCCCAATGTCTGCCTCCTGGAATGGTGGAGATAACCATAATAACATAACATGCCTAGCGGGGTGAAATCAGTCTAACATAACATAACCTTTGGAATTCGACAAAGGTTGGGGGGAGGGGGGGGGGGGGGGGGAAATCCACTACCTAGGGAGTAAGCGAAGGGACCCAGCTTAATTTCCGTCTCCTTGACTGATTAATTGAGTCAACCTATCATTATCACAGGATAACTTCCTGAAGTGGTGGAGAGAGTTTACTTAAGGGGGGGGGGGGTCACCGTTTTTTTTTTATCTTTTTCTCATTTTCTCTCTTTCCCTGGCTTGTATCCATTCGGCCCCATTAAACCAACTGTTTTAAGACGTTTATGCCCATCCAGGTGTTGATTTCTTCCTGGCGAGCGATAGCGAGCCAGCATTGTATGGAGAAATCCGGCTTTGCCGGAGATATTTTTCTAAAATAAAATGTACAAATTTAGCTTGCTGTCGAAACAAAAATATATATATGCTGGATCGCTACCGCTCGCCAGGAAAACATTGACACCTGGATGGGGGTAAACGTCTTAAAACAGTAGGCTGAATGGGGCCGAATAGATACAAGCGAAAGAGAGAGGGAGAGAAAGAGAAAAAAAAAGTCATACCTGGTATGCAACAAAATGCAAATGAAAATTATAATCAAGATAATTTAACATAATATGCAAAGGTTGAGGGAGAAGATGATTGACGTGAAATCGAGTTCTCGTCTCCGTGTTCGATTTTATGCAGCTTATAAAGGATCTGTGGTAGCAAGAGGAGTAATTGAGGTAGTGTATAACCTCTTAATGGTTAGAGGTCCTTCCTAAACTTAATAAAATCATCTTATAGTTGCCAGAATATAATGAAAAGGATGTTACAGGTACTGAACAGGTTAAATTTAGTTTAGCGCCATCTGGAAAAGAAAAAACAAAAACAGGCGGGTTCGATCCCAGCCAAGGTGGACATATTTAGTGAGTTTGGTTTATCCTGTTCCAAATAGGTAGGTCAAAAATCGCGAACCCTAACCTCTGTAATTTAACAAGGGCTAGAGCAAATGGGCTGTAAGTTTCCACACTTATTCCCTGGCTGACTTTCTCAAATGGTAGAAGTATTAGCTCGATTTCTCTAGTCGTTTTTGAGTTATAGAGGTTAATGTTCAAAAGTTTTGGCCTACCTATTTGGAACAGGGTACAGCGTGTTTGACTTGCTCTCACCCAAGCGGGGGGCATATTGCCCTTCTGTATTATAGTTCGGCACCTCTGGTGAGAACGGCCTGGCCTGGACTAATTTAGGGCTAACTCAACTAAACTCGCGCATATTCTGCCATATGGCGCGGTAAGGAGACGAATAGGAATAGACACTTTGAGAGACTTGTTCCAATATGGTGAACATTCTTTATTCTGTTACTTTGATTCTGCGATGCTCCCATGACACATAACCCAATAAAATAAAATACAAATCAAACATGAGTTGTATATTAAGCTTATCACGTGTCTTTGGGTAGCAGAAACACAAAATAATGGATGCATGCATAATGTACCTGTACTGATGCAACCACTCAAAATCTATTTCTTGTCACTATTTCTTGAGTTATTTCTTACTTGGTTGCGAGACTTGCTTCGTTTATGTACTACAACACAAGAACTGTTAAATGTATGCAACACCCAAGGCTGTCTTTTAAATAAATTACCACTCCCCCTAGTACCCTAGCTACCAGCACTTCTGTCCGTAAGAGTTTGCATCCTTCAATAATATATTCAGCTTTATCCAATTTTTACAAATGGAAATTATATCAGGTTTCTCACATAAAAAACATAAGACAACGGTAGTCTGCAGAAAGTTGACTGGCTCACACCAGTCAGATCCCTTTCACACCCAGCGCATTACATCCATGTGCCTATCTAATTTTGCCTTGAAGATCTCTTATAATTCTTCATGCTACTATAGCACTAGGTAGCCTATTCCACATGTCGTATTTACAACTCTGTTACGAAGCCTGTGCTTACCTACATCTTTTCTGAAAAGAAATGTACCTGAATTGAAAACAATTCTACGAGTTCGTTGGCTATCACTGATAATTCTATACATCTTTCATGTCCCCACTCATTTATCCCACTTGAAAACCTCTATATCATATCCCCTCTAACGGGGCCCCCCCCCCCCCCCCTTTGATTATCGGGGTAGGGGTGCAGATACTTTTTGGACCGAGTGTACCTAACGGGTTAAAGGTATAGACACCGCTTTCTAGGAAAATTACCACCTAAAATATGGTCGTAGTACATTTATGAATACATAAAATCAACCACTAATAATTGTGTAATTTTGTGTGCAGACTTTAGAGATGCAGGATGTAAATGCGTATACATATTAAATGCGTATACATATTAATGATTTACTGAAAATTCCTAAGATGTTAAGAAGTTAAGGGTAGGCCAGAGGATGTTCCACGAAATTTTGCATTTTTTTTGCATTTGTGTTTTATGTTCTTTGATCAAGGACAAACTATAATCACCATAATTAGTGTGAACATTTTGCAATTGCCCCCTCTGCCCCCCGCCCCCACACACACCAAGGACATTCCAATTTTGTTTTCACCATTCAACATTTTTTTCTTTCAGATGATAGTACAATCATGGATAATATTCAAGGACACTACATCCGCCTTATTAGAAACAATTTATTAGGGAAAATAGGCACCAACAGATTCGCCATATTTTTCTCCATATAGTCCGCATGGAGGATTTTCGTTATTGACAAATTGAAAAAATACCCTTTTCACAGAAAAATACACCAAAAATCTGTCAAAGATGTCTAATAGCGGGGGTGTGGGGGCAGCAGCCCCCACCCATAATACTAGGATAGGTTAGGTAAGGTTGTTAGGTTAGGCTAATGTCCTTTCAAAGGGGTATAGGCTAGTAAACACTAGGATAGCTTATACCCGGTCAGAGGTAAGAAGAAGAAGAGTCCTGATGTAGTCTCCTTGAATGCTACCCAATCATGTTGTTGCAATACTCTGTGTGAAATTTGAGACAAATCTCACTATAAAATCACCCCCTAGCCTCCCCTAAGCCCCCCCCCCCAAAAAAAAAAAAAAAAAAAAAATGCCCCAATTTTCGGGAAATATACCCTATATTACCCTAGAAGCCATGTTTTTTCTTCAATTTACTAGAATTACCCATGAAAATCATATCTAGAACGTTTTCTTTATATAAGACTGCAATAAGAGAGAATGAAATAAAATGGGTCACTAGTACAGACTGATTATGATCCAAAATGAAATGTCTGAATTTCTCAGAAAGTCGTTTCTGGACTCCAGATTGTGTTTTTAGGTATAATAATGATCTGATAGTCCTATAATGATGCATCATTGCGGGATATACATATATGATCAAAACATCGAATAGTATTTCCCCAATTTCGCCATAAACAATTTTGGGAAATATTTCCGTGTGAGATATTGAGAAATAAAATTTAAAACGATTTCTGATTTTTTTTTAGGACAGTTATCATTATGAATACCACAACATAGCTTCGATGTATTGGATATGCTTTAGGAATGCTCCATCAACGTTTGGTAGGCGCTACAATTGTTTTGTATTTTTGGCAAATTTTTGAAAATAATAAGCTATAATTTTTTTTTTTTTTTTTGCTAAGGTGACCAAACTCCTTAATATGTTTAAAATACATATAAAACTACATTATAAACAAACAATAAAAAAAAAAAAAATAAATAAAAATAAAATGGGCCAAAAAACTGGAAATCGGCCCCCCACCCTTTGGCCTACCCTTACTCTTAAACTGAGTAGCCTACCCGTCCTCTTGCAGTCTAGGTGAATTATATTGAGCACACATACTCCATATGTGGCTTAAGAATTCGGTGACCTGCTTTTTTCTCTTTCGTGGTTGTATCCATTCGGCCCCATTCAGCCTATTGATTCAAGACATTTATCCCCATACAGGTGTCTATTTTATCCTGGCGAGCGATCGCGAGCCAGCATTTTATGGAGAAATCCGGCTTCGCCGGAGAAATTTTTCTATCGAAAAATGTAAAAATTTAGCTAGCCGTCTAACTCATCCAAAATATGGTGGCTCGCTATCGCTCGCCAGGTATAAATCGACACCTGGATGGGGCCGAATGGATACAACCCAGAGAGAGAGAAAAGAAAGCAGGTCATTCCCCTTAAGAATTCCACTTATATCATCGCGTGCCAGAAGGTGATTCCACGTAATGGCAGTGTGATGAAAGTGATGAGGAAATGGGCCGTCATGTTAAGTGAAATTGAGGTATCCTAAAAATAATGGACTGAAACACAATCGTCTTCTAAGTATAACTAGAATACAACTAAACAGACGTCGCCGGAAACAAAAACGGTTAAACGTAATGAATTATATAAACCTGGTCTTATTATGACCATTTTTTGTTTTATAGAAAACAATGCCGCAACGCAAAATGTTAAGAGGGGTACCGGCTTTTTTTGTTTATCTTTCTCTCCTTTTCTCTCTTTCCCTGGCTTGTATCTATTTGGCCCCATTCAACCAACTGTTTTAAGACGTTTATCCCCATCCAGGTGTCGATTTCTTCCTGGCGAGCGATAGCAAGCCAGCATTGTATGGAGAAATCCGGCTTCGCCAGAGACATTTTTCTATCGAAAAATGTACAAATTTAGCTTGCTGTCAAAACAAAAATATATATATGTGCTGGCTCGCTACCGCTCGCCAGGAAAATATTGACACCTGGATGGGGGTAAACGTCTTAAAGCAGTAGGCTGAAGGGGGCCGAATGGATACAAGCCAAAAAGAGAGGGAGAGAAAGAGAAAAAAAGCGAAGTGGGCTCCCTTAATGGATAATATTATGATGGAAGTCTTGCATGCTGAGCCATTTAGTATGCGTAGTATCGTTTTATAATTATCATACAATTTGCTGGGTGAGGGCTGGTCATATCCAGAGTGAGGTTTGGCCTCCTCTACCCAACCTTAGCAGTTTCTGTCTATCTGTTAGTATCCTACTTTCCTTCTGGGGGCGGGTGGTTGGGAATCCTCCTCCCCTTGTAGACTTCACCTACTACACGAGACGGAGAAAGGGGCTAGGGAACGCGAAAGTGGTCCCAGACCCTAAGAATTGGAACTTTCAATGTTGTTTCTGTTCGGTCTGCCTCGAGTCGGCAAGCCCCAGCTATGGGGTATGTGCCTGAGTATATACTGTACATGCATACATACATACATATACATACATACATACATACATACATACATACATACATATACACACCTGATGCTTAGGCTAAGTTTTTGGCAATTGGAAATTTATTTATAAGCTGATAGTAGTAAATCAATACATATCAACCGTCCATGGACACGGAGAGGCTGGGTTAATCTTCTCTACATAAAGTATTTAGAGATAAATAATACCCACTGCTTAGAGTAAGGCTACACACACACACACACACACACACACACACACACACACACACACACACACACACACACACACACACACACACACACACACACACACACACACACACACACACACACACACACACACACACACACACACACACACACACACACATATATGATATACTGTATATATATATATATATACTGTATATATATATTTTTTTTTTGGAGTAAGTACAGGTTTACAGTTTAATTTACCATCATGTCGACGTCACATTTACTGCCTAATTTTCCAGGCAAATATTAGCAGGCTTCCTCAATTTTTAAAACAACATGACAACACATTTCCTCATCACTTTCATCATTGTGCCATTAACTGGAATCACCCTCTGGCATGCGATGATTTAAGTGGAATTCTTAAACCACGAGGAGGAACACCTATAAAATATCAGATATGTGGGCTCAAATTAAAGAGAGATTTTTAGTTTTTTCTAGACCTCCTTTAAGCTTTTAAAAAACATCCCCAAGACCCTCCTTCGAGATAAAGTTGCAATTTTTTCGAAAAATGTCCCGGCCGAAAGCCGGTTCGTCCAAAATTACAGTATCACTGGCGCTCGCCAGGAAAAAAATCGACACCTAAAAGACAGGAAAGGTCTTAATATTGACAATGAAATTTAGGCGGCTAACTAATGGGACATATCTCTTTAAATCTCAAACCCAATGAGGCTAAACATGAGGGAGAAGGGGGTCCAGAAAAAAAAATCCCCTAAAATTTTCATTTCGGTAACAAATAACTATAACATAAAATATAAATATATATATACTGTATACCGGTAGCAATAAAATATATACTGTATACCGGTAGCAATAAAATATATACTGTATACCGGTAGCAATAAAATATATACTGTATACCGGTAGCAATAAAATAAGACAAATATATATTGTATACCGGTAGCAATAAAATATATACTGTATACCGGTAGCAATAAAATATATACTGTATACCGGTAGCAATACAATAAGACATAAATATATACTGTATACCGGTAGCAATACAATAAGACATAAATATATACTGTATACCGGTAGCAATTCAATAAGACAAATATATACTGTATACCGGTAGCAATACAATAAGACATAAATATATACTGTATACCGGTAGCAATACAATAAGACATAAATATATACTGTATACCGGTAGCAATACAATAAGACAAATATATACTGTATACCGGTAGCAATACAATAAGACATAAATACAAATATAAATAAACTAGTATACTTATCGACTCCCAACCCCAGCCACCACTGACCTCCTGACCTCTACTGACCTGTCTCATAACCTGGCCCACCATCCCAGTCCAGGTCCCGTTGGCCATCTGGTTACCCCAGGACCTGTCGGGGGGTTGGATGACCTGGTACCTGTTGAAGACATATGTATCTCAGTCTGGGATCGAATCAAAATTATAAGTTCGCTGAAATATTGATTTTTGTTTTCATTCTTTCAGAATTATGCCGTGTTTGACATGTTTATTATGGCTATCATTAGACGATTCAATACAGCTTAGGAAGAATCTGTGGGAATTAGTAGGGTAAAGACTATCTAAATTAACCCTCTATAATTACATCCTTCCTAATCTGAATAAAATCGTCTAATAATAGCCAGACAACAGAAAATAATCACGTCATGGTGTCTTCAAAGGGTTAAGTTACTATCATACCATATTGGGAATTATTTGACCCCCAATTAAATATGAATCACGTTAATTTGAATTTCACCGCGACCACTGCAGAGAGATTGGCAATGGGACTTCTAATTCTGGCTCATTATTCAATTAAATTTTCATCCACATACATTTATCTTTGGTTCTTATAAGTTGACATTTTGAACAAGAGAACACAATCCCCATGTGAGGCTGAATAATTATATAAGTGAACATTGAATTGTACTCCCACAACGGTCAACAATTATGCAAATGAACACCAAATTTACTCACTCGAAGTTGAGTTTCTTCGCTATAATTGTGAGGAGATTGTATTAAACGCACATGACAGTCGATAATTATGAAATGAACACCAAATCATAATCACACAAATTAAGTTTCTCCGCGATAAATTGTGAGGAGATTGAACTATACTCACATGACAGTCAATAATAATACAAATGAACATCATATTTTACTCACGCAAAGTTGAGTTTCTCTGCGATAATTGTAAGGAGATCGAACTGTAACTATGCAAGTGAACACCAAACTATACTCACGCAAAGTTGAGTTTCTCCGCGATGATGGTAAGCAGATTCCCCATAGGCCCCCCGACCTTGGCCGACCCGTCCTTCTCATCGGCTCCCAACAAGATGAGGGTGTGGGGCGGCCAGTGGGTTGCTGTTACAATAGCCATGGGGACATCACTATCTGGGAATCTGTGGGGGAGAGGGGCGTATTTTACCCTTAAAAAAAGAAACAAAAAAACGAAAAAAAAGGAAAAGTGGGGATTGGGCCTGAGAATATAGAACAGAATAGATAGTACCGGTGATGTCTTTGGTATTTGATTTCAGCCACATTTAGAGGATTTCATATATCTCAGGAAGGTTATGTTACAATAGCCAAGGGAACATCATCATCTGGGAATCTGTGGGGGAGATATGCGTACTTCACCCTTTCAGTACCGGTGATGTCCTTGTTATTGGATTTTAGCTACATTTAGACTATTTTATATCACCATTTAAGAATCTAGGGGGAGGGGAAAGGGGCGTATTTTACCCTGCAGTACCGGTGATGTCTTTGGTATTTGATTTCAGCTATATTTAGAGGATTTTAAATATCTCATGAGGGTTATGTTACAATCGCCAAGGGAACATCACTATTTTGGAATGTATGGGGAGGGTAGAGGGACGTATTTACCCTTGCTGTACCGGTGATTTCTTTGGTATTTGATTTCAGCTACATTTAGACGATTTCAGCTACATTTAGACGATTTTATATCACCATCTAGAAATGTAGGGGAGGGAAGAGGGGCGTATTTACCCTTGCAGTACTGGGGATTTCTGTTTTTTCTTTGATTTCAGCTACGTTTAGACGATTTTATATAGCTCAGGAAGGATATATGGTAGCTAAAAGGATTAATTGATATAGTCTGTAGCCTTTTAAATGCTAGAGGTCCTTGCTAAGTTGAATAAAATCATCTAATCGTTGCCAAAATATAACGAAAAGGACGTCACCGGTTCAGAGGGGGTTAATGTACTATCAGTGAGTACTATTGAAAGATAATTAGTCCTAGCCATAATAGGAATTTTGCAAAGCATCTAATGTAGTCTTATTTTAACGAAGATTGACATAAATATGTGTGAAATGTTTTTATATGATAAAACTTGCCGTACTTGGAAGAAATTGACGTCTGACCAAATACAGTGAGTATAAGTCATACGATTGGACAGATTAAGCAAATATTTACAGACTGTCTGTTCACCTTGAATAAAGGGGGGTGGCCTGCTTTTTGTTATTTCTGTCCTTTTCTCTCTTTCTCTGGCTTGTATCCATTCGGCCCCATTCAGCCAACTATTTTAAGACGTTTATCCCCATCTAGGTGTCGATTTCTTCCTGGCGAGCGATAGCAAGCCAGCATTATATGAAGAAATCCGGCTTTGCCGGAGAAATTTTTCTATCGAAAAATGTACAAATTTAGCCTGCTGTCAAACAAAAATAAAAAATATGCTGGCTCGCTACCGCTCACCAGTAAAAAATTGACACCTGGATGGGGATAAACGTCTTAAAACAGTAGGCTGAATGGGGCCAAATGGATACAAGCCAGAGAAAGATAGAAAAGGACAGAAGAAAAACAGGTCACCCCCCTTAAATGGGTTGGTATTTTGCAGCCTGCTTGTATACAGAACTTTCGCTATTAAACTTGATAATTTCTGTTTTTATCTTTCTATCGAATCCTTTCGATAGACAACAAGATTATGTACTAACTTATTCCAGTAAATATTTGTAGCACACAAACACACACACGCGCGCACAAATACACACACACATCACCTGAAGGTCTCCGGACTGACGGAGATCTGGTGCAGCATCTGAGAGTCCTGTAGAACCTCCCTCAGTGGCCGCGGCATCATTTTACCTCAGCAAGCACGTTCTACTGTTGAAATAAGGTCTACTGTTGAAATAAGGTCTACCGTAGAAATATGGTCTACTGTATTAATAAATCCCATTATACGTATAGGTCAGTTCTAAGAACGACTTGTAATCGATAAAACTAAGATTTTTTTTATAGATTAAAGCCATAAATTCAGTTGGTATGACTCAATATCAGGAACGAAAAATAGTAAATAATCACAACGCCTGAATGAATATTTTTCAGTTAAATTCATGTAATTTGATGGGTGTCTTCCAAAGCTTCCACTACAATATGTTAACCCAAGCTAATAGGTACACCCGACACATATAACTAGGTACACCCGACACATATAACTGTCTAGAAGCTCATTTTATTTACACTAGTATTACTACGTAGGGGATGTATAGCGGATACCAAGCGATACAACCTTAAGGGGGGTCACCTGTTTTTTTTTTTCTCTCCTTTTCAATTTCTCTCCTTCTCTGGCTTGTACCCATTGGGATCCATTCAGCCTACTGTTTTAGGACGTTTATCCCCATCCAGGTATCGATATCTTCCTGGCGAGCGAAAGAGAACCCGCATTATATGGTGAAATCCGGAGAAATTTTTCTATCGACAAATTTACAAATTTAGCCTGCTTTCAAAAACATTTTAAATAATATGCTGGCTCGCTACCACTCGCCAGGAAAACATAGACACTTGGATGGGGGTAAACGTCTTAAAACAGTAGGCTGAATGGGGCCGAATGGATACAACTCAGAGAGACGGGGAGAGAGATATGAAAAATAGGAGGTGGGCTCCCTTAAACTCTTCACTACCATTACGTAATTTTCATCATATTCTGCTTACCATTAGACAATTTTCTTTACTGTACAAGCTACCTCTACGACTCAAATGGGTAAATACGATCTCAATAAACCCTCTTAATAACATAAGTCCTTCTTAAACTGCATAAAATCGTCTAATTTTATCCAGAATCAAAGGTGAAAAGGTGTCATGGTGCTGAAGGGGTTAAATTATCCAATGTACGGTCGCGTTAATAAGTCGTCTCAGCTGGCATTACGTTTGACTCGCTCTGTGCTGTATTAATGTCTGTCAGATGTTGAATAGGGTGGGTAAGTGTAGGAACAAGTTTGAATATTTCACTCGATATGAAGAAATGAAGCTTAGATATTGCGGATACCAATTATTGACCAAAACATACATGGTGCCGAGAAATTTTTTTTTTTTTTTTTTTTTTTTTAAGAGACAATGAACGGAGGAAGGAAAAACACAGATAAAACAAAAAGGTCCATGTGCCTAAAGGCATCCTCCATTCATAAAATGTTTGTAACAACTGGATTTAAACATTTGTTGATTGTAAGTTTGTGGAAAGCAATTCGAGGGAAGTGAATTCCAAAGAGTAGTAGCTCTGGGGATAAATGAATTCTGATAAGCAGAAGTTCTGCATTGTGGAGGAGAAAGTGTAAATTCATGGGCGCTCTCAGCTGCCCTATTTCTATGGGAAAGATGTGGAGAGGCGACACAATTGAAGCAAGTTCCTCGGAACAATTGCTGTGAAAATATCTGTAGAATAATGCAAGGGATGCAACGTTTCTTCGTATGGCTAATGTAGGAAGGTCCTGTGTGATTGCAGGGTTATTGATTAATCTAATAGCTTTATTTTGAATTTTGTCCAACTGCCTCAATGCAACCACTCCACTTCCACCCCACAGAGGTGAACAGTAATCCATCTGAGAGCGCACATGACTTTTATATATTACGGCCAACTGCTCGTCAGTGAAGAATTCTCGAACTCTGTACAGGAGTCCCAGTTTTTTAGAGGCATTCTTAGCAATGCTTCTAACATAAAGTGTCCAGCTCAAGTTAGTAGTTAATGTTACACCGAGAATGTCAATACTAGGGGAAGTGTTACTTATTAGCGAGACTGTACGTACCTTTCTGTACCAGTGACGTCTTTTCAATTTTATGCTAGCTGTATTTAGACGATTTTGTGCAGCTTAAGACAAATATGTGGCAGTAAAAAGGGTTAAGCGAGATTGTGTGAAGCCTGTTCATAACTGGAGGCCCTTTTTAAACTGAATAAAATCGTCTAATAGTTGCCAGAATATAATGAAAAGGATGCCACCGGTACTGAATGAGTTTAGGGAGGGATGGGCGTATTTATTTGCTCACGTATGTACCGTTTCTTTGTATTATCTGTTTTTAGTTTCCTCCCTAGACCTCCATCAAGATTAATAATACACCGGCCCAAGATCCTCCAAGATAAATTTGTAAATTTTTCGATAGCACAAATGTACCGGCCGAAGGCCGGTTCCTCTTGAATTAGAGGCTTGCTATCGCTCGCCAGGAAAAAATCGACACCTAAATGACATGAAAAATCTTAATATTGACAACGAAATGGGCCGAAAGGTCTTAAGATAACCAAACTAATGGGCCGAACGTCTTATAATCTGAAAATTAATGGGGCTAATATAAGAGGAAGAAGGGAGACCATAAAGCGACCCATCTCCCCATAAACTGTACCTGCCGTGCGGGAAAGGGTTGTGTTGTGGCCACGGTGAGGTTGGGGCGAGGAGTAGATGGGGGTAGCAGGTATTACTCTCTTTTATACTCTCTCTCTCTAGCTCGCTCTCGCTCTCTCTCTCTCTCTCTCTCGCTCTCGCTCTCTCGCTTGTTCACTATCTCGCTCGCTCTCAATCTCGCTCGCTCTCAATCTCGCTCGCTCTCAATCTCGCTCGCTCTCAATCTCGCTCGCTCTCAATCTCGCTCGCTCTCAATCTCGCTCGCTCTCAATCTCGCTCGCTCTCACTCGCTCTCTCGCTCGCTCTCAATCTCGCTCGCTCTCAATCTCGCTCGCTCTCAATCTCGCTCGCTCTCAATCTCGCTCGCTCTCAATCTCGCTCGCTCTCAATCTCGCTCGCTCTCAATCTCGCTCGCTCTCAATCTCGCTCGCTCTCAATCTCGCTCGCTCTCAATCTCGCTCGCTCTCAATCTCGCTCGCTCTCAATCTCGCTCGCTCTCTCAATCTCGCTCGCTCTCAATCTCGCTCGCTCTCAATCTCGCTCGCTCTCAATCTCGCTCGCTCTCAATCTCGCTCGCTCTCTCAATCTCGTTAACGCTCAATCTCTCTCTCGCTATCTCTTTTTCTTATACTCTTTCTCTCTCTCCTCGCACACACACCTCCCAGTCACTTTTAGAAACAACTTCATAATAAATGAACGCATGGAAAGTTTGTTCAACATTAATAACAGACAAAATACCAAATAGTTCATATTTATAATTATTGGAGCGATATATAAAGTTAGCTTTCGCAACTCGTCAAAACCCAATAATTGTCTAAACTCATATATTTTATCATTAAAGTAAACTGTGAACTAAGGTGAACTAAGCACATTGATAAAATCTGAGTAGACCCTTTAATGATTATATATATAAATATATTCGGTTTATATTGACCCGGCTGCAAATAAGGCTGAAAATACTAAATTCATTAACCTAACTTAAAAATATCCCGGCCAAAATTCCAAGCTCGCTTTCGTTCGCCAGGAAAAGAATCGACACCTGAATGGCATGAAAGGTTCTAAAATTAACAACGAAATGGGGTGAAAGGTCTTAAAATCGCCAAACTAGTGGGGCGAACGTCTTAAAATCTGACAAATAATGGGGCTAAACACGAGGAAGAAGGGGGTCCAAAAAAACGACCCCTCCCCCTTAACCCGTACTGAACCGAAGACGTCTTTTACATTTGCTTAGGAAGGATATAATAATATGGTAGCTAAAAAGATTAATTCCTTTTCATGGGTTGACATCCTTCCTAAGCTGAATGAAATTGTCTACTAATTGCCAGAATATAATTAGAAGGAGGTCGCCAGTACAGTAGGGGTTAAGGGGGGTGACCTGCTTTGTTTAATTAGAAGGAGGTCGCCAGTACAGTAGGGGTTAAGGGGGGGTGACCTGCTTTGTTTAATTTTTCTCCTTTTCTCTCTTTCTCTGGCTTGTATCAATTCGGCCCCATTCAGCCACCTATTTTAAGACGTTTATCCCCATCTAGGTGTCAATTTCTTCCTGGCGAGCGATAGCGAGCCAGCATTATATGAAGAAATCCAGCTTCGCCGGAGACATTTTTCTATCGAAAAATGTACAAATTTAGCCTGCTGTCAAAAACATTTAAAAACAAAATGCTGGCTCGCTACCGATTACCAGTAAAACATTGACACCTGGATGGGGATAACCGTCTTAAAACAGTAGGCTGAATGGGGCCGAATGGATGCAAGCCACAGAAAGAGACAACAGGAGAGAAAAAAAACATATCACCCCCCCCTTAAGGGAGAGCGTAGCAGGTTCTTGTACAGCTGACCGAGGCTTATACGGAAATACACGGGAAAAATAGCCTTCTAAAAAAAAAAAAAAAAAAAAAAAAAAAAAAAAAAAAACGATACCTCTCTAACGGTTTAAATGTTGATTAATTATTATTTGCAGAACATTTTATGCTAATAATTATTGGTTTAGGGGGAGATGGGTCGTTTTCCTGGTCCCCCTCCTTCTTCATGTTCATTAGTTTTCAGATTGTTAGACGTTCGGCTCATTAATGTGGTGGTTTTAAGACCTTTCGTCCCATTCCTTTGTCAACATTAAGACTTTTCTTGTAATTAACCCTTTCACGCACATATGACGCAGAGGTTGCCAGATTAGCAATAAGAAATAGAGTTCTCTCACTTATAATTACCTCTCCAAAATTAGTTTTCTGCCCACAGCTAACTCAAAGACAACTGCAGAGGTTGAAGTAACTAAACTAAAGGTTTCTAAATACCCCTGATGATAACAAAGGCTTTAAAGTATCCCCAATAGGCTCAAAATCGCGTCATATGTCGGAGAGGGGTTAGTTGTATATTTTTCCTGGCGAGCGGAACTGGCCTTCGGCTGGGACATTTTTCTATCGAAAAATGTTAACATTTATCTTGAAAGAGGGTCTTGGGCGGATGTTTTTTTTTTAAAGCTTGAAAGTCTGGGGAGAAAACTAAACAAAACAAAAACAAATTAGCAAATAAATACGCCCAACTTAGTCCTGAAATTTGGCACAGCAATTTGGAGACAACCTGTATACTGTATGTTCTATGGAAGTGGTGTTGGGTGGGGAGGTGGGGACACTGGGGTATAGTATAGTGGCGGTTTATATATATATACACACATACACACACACACACACAGACATAATAACACACACACATACACATAACACATAACAGAATCTTGGCTCAATACAGAAGATAGAGACTTTTTAGCAGAGTATTCACTTCCCGGTTATGTAATGTTTGAGAACAGCAGAATAAATAAAAATGGAGGTGGCGTTTTATTTTATATCAAAGAAAGTCTTAACCCGACCCTCGTGTCAAAACCACAAATTGTTAACGTCGACACATCTTTTGTGCTAATAAAGAATACTAAAGGTACAAAAATAATACTTGCGTTAATATACAGACCTCCAGCTGAATCAGTGCAAACTGACCGAGAAATTTACGAACAAATTGCAGATGTAAGTAACTCACAAGATACCGTAATTTTTGGCGACTTTAATTTACCTGTGACCAAGTGGGGCGATACTCTTACTTCACACTCCGGACATGACTTGTATACGAACTTGCAAGAGAGTTCGCTTTATCAATTTGTTCGAACGCCGACCCGTGGTAATAACGTTCTTGACATTGTACTTGCAACAAAAGAAGAATTGATAGAGAATTTGAATGTTGGTGATGAATTCAGTAACAGCGACCATCAAACGATAACTTTCACTTTAAAGTTTACTAGTAACAAACCAAATAGTAGCATCGAAAAAGTCCCTAATTTCAAGAAAGCAAACTTCCATAAACTTAGAGCTATATTTAAAGAAACTGACTGGAGCTTTTTAATTAACAATAACGACATAAATACATCTTGGAAGTTATTCGAAACCACTTACCTAAAAGCAGTGCAAGACTGCATACCATCGAAAATACGGCGTCCAGGCCATAATAATAAGCCCAAATGGTGGAATAAAGATATTTCAAACTGCCTGCTTGCTAAAAAAAATTGCTAATGATAGATTAAAATTCTCACAAAATGACGAAGAACGGGTGAAATTTGTAGAGCTACGACGCAAAGCCAAAAAGTGAATTAAGCAAAGTAAAAAGACCTTAGAGTTACATATTGCGAATCAAAGTAAAACAAACCCGAAAGAATTCTATAGTTATATCAGAAAGAAAAAAGTCGTTACTTCAACTGTTGGACCGTTAGTCGATGAAAATGGAGAATACACCAAAGACGAAGTACAAATGAGTAATGCCCTCAATACCTTCTTTGCATCAGTTTTTACAACAGAAGACCTCAGTGATATCCCTACACCATCGCCGCTTCAGATTGATAATTCAGATGTTCTAAGCAATATCACCGTTACAGAGAGAGAAGTATTGAATTGTTTAGATAAACTCAAGGTAAATAAAACGCCAGGACCTGATACAATCTCGCCTAGAGTTCTAAAGGAAGCTAAGGATGAGCTCTCCAAACCACTGACATTACTATTCAATAAATCCTTGCAGTCTGGAACTATGCCTGATCAGTGGAAGCTAGCCAACGTAACACCGATATTAAAAAAAGGCAGCAAATCCCTACCCAGTAACTATCGTCCAATTAGCTTAACCTCAGTTGTATGTAAAATGCTAGAAACGGTCATACGAGACAGACTCGTAAATCACTTAGAGGAAAATAACATACTTAAAGATACTCAACACGGTTTTCGTAAAAAACGTTCCTGTTTAACAAACCTCTTAGACTTCTTCCACGATATCCTCAACCTCTACGATGAGAATAAAGCTGTAGATATTATATACCTTGATTTTCAAAAGGCCTTTGACAAAGTTCCCCACAAACGTTTACTGCTAAAACTAAAAGCGCATGGAATACAAGACGGTGTGTTGAAATGGATAGAAAATTGGCTCAGCAACAGAAAGAAAAGGGTAGTCATAAACGGTAAGGCATCTAAATGGACCAATGTAGGTAGCGGGGTACCCCAGGGATCGGTACTAGGACCAATTCTCTTTCTAATTTACATCAACGACATAGATGAGGGTCTCACCTGTACAATCTAAAAATTTGCTGACGATACAAAAATTGCAAATAGCGTACTCTCAAAAGAACAAGTTGACGATATGCAACACAATCTAGATAAATTGTCATGTTGGGCCCAAATTTGGCAAATGAGTTTCAATGCGGATAAATGTAAAGTACTACATGTCGGATACCTAAATGAGAAAGCAAACTATTCGATGAATGGCACTTAGCTTAAGAATGTAAACAGAGAAACTGATCTGGGAGTAACAATATCGAGTAACCTAAAACCGAGTCAACAATGTTCAGAAGTTGTTAAGAAGGCAAACAAAATAATTGGCTTTATAGGCAAGTCATTTGAGCATAAATCCAAAGAAGTTATCCTAACCCTTTACAATTCCTTAGTCCGCCCTCTTCTGGAATACTGCGTTCAATCCTGGTGCCCTTATTACCAAAAAAGATATAAACAAGCTAGAACGAGTTCAACGTAGAGTTACCAAAATGATACCTAGCCTAAAGAACAAACCATACGAAGAGCGTCTTAGAGAATTAAATCTATTTCCTTTAACCCAGCGCAGATTAAGAGGTGACTTAATTCAAGTGTTCAAAATCATCAAAGGCATCGACAATATGAACTGTAGTAAGTACTTCACTATCGACCAATCTAATTACACGCGGGGAAACGGTAGCAAAATTATTGGCAAATCTTTTAACTCGCACGAATCTAAGAATTTCTTCTTCAATCGAGTTGTCAACTTGTGGAATGGGCTTCCCCGAAACGTTATAGACTGCATCACCGTTGATTCATTTAAACTCCGCCTAGACAAATATCTCTCATCAAACCCGCGACTGACTGCGTTTGTAAATGAATAACTTTATTTTATCCCCCCCTCAGTTACTAACCCATCTGTCCTCTACTAACTTCCTAATCCTGCCACGGACATTAGTTCCAGGGCAGTAATTCCCTTTCCAATGTTCCCTTACCCACTCTAAACCACTGTTTGGACACTTGATCCTCAGTGTTTTGGAGGACAAGCAACCTAGAAGGGTCACTAGATCTGTTGTTGCTTGATTTCCTTTGTACTCCTTTGTACACACATATATATACACACATGTGAAATCCATACACACACACACACACACACACACACACACACACACACACACACATGTGAAATCCATATACACACACACACACACAATTCTCTTTCTCTCTTTCCTTCTTGCATAAATATAATATATCCTTCATGTTTTCCAAATACTAAACTTTTACCTGGAGTATATTATATCCAGAACACTTTAGCCATTAGTTACCATAAATGTCAAGACTTACAAATTATTAATGTCACGGAACATGATCACTGTTTTCACTTTTTTGTTTATTTTTTTATTTTTTATTTTTTTGCCTGAAATTCATCATGTCACTGATTATGAAATTAGTATTCCCGAAACTTTTAAGATAAATCGTTTACAAGAATAAAACTATGATTGGTATTTATACACTCAGATGTTACTGTTCATACAGTATATATATATATACAGTATATACGGTATATATACAGTATATATATATATATATATATATATATATATATATATATATATATATATATATATATATATATATATATATATATAGAGAGAGAGAGAGAGAGAGAGAGAGAGAGAATAATTACAAATACACGTGAGCCACTAAATGTTTCTAGTCTCTCAGTGGGGATCGAACCATCGACCATCAGGATGATTGTGTAATTGATTAAAGCGTCGGCTATCATCCTGATGGTCGATGGTTCGATCCCCACTGAGAGACTAGAAACATATATATATATATATATATATATATATATATATATATATATATATATATATATATATATATATATATATATATATATATACTACATAAAGAAGTGAAGGCAAGAACGACAAACTGAATTAATACCATATCAATATCCAATATCCATATCAATATGCATTCATGACAAATCCATATTTACTAGTGTTGTTGTAGACGTGATGATGGTAATACTGACAAGGTAACAACGTCCACAATCCCTCACACAAACTCCTTCAAGGCACCCACAATCCCTCACCCAAACTCCTTCAAGGCACCCACAATCCCTCACCCAAACTCCCTCAAGGCACCCACAATCCCTCACCCAAGCTCCTTCAAGGCACCCACAATCCCTCACCCAAACTCCCTCAAGGCACCCACAATCCCTCACCCAAAATCCTTCAAGGCACCCACAATCCCTCACCCAAACTCCTTCAAGGCACCAACAATCCCTCACCCAAACTCCTTCAAGGCACCCACAATCCCTCACCCAAACTCCTTCAAGGCACCCACAATCCCTCACCCAAACTCCTTCAAGGCACCCACAATCCCTCACCCAAACTCCTTCAAGGCACCAACAATCCCTCACCCAAACTCCTTCAAGGCACCCACAATCCCTCACCCAAACTCCTTCAAGGCACCAACAATCCCTCACCCCAAACTCCTTCAAGGCACCAACAATCCCTCACCCAAACTCCTTCAAGGCACCCACAATCCCTCACCCAAACTCCTTCAAGGCACCCACAATCCCTCACCCAAACTCCTTCAAGGCACCCACAATCCCTCACCCAAACTCCTTCAAGGCACCCACAATCCCTCACCCAAACTCCTTCAAGGCACCCACAATCCCTCACCCAAACTCCTTCAAGGCACCAACAATCCCTCACCCAAACTCCTTCAAGGCACCAACAATCCCTCACCCAAACTCCTTCAAGGCACCCACAATCCCTCACCCAAACTCCTTCAAGGCACCAACAATCCCTCACCCAAACTCCTTCAAGGCACCCACAATCCCTCACCCAAACTCCTTCAAGGCACCCACAATCCCTCACCCAAACTCCTTCAAGGCACAATCCCTCACCCAAACTCCTTCAAGGCACCAACAATCCCTCACCCAAACTCCTTCAAGGCACCCACAATCCCTCACCCAAACTCCTTCAAGGCACCCACAATCCCTCACCCAAACTCCTTCAAGGCACCCACAATCCCTCACCCAAACTCCTTCAAGGCACCAACAATCCCTCACGCTAACTCCTTCAAGGCACCCACAATCCCTCACCCAAACTCCTTCAAGGCACCAACAATCCCTCACCCAAACTCCTTCAAGGCAACCAAAATCCCTCACCCAAACTCCTTCAAGGCACGAACAATCCCTCACCCAAACTCCTTCAAGGCACCCACAATCCCTCACCCAAACTCCTTCAAGGCACCAACAATCCCTCACCCAAACTCCTTCAAGGCAACCAAAATCCCTCACCCAAACTCCTTCAAGGCACCAACAATACCTCACCCAAACTCCCTCAAGGCACCAACAATCCCTCACCCAAACTCCCTCAAGGCACCAACAATCCCTCACCCAAACTCCTTCAAGGCACCCACAATACCTCACCCAAACTCCTTCAAGGCACCAACAATCCCTCACCCAAACTCCCTCAAGGCACCCACAATCCCTCACCCAAGCTCCTTCAAGGCACCAACAATCCCTCACCCAAACTCCTTTAAGGCACCCACAATCCCTCACCCAAACTCGTTCAAGTCACCCACAATCCCTCACCCAAACTCCTTCAAGGCACCAACAATCCCTCACCCAAACTCCTTCAAGGCACCAACAATCCCTCACCCAAACTCCTTCAAGGCACCCACAATCCCTCACCCAAACTCCTTCAAGGCACCAACAAACCCTCACCCAAACTCCTTCAAGGCACCCACAATCCCTCACCCAAACTCCTTCAAGGCACCAACAATCCCTCACCCAAACTCCCTCAAGGAACCCACAATCCCTCACCCAAACTCCTTCAAGGCACCAACAATCCCTCACCCAAACTCCTTCAAGGCACCAACAATCCCTCACCCAAACTCGTTCAAGGCACCCACAATCCCTCACCCAAACTCCTTCAAGGCACCCATAATCCCTCACCCAAACTCCTTCAAGGCACCCATAATCCCTCACCCAAACTCCTTTAAGGCACCAACAATCCCTCACCCAAACTCGTTCAAGGCACCCACAATCCCTCACCCAAACTCCTTCAACGCACCAACAATCCCTCACCCAAACTCCTTTAAGGCACCAACAATCCCTCACCCAAACTCGTTCAAGGCACCCACAATCCCTCACCCAAACTCCTTCAAGGCACCCACAATCCCTCACCCAAACTCCTTCAAGGCACCCACAATCCCTCACCCAAACTCCTTCAAGGCACCCACAATCCCTCACCCAAACTCCTTCAAGGCACCCATAATCCCTCACCCAAACTCCTTCAAGGCACCAATAATCCCTCACCCAAACTCCTTCAAGGCACCCACAATCCCTCACCCAAATTCCTTCAAGGCACCCACAATCCCTCACCCAAATTCCTTCAAGGCACCCACAATCCCTCACCCAAATTCCTTCAAGGCACCCACAATCCCTCACCCAAACTCCTTCAAGGCACCCATAATCCCTCACCCAAACTCCTTCAAGGCACCCACAATCCCTCACCCAAATTCCTTCAAGGCACCCACAATCCCTAACCCAGACTCCCTCAAGGCACCCACACCAACAATCCCTCACCCAAACTCCCTCAAGGCACCCACACCCACAATCCTAGAGAGAGAGAGAGAGAGAGAGAGAGAGAGAGAGAGAGAGAGAGAGAGAGAGAGAGAGAGAGAGAGAGAGAGAGAGAGAGAGAGAGAGAGAGAGAGAGAGAGCGAGGAGAAAAAATGCAATTGATTTCGCATAACTATTACATTTGTACCAGTATAATTATGCACTCCCTGACAGTGTGTGTCACAAGTTTACATTAACCCCTTCTGTACCAGTGACGTTCTTTTCATTTTATTCTAGCTATATATTTAGACGATTTTATTTAGTTTAAAACGGGCCTCGGGCAAGTAACAGGCTTCGAACTATCTCCCTTAACCCTTTTCACTACCACAGATCCTACCTCAACTGCCCAAAATCGTATAAATTGTGCTAGAATAGAATTAAAAAGACGTCGCCGGTACAGAAGGGGTTAATGGAAGGCTTGGACATAATCCATTCAGGTTTATGAGAGTGGCAGCTGGCGTAATAGTCGTGTACAGTTGACCACAAAAGTTCTGTTCCTCTCCGTGATCTTATACATGGAAATATAATGCGTATGATTGAATTGACCCACATAATATGACCATACAGATATTACGAGTGTAGATTCTTATGCAGTGGTTAAGGGGGGTGACCTGCTTTTTGTTATTTCTGTCCTTTTCTCTCTTTCTCTGGCTTGTATCCATTCGGCCCCATTCAGCCAAATATTTTAAGACGTTTATCCCCATCTAGGTGTCGATTTCTTCATGGCGAGCGATAGCGAGCCAGCATTATATGAAGAAATCCGGCTTCGCCGGAGACATTTTTCTATCGAAAAATGTACAAATTTAGCCTGCTGTCAAACAAAAATTAAAAATATGCAGGCTCGCTACCGCTCACCAGTAAAAAATTGACACCTGGATGGGGATAAACGTCTTAAAACAGTAGGCTGAATGGGGCCAAATGGATACAAGCCAGAGAAAGATAGAAAAGGACAGAAACAAAAAAATGTCACCCCTCCTTAACTCCCCTGATCGACTAGTCCACTGGTCAGTATATGAAACCACACTCGCAATAAACCACACTCGCAATAAACCACACTCGCAATACACCACACTCGCAATAAACCACACTCGCAATAAACCACACTCGCAATAAACCACACTCGCAATAAACCACACTCGCAATACACCACACTCGCAATACACCACACTCGCAATACACCACACTCGCAATACACCACACTCGCAATACACCACACTCGCAATAAACCACACTCGCAATAAACCACACTCGCAATAAACCACACTCGCAATAAACCACACTCGCAATAAACCACACTCGCAATAAACCACACTCGCAATAAACCACACTCGCAATACACCACACTCGCAATACACCACACTCGCAATACACCACACTCGCAATAAACCACACTCGCAATAAACCACACTCGCAATAAACCACACTCGCAATACACCACACTCGCAATACACCACACTCGCAATACACCACACTCGCAATAAACCACACTCGCAATAAACCACACTCGCAATAAACCACACTCGCAATACACCACACTCGCAATACACCACACTCGCAATACACCACACTCGCAATAAACCACACTCGCAATAAACCACACTCGCAATAAACCACACTCGCAATAAACCACACTCGCAATAAACCACACTCGCAATAAACCACACTCGCAATAAACCACACTCGCAATACACCACACTCGCAATACACCACACTCGCAATACACCACACTCGCAATACACCACACTCGCAATAAACCACACTCGCAATAAACCACTCGCAATAAACCACACTCGCAATAAACCACACTCGCAATAAACCACTCGCAATAAACCACTCGCAATAAACCACACTCGCAATAAACCACACTCGCAATAAACCACACTCGCAATACACCACACTCGCAATACACCACACTCGCAATACACCACACTCGCAATAAACCACACTCGCAATAAACCACACTCGCAATAAACCACACTCGCAATAAACCACACTCGCAATAAACCACACTCGCAATAAACCACACTCGCAATAAACCACACTCGCAATAAACCACACTCGCAATACATTCACATTAATCTAACGGTCACACATAACATTCACATTAATCTAACGTTCACACATAACATCACACTAATCTAACGTTCACACATAACATTCACATTAATCTAACGGTCACACATAAATTCACACATAAATTCACACTAATCTAACGTTCACACATAAATTCACACTAATCTAACGTTGACACATAACATCACGACGAGGAACATGACTTACGGAGGCAACTGTACATTCTGCAGTGGCACTTTCAATCCTCGTAATGGTTCACTTTTTGGTCGATTTTTTCATTTATCTATTTTTTTTTTCCAGTTTCCTCGCTAGACATCCATCAAACTTTAAAAGACGCCCCCTAGACCCCATTTCAAAATAAATATGTACATTTTTCGGTAGAAAAATGTCTTGGCCGAAGGCCGGTTCCTCTTAAATTACAAGCTCGCTATCGCTCACCAGGAAAACATCGACATCTAAATGGCACGAAAGGTTTAAATATTGACAAGTAAATGGGGAGAAAGGTCTTAAAATCGCCTAACTAATGGAACGAACGTCTTAAAATGTCAAAACTAATATGCTAAACATGAGGGAGAAGTAGGACCACAAAAACGACCCTTCCCCCCACCCTTAAGATTATCGACCACAAGGGAACAGCCACATAATTATGTAATATACCATAGCGCAGTTGGAATATATGTACAGTCGCGCTAATAAGTCATGGCTCAGCTGTCATTACGTTTGGCTTGCTCTGTGCTGTATTAATGTCTGTCAGATGTTGAATAGGGTGGGTAAGTGTAGGAACATGTTTGTATATTTCACTCGATATGAAGAAATGAAGCGTAGATATTGGTGATACCAATTATTGATCAACACATATTTGGTGCCGAGACATCACTTATTAGCGCAACTGTACAGTCGAGGTTAATAAGTGTTGTCAGATATTTCACAAAGTTTCGCACAGTGACTAATACTCTGAGGGATAAGCACTTTTCCCAGTAACTATAAAGATACCAATAACACTTGTGGAGCGAAAATCACTGGAATCTATGACAACACTTAATACCCCCTATTGTACATGCTCAGATTAATATGCAGGATTCGAAACTGCATGATAACTCGTAGGCTTGTCCATATTTCTTTAACTGTCTTGATAGCGTAATGCATAGTGCGCGGAATTTCGATGTGAGTATCCTAGGTTCGAGTCCTCGGAGTGCCACGTGTATTTGTTGATTTTATTAATTAAGATTAGATGTGAAGTTGGTTGGTGTAAAAAACAACATAATAATATACCTGTACAGTATACCTGTACAGTATACCTGTACAGTATACCTGTACAGTATACCTGTACAGTATACCTGTACATACAATAGTGCTTTGTGTTCTGACTCCGTACCTACTTCATTATTTTAAGGGAGCCCACCTTGCTTTTTTTCTCTTTCTCTCCCTCTCTCTATGGCTTGTATCCATTCGGCTACATTCAGCTTACTGTTTTAAAACGTTTACCCCCATCCAGGTGTCAATATTATCCTGGAGAGCGGTAGCGAGCCAGCATATATATATTTTTGTTTTGACAGCAAGCTAAATTTGTACATTTTTCGATAGAAAACTGTCTCCGGCGAAGCCGGATTTCTCTATACAATGCTGGCTTGCTATCGCTCGCCAGGAAGAAATCGACACCTGGATGGGGATAAACGTCTTAAAACAGTTGGCTGAATGGGGCCGAATGGATACAAGCCGGGGAAAGAGAGAAAAGTAGAGAAAGCTTTAAAAAAAGCCGGTGACCCCCCTTAATGAAAATGTTTCCTGATAACCTGAATAATATGAACATAATGTGATAATGTCCTAAGGGGAAATCCTCAAAATCCTCGCACTGAAGAAGTAAAATAAACTAAACTAAACTAAATTATATTAAAACATTAATACAAAAGATAAATATAATCATTTTAAGTATTTATCTAAGTATTCTGATCGTTCTAAGTATCTACCTAAGTATCTAAGTATTCTATTCTAAGTATCTATCTACGTATTCTAAACGTTCTAAGTATCTATTTAACTATATATTTAAGTATCCTATTTTAAGTATTATATACTAAGTATCTACCTAAGTATTCTAATCTATGTATCTATTCTAAGTATCAATCTATTCTAAGTATCAATCTATTCTAAGTATCAATCTATTCTAAGTATCAATCTATTCTAAGTATCAATCTATTCTAAGTATCAATCTATTATAAGTATCAATCTATTATAAGTATCAATCTATTCTAAGTATCAATCTATTCTAAGTATCAATCTATTATAAGCATCAATCTATTATAAATATCAATCTATTCTAAGTATCAATCTATTATAAGTATCAATCTATTCTAAGTATCAATCTATTATAAGTATCAATCTATTCTAAGTATCAATCTATTATAAGTATCAATTTATTCTAAGTATCAATCTATTCGAAGTATCAATCTATTATAAGTATCAATCTATTATAAGTATCAATCTATTCTAAGTATCAATCTATTCTAAGTATCAATCTATTATAAGTATCAATCTATTCTAAGTATCAATATATTATAAGTATCAATTTATTCTAAGTATCAATCTATTCGAAGTATCAATCTATTATAAGTATCAATCTATTCTAAGTATCAATCTATTCTAAGTATCAATCTATTATAAGTATCAATCTATTATAAGTATCACTCTATTCTAAGTATCACTCTATTCTAAGTATCAATCTATTCAAAGTATCAATCTATTCTAAGTATCAATCTATTCTAAGTATCAATCTATTCTAAGTATCAATCTATTCTAAGTATCAATCTATTATAAGTATCAATCTATTATAAGTATCAATCTATTCTAAGTATCTATCCTATTGACGTGTGGGTATTGCATGTTCAGGAGCAATTTATAGCTAGGCCTTCCCAAGGGTTAAGTGCCCCATTAATTACTCCTTCCATTAGTGCATACATTAGGCTATCATAGCACAGTTGGAATATATGTACAGTTTGCCGCACAAGTCGTGCTTTCACCATCTCAGTGAAATCGTAATTTGGCAGCGTCGGACACACCTCCCCAACCTCCTTCCCTCACTCCACCTCCTACCTTCCACCCCACCTTTCCTCTCTCTCTTCCACTGTCCGGCTCATAGTATCTCACGGTTATGAAGTAGGTGTATTGCAAATCACTTAAACCACTTACTTTCATTTCATTATATTGATACCCTAGCTGTAAATAAATATATCAAAAAGGTTCTTAACCCCTTCCGTACCGTCAATAGCCTTTGTATTTTCTTCTGGCTAATACTATTCGATTTTATTCAGTTTATAAAGGATCTCTAGAAATGATAAGGCTTCGAACTATCTCAATAAACGTTTTTAACTACAACATCTTCCTAAGCTGCATAACATCGTCTAAATATGGATAGAATACAATTATAACAAACGTCGCTGGTACAGAAAGGGTTAACAAAGTTATGGCGAGTTATAAATTTGTATTCATATTTCATAAAACAATGCCTGGATAAGTTACGCATGAAACATATTTCAGACAACTCAGAAAGGGAGAGAGAGAGAGGGAGATGATCGTAATTAAACATCTATGACGTCTGGCAATAGATAGATAGATAGACCTTAAGTGTTTCCAATTCAGTTGTGAATCGGGATATTATAAATTATATGCATGCGTGAATATTAATATAGTTCTTTCCTAAAACCTTATTTCCAATTACAGTATATGGTATTGAGAAATGGATCAGCAATAAATACGCAATATCAGAATCATAAACAGCAAGGAGAAGTGTAGTAAGGATCGAGTTTTAACCCCTTCTGTACCGGCACCGTCCTTTTAGCTTTATTCTGGCTACTGTTAGACGATCTTATTCAGTTTTAAAAGGGTCTCCAGTAATTAACAGGCTTTGAACTATCTCATTTAACCCCTTTTACTACCGCAGATCCTACCTAAGCGGCACAAATATCGTATAAATATAGCAGGAATAAGATAAAAAGATGTCGCCGGTATAGAAGGGGTTAATGCATCAATAGAGGAGCAGAACAATACCGGTAGTAATGCTTACAATAATAAGAGTGGTGATGAAGTGATAAGATAGGCTGTATAACTCATGGCACTGTAAATGTTGTCAAAAGAAATGTATTGGATTATGTATAATCTCGAATAATATTGCAGTATTCGTTACTATAAGAGAGGAATGACAAAATCAAGTAAGTAATTCTAAAATATGTTGAATACTGAATATTTCACTGAAAGACAAACTCTGACAACTAAATATTCACCTACAAATACACACAAACATAACCGAGTATATATAAAAAATCGAAAAACAATTTATGAGGACACATTTCAGGACACACTCTCTCACACACACACTCTCTCTCTCTCTCTCTCTCTCTCTCTCATTGTTAGACCCCATCTTGAATATGGCGTTCAGTTCGGGTCCCCGTATTTCAAGAAACACATTAAAAAACTCGAATGTGTGCAGCATAGAGCAACTGAAAACCAAGCCATATTATGAAACATTAAAACAAAAATGTGTTCTCGCTAAAGAAAAGGAGGTTGCAAGGCCAATTTATCGAGTGTGTTAAGAAACTTAAAGGATTTGACAGAGTAGATATCAGTGCACTGTTCACGATTAATAACAATGCTGCAACCCGAAGTAATGGAATGAAATTAATTAGAGAAAGGCATCCTTAGATGTGACACAACATTTCTTCACATACAGTGTGGCTAAAGAGTGAATACAAGGAAGGCGGTCGACAGTAATTCAATTGATACGTTTAAGGAAAGACTGGACGATCATCTGATGGAGATTGGATAAATATGAATTAATCAGTAGGCATGTGTAATTTCCCTTTCAAACTAATTACTTTCTAGTCTATAAAAACTTTCCTTGTGGGCAATTCCTGACCCATAAGGTTACACTTAATCCTATTTTCCGGTACGGCTTTTTAGCCGGAGGGTGGGGAGAGAGCCTTCTACTTTACTGTCCAATTCTTCCACTATAAACTTTCCCTGTCTACACTAGTAGCATTATAAGGCTGGACCACCTAGTTGGCACCACAAGGTCTGTGTGGTCTGAATATCTGTGTAACTCTCTCTCTCTCACTCACTAAGGATAAATTACATTGGACAACGCCCTTTGAACTGTATTTATTGTATAACATTGAACAACGTTAGCGAAACGGTATATTAATTTACAGCTAGGATATCAATATAATGAAATGAAAACAAGTGGTTTAAGTGATTCACAACACACCTACTTCATAACCGTGAGATACTATGAGTCGAACAGTGGAAGAGAGGGAGGAAAGGTGGGGTGGAAGGAAGAAGGTAGATTGAGGGAGGGGGGTTTGGAAGGTGTGTCTGACGCTGCCAAAATACGATTTCACAGGACTTGTGCGGCAAACTGTACATGCTCACATTAATTTTTTCTATATGAGTGAGGGAGACAAAAGGCAGAACTGCATGTATCAAGTGCCTCCCCCAGAGTTGAAAGAGTGACAGGGCCAAAATCAAGGGACGTTCGAGCCAAAATGCCTGGACACACTGAGTTTGAAGCAATTTATGAGACTGAGAAAGACTGATTCTGGGAGAGAGTTCCAGAACTCAGCAGTTGAATAGAAGAAAGTCTGAGAATATCGTTTCACTCTTAGGTTGGAGAGTTGCACAGAGTAGGGGTGAGATTGTGTTGCAAGACGGGTACTCCGTACCCTATGTAGAGGAGGTGGTATACACTGGGAAAGCTCTGAGGAACATATATTATTATAGTAGCTATAGAATAGCGAGAGAGATGCAACATTGCGGCGAAGAGAGAGAGATTGCAGAGAGTTGGTGATTGGGCGGGAGTTAATGATACAAAAGGCTTTCCTTTCTACTTTGTCTAGGAGTGCGGTGTGAGAGGATCCTAACCACACATGTGAACAATACTCAATACAAGGACGTACTAATATTAGTGCTCTAAAACAATTATATTATAGTCTTATCTATCCACAGTTGTTATATTGCCAAACAATTTGGGGTGCAACTAGTAAAACCAAATTATCAACTATTGAAAAATCACAAAAAAAATAATTAGAACTATATCACATACATCAAGATATGCCCACACCAATGAACTTTTTAGTAAACTTGAATTATTTAAATTGAAGGATATCAATACTTACTGCAGTGCGCTTTTAGTATTTAAATATCTGCATAACCTTGATAGCACTGATTTGTTTACACCTAGAAACAATGAAAGGTACAATTTAAGGGGAGCTGATCTATTAAGAATTCCTCTCATGACTTCTAGTCAAGCTCAGACATGTATAAAATATCATGGAGTTAAGGTGTGGAACGGATTACCTAAAATTTAAGAAATATACAGGAAATATCTCGGTTTAAGAGACAATTAAAATCTTTTCTATTAACACAATATCAACAGTGACTACTAAAATAGGTATATCACCAATTATACTACCAATAATTACAACATCCCTATCACCTAGATCGACAAATGTATAACCTTTAACAATATTTACGCTGACTGTGCGTGTATATACAGTATGTGTAGAGTCACGTAAAGGGTTGAATGAGCTTGAATACTATTTTGTAATAAACATGCTTCTATTTTTGTCTGTAAAGGTGTATATAATGTATGTGTAGTTGGCATTTGCATACAAAATGTTTTTTTTTTTTATAGAAATGGATATATAGTCTGCAGTAAATTATTTACCATGTTCTCATATATAGGTCTAAAATCTATATGAATGGTGTAGGTGTGTACTCCATGCACAACAAAGTTTATGTCCTTTACTAATTAGGCATATACTGTTAGGGAAGCGTATGTGTCTTTGTGTCGAATTGTGGGTATAATTGGGAGTATGGCCTTTGAACATCAAGTCAATAGTTGTACAATGTATATTATATATATTCAATTTTGTAAATGGTATTACATGGGTAATTGTGATAAAAAACAATCAGCTGTGAGCTCTGGGAAGTGAGTGTGACCTCAGTGTTAATCACCATTAATTTAATTTGTTTTATTTTATTATATTTTGCCTACATACATCCCTTTTCGAAGTTAGAAAATTCTTTACAACACGTAGTTCCCAGGGCACATAGCTGTGACTAAGTATATTATATACAATTGCATTTTGATAGATCGAGTTATAGCCAGGTGCCTTTAAGAGAGACATCTCTCAAAAGGCTCAGCCTTATTTTTTTGTATTATTATTATATATTTTTGTTTTTAACAAATTATTTGTAAGCAAAATTGTATTGTATACTAAAGGCTAAATAACAAAAACATTTTTTTTTTTTTTTTTTTTTTTTTTACTGCGCCCCTGTACAGAGCAAGAAGCTGTGCAGGGGTAAAGAACTCCTTGAGGCGGTTGAGCACACCCAGCTTCTGGGAGGCTGCCTTAGCAAGACTGGTAATATGGTCCTTCCAAGTGAGAGCAGAAGAAAAAAAGAGACACCGAGAATATTGATAGAAGATGAAGGATTGATTTTTGTATTGTTGAATTGTGAGGGATAGTCCTCTGGGAGTTCTGAACGGGTAGTAAGATGAATAAATTGGGTTTTGGAAGCATTAAATGCAACAGGGGAGGTGTGGTGGAGTGGTCTTGCCACTGGCCTGGTAATCCAAAGGTCCCGGGTTCAAATCCCGATGTATCAATGGGAAGATATTATTGGGATGGAATTTGTGCTGTACCTAGTATCAGTGCATTACCACAAGCCCACCGAAACGTCAATAAAATACCCTCATTGTTCCCTGATTAAATAGCACTGTATGAATATTCCCATATTCAAAATATGCTATAGGGGTGCAATGCCTGGTGAGTTATCTGCTCAACAGGTGGCGTTGTGTGTGTGTAAGTGTGGGAGTCCGAGTGTAGGGAGTGAGACAGTGAAGCACGGGAACGAGGTGGCTTCAGAGATGGGGTCGTTTCGGGCCATGAGTGAGCACCGTGCCTCATGTGAAGGCAAGATGGCAGGTGCTCGTTGTACTCGACGTGCTTCACATGTCTCACTCCCTAGACTGGAACAAGACCTCACGGGCTTCACTGTTCATTGTAAAGCGGTGAATGTTAAGGCTCTCAGCCTATGCCCAAGAGGAAGTAAGTTGGAATATAGAAAAAAAAAAAAAAAAAAAAAAAAAAAAAAAAAATTCTCTGACCCAATTGGAAATAGTAGTTAGATCAGAAGATAAGTGTTGCATGGCTTCATTATGTTTGTCTTTGAGGGATTGCTGGTTGGGGCGTTCAGGAAAACTAATTGAGAAGTGTTAGGTAGAGTCATCTGCGTATGAATGGATGGGACTAGAGGTACAGTTGAGAAGATCATTTATGAAAATTTTGAAAGAGAATGGGAGATAAGACAAAGCCTTGAGGAACACCGGAGTTGATAGGATGAGGAAGTGAGCGATGGCCATCCACAACTGCAGCTATGGAATGGCCAGAAAGGAAATTAGAGACAAAGGCACAGATGGAGGGATAGAAACCGAAGGAGGGTAGTTTAGAATTTATAGATTTGTGCCAGACTCTATCGAAGGTCTTCGATATGTCTAGTACAATAGAAAGGGTCTCACCGAAGTCCCGAAAGGAGGAAGACCAAGAATTAGTAAGATATGAAAGAAGATCACAAGTAGAGCGACCTTTAAGGAAGCCATACTGGCGATCTGAGAGTAAATTATGACAAGAGAAATGCTTAAGAAATATGGAAGCAAGAATAGTTTCAAAAACTTTAGAGATACAAGAGACGAGAGCAATTGGACGATAGTTGGAGGGTTGAGAGCAGTCACCCTTCTTTGGGACAGGTTGAATGAGAGCAAGAAGGGAAGACGTTAGAGGAGAGACAGAGTCTCAGAGACGAAAGAGTTTGCCTAGGCAGGGAGTCAGCACGGAAGCACAGTTTTTGAGTACAACAGGAGGAACACCATCCGGACCGTACACCCTCTTGGTATTAAGCCCAGAGAAGGCAGAAAATACATCTTTAGAAGAAATTAGGATATTAGGCATAAGTAGGAGAGAGGGGGGTGGAGAGGGAGGAATAGCACCAGAATCATCCAAGGTGGAGTTTCTAGCAAAAGTTTGAGCGAAGAGTTCAGCTTTGTCAGAGGAAGAAGTGATGGTTGTGCCATCAGAGTGGAAAAGGGGAGGGAAAGACGAAGAAGAAAAATTGTTGGAGAAGTTTTTGGCTAGATGCCAGAAAGCTTGGGTAGAGCTAGAATTGGATAGTTCAGTGCATTTATTATTGATAAAACAGTGCTTGGCAAATCGAAGAACAGTTTTGGCTTGATTCCTGGCAGAAACATAGGAAGAATGAGATTCTTGAGTCTTTAAGCGTCGGTACTGTTTGAATGCTTCCTCCTTGTTGCGGACAGCAGTAGAACAAGCGTGAGTAAACCAAGATTTGTTTGCATTAAGCTGAGAGAAAGAAAATGGAATGTATGCTTCCATGCCCGTGAGGATTACCTCGGTAATGCGTTCAGCACTCTCCGAGGGTCCTTGGCCAAGGAAGCAAAAGTCATTCAAAGGGAAATAAAAGAAGTATTGCTGAAGAGCCTCCCAGTCGGCAGCGCCAAAGTGCCACAAGCGCCGCCGGTTGGGAGGATCGGGTGGCTGTACTGGAGAGATAGAACAGGTGACAGATATTAGTTTATGGTCAGAGGAGCCCAAAGGAGAGAACAGATTTACAGTATAAGCGGAAGGGTTAGAGGTTAGAAATAAGTCAAGAATGTTGGGCCAATCACCGAAGCGATCCCCGGGATACGGGTGGGTTGCTGGACTAAATGCTCTTGGTCGTTTAAGATAGAAAATATGTAGGCTTGTTCACCAGGTTGGTCAGTGGAAACAGAGGAGAGCCATTAGTGGTGGTGAACATTGAAATCTCCTAAGATGGAGATTTCTGCGAAAGGAGAGATGGATAGAGTGTGTTCCACTTTAGAAGTTAGATAGTCAAAGAATTTTGGATAGTCAGTAGAATTAGGGGAGAGATAGACAGCGCAGAAATATTTAGTTTGAGAGTGACAAGAAAGCTTTAGTCAGAGAGTTGAGAATTCAGAAGAATCTAAGTTAGGAACACGAGAGAAAGCAAGATTGTTGCGTACATAGACGCAACATCCACCTTTGGCTCTAAACTGAGGATAGAGATAGTAGGAGGATACAGAGAAGGGTTTGCTGTCAGTAGTCCCAGACAACTGTGTCTCGGTGAGAAAGAGAAGATCAGTTGGCAGAGGAGAGGTGGTGTTTCACAGAGTGGAAGTTAGAATATGCAGGATTCGAAACTGCATAATAAATCGTAGGTTTGTGCATAATCCTTTAACTGTCTTGATGGCCTAATGCATAAATGCGCGGAATTTCGGTGTGAGTATCCTTGATTCGAATCCTTGGAGTGCCACATGTATTTGTTGATTTCATTAATTGAGTTTAGAAGTAAATTTGGTTGGTGAACAAATATGAATTAGTGTGGACAGGTGTTATATGCACCACCTGATCAATATTAGTGTGGACAGGTGTTATATGCACCACCTGATCAATATTAGTGTGGACAGGTGTTATATGCACCACCTGATCAATATTAGTGTGGACAGGTGTTATATGCACCACCTGATCAATATTAGTGTGGACAGGTGTTATATGCACCACCTGATCAATATTAGTGTGGACAGGTGTTATATGCACCACCTGATCAATATTAGTGTGGACAGGTGTTATATGCACCACCTGATCAATATTAGTGTGGACAGGTGTTATATGCACCACCTGATCAATATTAGTGTGGACAGGTGTTATATGCACCACCTGATCAATATTAGTGTGGACAGGTGTTATATGCACACACCTGATCAATATTAGTGTGGACAGGTGTTATATGCACCACCTGATCAATATTAGTGTGGACAGGTGTTATATGCACCACCTGATCAATATTAGTGTGGACAGGTGTTATATGCACCACCTGATCAATATTAGTGTGGACAGGTGTTATATGCACCACCTGATCAATATTAGTGTGGACAGGTGTTATATGCACCACCTGATCAATATTAGTGTGGACAGGTGTTATATGCACCACCTGATCAATATTAGTGTGGACAGGTGTTATATGCACCACCTGATCAATATTAGTGTGGACAGGTGTTATATGCACCACCTGATCAATATTAGTGTGGACAGGTGTTATATGCACCACCTGATCAATATTAGTGGACAGGTGTTATATGCACCACCTGATCAATATTAGTGTGGACAGGTGTTATATGCACCACCTGATCAATATTATGTGGACAGGTGTTATATGCACCACCTGATCAATATTAGTGTGGACAGGTGTTATATGCACCACCTGATCAATATTAGTGTGGACAGGTGTTATATGCACCACCTGATCAATATTAGTGTGGACAGGTGTTATATGCACCACCTGATCAATATTAGTGTGGACAGGTGTTATATGCACCACCTGATCAATATTAGTGTGGACAGGTGTTATATGCACCACCTGATCAATATTAGTGGACAGGTGTTATATGCACACCTGATCAATATTAGTGTGGACAGGTGTTATATGCACCACCTGATCAATATTAGTGTGGACAGGTGTTATATGCACCACCTGATCAATATTTGCCGTCATAAGTGGCGCTACTAGAGTTCTCCATTAAGGGGAGATGAGGCTTTTTTTCGGGGCCCCCTTCTTCCTCGTTATTTTTCCGATTTTAAGACGTTCGCCCCATTAGTTTGTTGATATTACAAGCTTTGGTCCCATTTGTATATCAGTAACAAGACCTTTCGTGCCACTTAGGTGTCGATATTTTCCTGGCGAGCGATAGCGAGCCTATAATTATAAGAGAAACCGGTCTTCGGTCGGGACATTTATCCATCGAAAAATGTACAAATTTGTCTTGAATGGCAGTCTGGGAGTGTTTTTTTTTAAAGCGAAAAAAAAAAAAAAATTTAAATAAAAAAAAAATAAAAAAAAAATAACCACTGTCCCCTTAAACCGAGTATATTTGCGTTCTCAATTGACCCCTTGCGAGTTTCAGGCTATAAGGAAGTTGGAGCTGTAGACATCGATATTTAGTAGAATTACCAGGTAAATACGGTTATAGTACATTAATATATTTTATAAACACATAAAACGCAATTCAGCATACTTTTCATCCATCAGAAACCCACATTTATTTATGCATTTATATTTAAGGAGACAGTGGTTATTTTGTGGGGGTCTATTTATATATATATATATATATATATTAATTTATATTGTTTAGTTTACTTGCTAGACTTTCATCAAGCTTAAAAAAAACCACACATCATAAACTCACCTTCAAGATAAATATGTTTATATTTCGATAGCAAAATTTCCCGGCCGAAGGCGGGATTCTCTTGAAATTACAGGCTCTCTAGCGCTCGCCAGGAAAACATCGACACCGAAATGGGCACGAAAGGTTTTTATATATGATACGAAAAGTTTTAATATCGACACACTAATGGGGTGGATGTCTAAAAATATATCAACTAAATGGGGCTAAACATAAGGAAGAAGGGGGACCAGAACCGCCCCCCCCCCCTCCCTTAATATCAATGTCTACAGCTCCAACTTCCTTATAGCCTCAAACTCGCAAGTGGTCCATTAACCTCTTCAGCACCATGACGCCTATTTACTTTGGATTCTGGCTAACATTAGATGATTTTATGCAGTTTCGAAAGAAGCTAGATTACTAAGAGGGTTTATATAGTGATCATATTTACCCATTTAAATCCCATAGGTGTATTACAAACTAAAGAAAATCGTCTAATGGTAACCAGAATATGATGACATTTACGTAATGGTGGTAAAGGGGTCAAGGAGACGTTATATTATTAATTATTATAATATATTACTTCTGTAATCTTTATTGTATTATTACCAGTATGTATATTTGTTTGAGTTTGCTCCCTAGACCTCAATCAAGCTAAATATAAAACATCCCATAGACCCCCCTTCGAGATAAATTAAAAAAAAAAAAAAAATCGGTAGAAAAATATTCCGTCCGAAAGCAGTTTATTCCAAAATCACAGGCTCGCTATCGCTCGCCAGGAATAAATCTACACCTAAATAGCACGAACGGTCTAAAAGTTGCCAAGAAATTGGCAACAGTCTTAACCCTTTGAGGTGGAGGAAAGGGAGGGGAGAGAAAGGCGAGAGGATGGAGGGAAAGGAAAGAGCCTGGAGGGGGGGAAGGAGGGAGAGTTGATGGGGTGGAGGGAAAGGAAAGAGCCTGGAGGGGGGGAAGGAGGGAGAGTTGATGGGGTGGAGGAAAAGGAAAGAGCCTGGAGGGGGGGAAGGAGGGAGAGTTGATGGGGTGGAGGAAAAGGAGAGAGCCTGGAGGGGGGGAAGGAGGGAGAGTTGATGGGGTGGAGGAAAAGGAAAGAGCCTGGAGGGGGGAAGGAGGGAGAGTTGATGGGGTGGAGGGAAGGGATAGGAGTGGGGGTGGCAGGTGGGAGAGGGAGTGGGGATCAGAGGAGGGAGGGAGGGAGACGAGAGGGAGGGTGGAGGGAGAGCAAGAGGCGTTGGAATGCAAGGACGTTAAGGGGACAGTGGTTATTTTTTGGGGGTCTATCTATGTGTGTTGTCCCTATTCGGGCTCTGTCTTGAGTCGGCCACCCCCCAAAAAAAAATAAAAATAAATAAAAAATAAATGAATGGGGATTGGGCCTGAGTATATAGATAGATAGATATATTATATATTAATTATTTTTTTAGTTTCTCGCTAGACCTTCATCACGCATAAAACAACACCCTAGACCCCCCTTCACGAAAAATGTGTAAATTTGTCGATAGATGTCCCGGCCTAAAGCCGATTTCTCTTAAAATTACAGACTCGCTATCGACCGCTAGGAAAAAATAGACTCCTAAATGGCACGAACGGTCTTGATATTAATATAGAATGGGACGAAAGGTTTTATAATCGACAAACTAATAGGGCGAACGTCATGCAATCTGAAAACTAATGAGGCTATAAACATGAGGAAGAAGGGGGACCAGAAAAACGACCCATCTCCCCTATAAATGAAGGGAGGGAGGGAGAGGAGAGAGGTAGCAGACGATGGGAGGAGGGGTGTAGTGATAGAGAGGAGGGAATATAGGATCGGGAGACGGACAATCGCGGACACTAGTTTTGTTACATACTGAGCTCTTGAATTAAGTAAGCGAACCTCCGAAATGAAACTATCAGGTGTTTATGATGCTCAGTTAATCATTCAAGTTTGCATTGAAAATTATTGAAAACCTGAATGACATGAATAGGTTAGGCTAAGTCAACTTGGCTAGCTTAAGGGGAGGTTTTTAGTTTGGTCTCTAGATATCCATCAAGCTTAAGATTACACCCCCTTGAGCCCCTTTCAAGATACATTTTTACATTTTTCGGTAGAAAAATTTCCCGGCTGAAAGCCGGTTCCTCTTAAATTACAGGCTCGCTATCGCTCGCCAGGATAAAATCGACACCTAAATTGCAGGAAAGGTCTTAAAATTGACAGAAATGGGTTGAAAGTTCTTAAAATCATCAAAAGAATGGGGCGAACGTCTTAAAATTAGAAAAGCAATGGGGCTAAACATGAGGGAGAAAGGAGTCAAGAAAAAACTCCCTCAAGTGGATATCTCCCGTTAACGAATCTCAAGTGTTGCCGTGTGTATGAATTACCAGGAGTTTGTTTCGGCATGACAAATAGACTTAAAGGGGGATGGGGGGGGGGGGGATTTTTATGGGTCCCCTTCTCCCTAATGTTTAGCCTCGTTAGACGTTCGCCCTATTAGCTTAAACATTTTAAGACCTTTCGCCCCATTCCGTTGTCAATTTTAAGGCCTTTCGTGCCATTTAGGTGTAGATTTTTTCCTGGCGAGCGATAGCGAGTCTGTATATTTAATACGAACAGGCCTTCAGCCGGAACATTTTTCTACCGAAAAATGTACAAATTTATCTTGAAGAGGGGGGGGGGGGTCAAGGGGGTGTTTTTTAAAGCTTGAGTTCTGGAGTTCTAGGGAGGAAACTGAATGGAAAAAATATATGAATACATAGATAAGTTGACCAAAAAATATACACAAATTAACTCTTTCACGCTTTTATGACGCAGAGGTTGCCAGATTAGCAATAAGAAATAGAGTTCTCTCACTTATAATTACCTCTCCAAAATTAGTTTTCTGCCCACAGCTAACTCAAAGACAACTGCAGAGGTTGAAGTAACTAAACTAAAGGTTTCTAAATACCCCTGATGGTAACAAAAGGCTTTAAAGTATTCCTAATATGCTCAACATTGCGTCATAAGCGTGAAAGGGTTAAATGCTAGCTTGGAGGAAGATGTTATGAACTCACACTGGAACAATTAAGGGGCAGTTGATTAACTATTTGGTCGATTTTTTTCATTTACTCATTATTTTTGTAGTTTCCTCCCTAGACCTCCATCAAACTTTAACAAAAAAATCCATTAGATCCCTCTTGTAGATTTAATTTGTACATTTTTCGGTAGAAAAATGTACCGGCCGAAGGCCATTTCTTCCAAAATTACAGGCTCACTATTGTTTGTCAGGAACAAAATCGACACCTAAATAGCACGAAAGGTCTTAATATTGACAAAGAAATGTGTCGAAAGGTCTGAAAATCGTCAAACTAACGGAGCCAACGTCTTAAGATCTCAAAACTAATAGGCTAAACATGAGGGAGAAGGAGGTCCAGAAAAAGCCAACCAACCCCCCTTAAATTCAGCTTTATTTCTAGAGATAATAATTGATGTGTCCCCAAAAGTACGGTCGCCCATACAAATTCGTGGACCTCACCTATTTCTATCTATGGAAGTAGGCTATATCTCTGCCAACGAATTTATGTATATGATTTTCTCTATATATCAACTACAAAACTATATATAGTACTTAACCCCTTCACTACCATGACGTAATTGTCATCATATGTTGGTTACCATTAGATGATTTTCTTTAGTCTATAATTATCTACTTCTAGGACTCAAATGGGTAAATTATTATGTTACCTCCACCAACCGACTCCACTCCCAAATTCAACTAATGAAATCAACAAATACATGTGGCAGTCCAGGGATTCGAATATACGATCTCAATAAACCCTCTTAATAATATAGATTCTTCTTAAGCTGCATAAAACCGTCTAACTTTAGCCAGAATCAAAGGTAAAAAGAAGTCATGGTGCTGAAGGGGTTAATGATAAGCCAGTTCTATCCAATAATATATTCAGATAGTTATAATTGCGTAAGGAAAAATATAGGGAGGCCACGAATTCTAATGAGTGGGCTAGAGCCTATGGTATCCGAGTATGCTGTACTTAGATAGGGCGAAAGGTCTTAAAATTGCCAAACTAATGGGGCGAACGTCTTAAAATCTCATAACTATATGGCCTAAACATGAAGAAGGGGTTAACAAAAAATCCCCTTAATAGTAACCCTCTTTTGTCTTTATATTAACCCTTTCAAGCTCCAATACGCGTTTCGGTTCTGTTTTCTGGCTACTATTAGAGGATTTCATTCAGATTAGTAACGGTATATGGAAGTCATAGAGTTGATTGAGATAGTATTTACCCTTTTAATACCCACAGATCCTTCCTAAGCTGCATACAATCGTCTAATGATAGCCAAAATAAACTGCTAAAACGCGTCAGAGCTTCAAGGGGTTAAAAAAGTTTCCTAATACTAATATACCTTTATAAAGGAATTATATTATTAGGAATACTTTATTTAGCCTTTTTATACAGTGTTGATTATTACCCATACTTCATACATCAGTTTGACGAAGAATTATTGGACAATACTATAATTTTTCCTTGTAAAGGTTAAGGGGACATAGGCCGTTTTTTGGGACCCCCTTCTCCCTCATGTTTAACCCAACTAGTTTTGAGATTTGAAGACGTTCGTTCCATTAGTTTGGCGATTTTAGGACTTTTTGTGCCATTTAGGTGTCGATATTAATTTTCCTGGCGAGCGATAGCGAGCCTTTAATTTTAGGAAGCATCGGCCGTTGGCCGGGACATTTTTCTACTGAAAAATGTACAAATATATCTTGAAGGGGGATCCAAGGGTTGTTGTATTTTTAGTTTGACGGAGGTCTAGGGAGGAAACTAGAAAAATAATAAATAAATGCAAAAATCGACCAAAATATGAACCATCTCCCCTTAAGCTCGGTTCACACATGCACAATTAACGTCCCGTCCGGCCACGACCAAAAAAATAGGCAGGACATCATCAATCTGGAGGCCCCATGTGTACACATGCACGAATTAACGTTCCGTCCGTCCCCGTCCCCTTTTGCTCGGTTCACACATGCACGAATTAACGTCCCGTCCGTCCCTGACCCCTTAATTCGCCTGCAAAGGAGCAAGGACGCCGGCAAAATCGCCTATGGTCAGTACACGGACATGCGGTGTCGCCAGCTCACGTGGCACGACGGTGACACATCGCCGACTCTCCTTCCAACGGTTTTTTGCCGCCGTTCTCATCCCCTTCGTCGGCGTCTAGACGCAGTCTGTCGTCGTCTAGATGTCGACTGCTCCCGTGGGTGTCCCGGCCTGACACGTTTTGTGGCAGTTGCCCCGGCCCACGCCGACCATTTTATGCACGCACAAAATGTTTGCCGTCTCCCGCCCCGTGTCCCGTGTGCTGGCGACACCACACGTCCCTGTACCGACCATAGGCGATTTTGCCGGCGTCCTTGCCCGTTTGCAGGCGAATTAAGAGGTCGGGGCCGGACGGGTCGTTAATTCGTGTATGTGTGAACCGAGCTTTATAGCTCGGTTCACACATGCACGAATTAACGTCTCGTCCGTCCCCGACCAAGAAAATAGGCAGGACGGCATCAATCTGGAGGCCCCATGTGGCCATGATGGCCGTCCCAACGTTTTTTTGCCGCCGTTCTCATCCCGTTAGTCGGCGTCTAGACGCCGCCAGTCGTCGGCTAGACACCGCCAGTCGTCGGCTAGACACCGCCAGGCTGCGTCTAGACGACGACTGCTCCCGTGTGTGTCCCGACATTACACGTTTTCTGGCAGTTGCCCAGACCCACGCGGACCATTTTATGCATGCACAAAAAGGACGCCGCCTAGGCACGGCGAATTAAGGGGTCGGTGACGGACGGGACGTTAATTCGTGCATGTGTGAACCGAGTGTACCTAGTATCAGTGCATTACCACAGCACACCGAAATGCCAAAAAAATACCCTCATTGTTCCCTGATTAAATAGCATTGTATGAATATTCCCATATTCAAAAAATATGCTACAGGGGGGCAATGCCTAGCGAGTTAATTGCTTAATAGGTGGCGTTCTGAGAGTGAGGGTCCGAGTCTGTGGGGGTGAGACTGTGAAGCGCAGAGGCGATGCGGCTTCAGAGATGGAGTTGCTTCGAGCCGTTAAGCTTCGCATGTCTCACTCCCTAGACTGGAGCAAGACCTCACGGGCTCCACCGTGTTCAGCAGTTGAGTGTAAAGGCTATGAGCCTATGCCCGAGAGGGAGTAGTTGGAATATATAACAAAAACATTCAGTACCGCCGACGTCCTTTTTCATTCTGTTCTGACAATTGTTATACGATTTTATTCAGCTTAGGAAGGATGTCTACCCATGAAAAAGCTACAGACTATCTCAATTAATCCTTTTAGCTACCATATATTTTTCCTAAGCATCATAAAATCGTCTAAATGTAGCTGAAATCAAATACAAAATACGTCACCGGTGCAGAATGGGTTAATAACTAGAGAGGCACTCGGTAGAGCGCATACATCCGCCTAGGCTGGCTTTGTCACAACATATACTGGATCTGGATTCCATGATAGGATCAAAATTGAATCACTTCTTCCTAAGCGCATGTCATAGCTGCTCACCAAATTTGACGGGAATCGGTTGATAAATTTGTGAGATATCTTATTTCCACACAGACAGACAGACATACAAACGAAGGCTAAAACTTAACCTCTGTCTAACTTCGTTGGCGAATGTAATCCAGGTTATAAAAAAGGTATGCAGAATAATTGGGTACGGTATACTAACAGTGACTCACCCCTATATATATATATATATATATATATATATATATATATATATATATATATATATATATATATAGTTGACGGGTAAATTACTACCAATATACCTTTAGAAATATAAGATATTATGGACATATTAATTAGCAACTTCAAACTTATTATTTATGCCAGGATATTTTACGTTAATTAGATATAACCATCAACTCCAAACACATGTTTAAGGGGGGTCACCTGCTTTTTTTCTTTCCTTTTCTCTCTTCTCTGGCTTGTATCCATTTGGCCCCATTCAGCCTACTGTTTTAAGACGTTTATCCCCATCCAGGTATCAATTTTTTGCTGGTGAGCGGTAGCGAGCAAGCATATTTTTAAAATGTTTTTGACAGCAGGCTAAATTTGTACATTTTTCAATAGAAAAATGTCTCCGGCGAAGCCAGATTTCTTCATATAATGCTGGCTCGCTATCGCTCGCCAGGAATAAATCGACACGTAGATGGGGATAAACATCTTAAAATAGTAGGCTGTATGGGACCGAATGGATACAAGCCAGAGAAAGAGAGAAAAGGAGAAAAAAAGCAGGTCACCCCCCTTAAAATGAAGCTTCAGGTCATTGTAGATTTAACCCCCTCTGTACCGACGACGTCCTTTTAACTTTATTTTGGTTACTATTAGACGATTTTATTCAGATTCAAAAGGGCCTCCAGCAATTAACAGGCTTCGAATTAGTTTCATTAATCGAGTTTAGGAGTAAAGTTGGTTGGTGGAGAGAACATAATAATTAACCCATTTTACTACCACAGATCCTTCTTAAACTGCACAAAATCCTCTAAATATAGCTAGAATGAAATGATAAAGACTTCGGCAGTATAAAAGAGATTAATGTTGTGCTCCAAATAAAATATGTATATAATGTAACAAATAATAGGCATGAAAAAGGTAACAAGAAGGGCACTCGGCAGAGTGCATACATCCGCCTGCACTGCCTTTGTCACAAAAGGAACTTAAATGCACAACAATGACACCAGTGTGACAAATTATTCGGATCGCTTGTTGAATCACTTCTTCCTTGGTTCATATCATATACTGGCCCCCAAATTTCGTGAAAATCCGTTCATAACTTTGTGAAATATCTTGTTTAGAGACAAACAGACAAACAAACGGAGGTAAAATTATAGCCTCCGTCCTACTTCGTTAACGGAAGTAATTAAAGGATTCATAATAATCTATCCATTAATGGCATTTTGATGGTCGAATACGAGGATAGAAAGATAGATCAGCATATCAAAATACGTAATGATTTAATGTGTGTGTGTGTCTCTCTCTCTCTCTCTCTCTCTCTCTCTCTCTCTCTCTGTGCGTGTGTGTCCCAAACGATTTACTGCTATTACCAATACTACTACTACTTTAGTATATTCAATTTAATTAGGCCACCAATATTGATAACTAACCCCTCTAACTAAGAAAAGGGCTAGAACAAACGGGCTGTAAATGTCCACACCCGTTACCTGGATCACCGTCCTTAAATGGTAAAGAATCTAGCGATATCAGCTCGAATACTCTTTATTAGGTATAGAGGTTAGTGATCATGATTTATGACCTAATAATAATGAATAGACTATAATACTACTGGTGAAGCTTTAAGAAATGGGAGATGAGAATTAATGTATGATGTTATTAATTTCTTTGTTCTATATTCACCCTTTAATATAGGCCGAATGAGATAGCTGAAGGGGTGTGTATTTGTGCATAAGTATGCATTAATGTTTAAGTATATCATTGTGCATACAGTGCATATGCATGTTGTGAGTGTTGTGAAATATGTATATATGTGGGAACTAATAAATATGTTACCCATTAAAATCCATTTTCTTTCTTATGCAACTTTATATAAAACTGTATTTTATGCGTAACATATACAGTATATGTCATTCAGAGAGGTAGTGTACCAGGACGATAAAAATCGTATAACTTAGCCGAGTTGGCAGGGGGGGGGGGGGGGTATAATATAGTCATGGTTGAAGTCTAAAAAGCTCACCATGTGTTCGAAGGTCTAGTCCTCCACGAGAACTAATGAATATACTAATACATAAGAACTAAGGTTGCTTCCCTTATATCCGCTCATGGCCAAGTGGTTACGGTGCCCAACTCTCCTAAATATACCTGGGGTGAGTGGGTTCGAATCCTGGTCAGGATACCTCTCTCCCACCCTGTTCGACATTATCATAAGATACTCTTAGTCCAAGAGACCAACCCGCGGCAATAACAAGAAACTGGCTAAGGAACGGAGTAAGACAAAGCTGCGGCAGACGTCTTTTTCCTCAAGAGTTGTGAATGTGTGGAATAGCTCACCTAATGCAGTGATTGAGGCAAAGAATGTGTTCCCATTTGAAAAGCTCCTTGACAAGTTTTGGGAAAATCAGGCTATTAAATATAATTTTGAGGACAAAATAACAACCACCCTGGGCCGCTACATTAGTTTCAACTCGGGGGATGATTAAGATCTGGACTTAGAGGACTAACAAGACCTGCGTCCAGTATCGCCGTAAGGTTCCGTAAGGTAAGGTAAGGAGACCTGTAGAGCCAGAGACTCAAATACCTCATCTGGTGCCTCAACAGCTAGTATGAGAATCCCAAGTATCTCCACTTGGATCATAACATCAACAACAAAGTCAAGGTCAGTGATCTTGATATTGCCAACTGATGCTTTGGGTTGACTACGACTGACTGGTTGGACCACTAACCAGTCCATACAAGAGGAAGGAGGAGGCCTGCCCACCGCACTTGACAGCACTCTCCATTCATGTTTAAAAGTCCAATCACCAGATCAATAATCGCTGCAGGTATCCCATGAAGCTCCCACAGTGAATTGTGATACACTGAATCAAATACATTAATGAGATTGACAAACTGCAAGCAGCCCCTCTCGAAACTCAAGGCATCATTCCACAAGGTCCCTGAGTACCAACCACAATTCAGTAAATCGTTGACTTCTTGGGTGTGAAACCAGATTGCTCAGGTCTTTGAACTTTTAGCAAGTGACTTCAAATTCGCTTCAGTAATATATGAGATAAGACCTTGCCTGGTACACTAAGCAGCGTAACACCATGAAAGTTGTTGTTGAAGGCTTGTAGGTCCACTTTACCTCTCCAAATAGAAATGACGGAGCCATTTTTCCAGCCATGGATCATGGACTCACCCTTGGCCTTCATAAGTTCTCCAGAAATGCCACATATACCATGAGCCTTTCCACAGCCTCCTCTACCTCAGCAAGGAGGTCGGGCCTTTGGTCACTAGTGGATCAGGAACCGCTGGAGGTGCTTCTTCAGGGTTCGGTAAGCAGGACAGAGGTCATTTGCAGAAAAATGGCCCTCAGCCTCAGCAATTCCCCCAACATTTCTCTTCGTATGTCTCTGCTGTAGGACAGGGTTCTGTGCTGGATTCGTCTCTAATAAATCCTCTATAACGTTTTGTGTCTCGATCCATATAAAGCCCCTCCTTGGCCATGAAAGGGTAAAATGAGTTTTTAAACCTTCTGACTTCAACGGGTCTTTCCTAAGCTGAATAGAATAAAGCAATGGTATAAATATTAATCACAAAAAAGGTGTGTTTGTACTGAAAATCTGTATTACACTGGTGAACGATGAAATTCCAGAAGACCTCATTACTTGATACAAAATTACGCACCTTGTCCGACCGCAAACTCCTCATTGAGAATCTCCCGTATAGCTATAACATGCCTGGCGGTTAAGTCCTGTTTAGACAATGAAGTATAAATAAAATCAAAGCGAGATTCGTCTGCCTCAGCGGTGGTGAAAATATACAGCCAAAGGGTCAATGATGCCAATAATAACATTGTTGACATGGCCTACAATGAAGGTAGATTGATATAGTTGTAGTAGCAGTAGTAGTAAATAGTAATACAATTATTAGCACTAGTATATACTATAGTTATAGTGAACAAAATAATGTATTAGGTAGGAGACAGAGGGTCAGAGATGTTGTCTGAACAGGGACTTAAGTAGCACTGACTCATAGTGATGCAAGACGCTGTATTTACTGTGCCAACCCAAGACTTGAGTCATGTCAATGTTACATAATCCCTCTTGTTCTCTCTCTCTCTCTCTCTCTCTCTCACATATTATATATATATATATATATATATATATATATATATATATATATATATATATATATATATACTACAGCCATATCCCGTCCATGTGAGGTGGCCAGCTTGTATGTTAATTGCATGTTAAATGTTGCTGTATGTTGGAGTGGCTGCAGTTACGAGTGTTGCATGTATCCAATATAATGATTTTGATTCCTTTTAGTGTCTGTTTGTTTGTCTGTAATCAAGATATCTGAAAAAGTAAAGAACTAATTTTCACGAAAGTTGGTGGGTAGATAGGATTTGTGCCAAAAAAGAATTAACACCATGTGAGGAGGAGCACTTTATTGAAAACGTTTCTCATATACTTTCATCAGGCAAATGACGTACACCAACAAATTTTACAAGTCAACAATTTCTTTCTGACTGGAGGAGATTTGAGGGCGGGTATATTTGTAGACATGTCAAGTGATTGGTGGAGTAATTTTTTATGGGCTGAGCATCTTCTACGTGTGTTTGTAAGAGTGTGAGTGTGCGTGTGTGTGTGTGTGAGTATATATTAAAGTAATATTGATGAATATATTAAATGTATATACTCAACATACATAGTGAAAGCAAAATTATAATGTTAAAGTTATTCATACATCACTCATCATTAATATGAATAAATATAACACAAACATTTAATAATAATAATGTATGTATGCATGTATGTATATACTCAGGCACATACCCCATAGCTGGGGGTGGTCGACTGGAGATAGAGCCTAAACAAAGACAACACAACATAAAAAACATATCAACATTCACAGGAGAAGACCCAGAGACCTAAGCCCATTTGGGGTCTCCAGCAAAAGATTCCCAGGTCCCAGACCTCCCGGAGAGGTTCCGGTCTCAGCAGGCTGATATGGAGCGAAGCTCACCACCACAATGCCCGCCCACCTCACATCCAGGCATGACCCTTCATATATACACCAGCTCCCCGAGCCAGGCGCCTGACAGACTATTATATAGTCCAACTGGCACCTGACCCCCTCTCCCAACAACGGCATTATCACTCATCTATTCACAAGCATTCTCCATTCATTCTTATTCATTACCACTTCTCTTGCTTGTTCTTCAGTCATCTCTCTACCTGCCAACACTTTCACTACACCATTTTTCATTTCATCTGAGGTCTTGCTCTTCCTCTACCTCTGCTTGTTTCTGACTCCTATACTCTCTTTAATGGCCTTTCATCTCCAATTCGTTCAACATTTACCATACCAGCATAGCACTCTTAATAATAATAATAATAATAATAATAATAATAATAATAATAATAATAATGTTTATTTCAGTTAGCACTTTACAATGTTGGTACAACATATGTTTCAAATATGACATGTACCAGCTTTGCATAATTCCAACTAAGGATAGGCCGTTAGGCTTATTTCTATTGGGGTCCTTGTGGGATTAAGTTAGCTGGGGACAGGGGGAGGGAAAAATACATAAAATTAAAATGTAAATGAATATCAGTAGTAAAAAAAACTGGTCTGTAGTTGCTAACATCTAATTTGTTTCCCTTCTTGAATACAGTGGTTACAATAGCTTCCTAAGTTGTGTTGGTGTTTATTGACAAGTTGATGATGTGAATTAGGGGACCTGCGATACCAATAACTCCATCCCGTAGCAATTTGGCAGGAATGTTATCTGGTCCTGTACATTTGTGAACATCTAGATTACAGAGTCCCTCGAATTTGTATTTTAGTGTAACATTTTGCAATCTAAAGGTGTTAGGGTGTATGCCTTTGTCCCTGTAGAAGCTTTGAAAGGTGGCAGTGGTTGTGGTGTATTTATTGAGTGGTTGTGGCAGGTTCTGTGTAAGTGTGTTCGCTATGGAGGTGAAGCAGGAGTTGAAGTAGGTTGAAATTTGACGTTTATCATGGCAGACTTGATCATTAATTTTGAGAGCATTGTTGGTGTTAGATGAATCTTTTGTCTTATTACTGTAGCACATTGATTTTAAATGCCTCCATAGTTTTTTGGGATTGTTCTGATATTTCTCTGCCTTATTGTGGAAATAATTCGATTTTGCTTATTTATTTTCTCTCCTTAGTTTATTCTTAACCCTGTTGAACTCCTGTTTCAGACCTCCATCTAGTCTATGTTTCATTAGTCTTTTTAATAATTTATCTCTGTGTTTTAGAAGGTGTAGTATTTCATTGGTGATCAATGGGTCTGACCTTGCTACAATTCTTATGGTTAAAGTCTAAAGATTAAAGTAATTTTTATGATATGAGAAGTAGGGAGCCAGGATTTTTAGACTTGTCTTAATGAATACTGGTAGCATATATAGTGCTAGCCAAACATACACAAATAGTGAAAATACAAACTACTCTATACTAAAATCCTTTTTCCAAGCTGTCAACATATCCATGGTGATAATATTTCCCCCACATACAATGAAGACAATAGGCCCCTTCCCAGGGATGGTGTTGTCAGCGATCAAGTTGTTGACAATACCAGAGTAGCCGGCAGCCAGAGCCGCCCCACATGCTGGTTCCACGAGCACACGGTGATTATCGGCAAACTTAACACAGGCCTCAACTGCCAGCTTATCTGATACCAAATGAGAGGAAACCTTGAGCCCTTTCATCAGCTCAAACACTCCCGCAGTCACTGTCAGGGCACCCAGAGTCTTTGCAATGCTGGTAATATCACCAATGTTGACTGGCTTGCCAGCTTCCAGAGCAGCGCTGAAGCAGTTGGCACCGGTGGTTTCCATGGCAACCACAGGGATCTCCGGTACACCGTGTGAGTGTAGTCCCTGAAGGAGGCCACACAGAAGCCCCCCGCCCCCCACAGATGCCACCAGTGCCGCCGGTTTCTCTTCACTCTGCTCCAGGATCTCAGACACTATACTGCTGTGACCGGCCCAGATATCTGGATGATCAAAAGGGTGAACCAAGCAAGCCTTTCCGCTCTCAGCTATCCGGGTGGCCTCTTCGTGGGCTGCATTCCACACCTGCCCATGTACTTTGACTTCTGCTTGTTCTCGCTGCAGCTTGGGTATCAAGCTTTTAGGTGTCGACTCCGGTATGACAATGGTTGCCGGGACGTTGAGGACGCGGGCAGCGTAGGCAGCCGCCATGCCAGCATTACCACCAGATGATGACACCACACGCTGGCACCCCTCTTCACGCCGCTTCTGTATGAAGTTCCCAATGCCTCTGATCTTGAATGAACCGGAGGGTTGGGTATTGTCCATCTTCAGTAGCACCGGGCGGCCACACAGCTCCGACAGGACTGGGCTGGGCAGGAGGGGTGTCACCGTGTGCAGGGGGGATTGCTTAGATCTCTTGGCCGACATTTTGCTTAATCTTGAAGACACGACTTGCTCTGCCACCAGAAGACTGAAGACTGAACAGCTGTTGTGATACTAGTCACACACTCGAGCATAATCAGTGTACCAACAACCGTATCATTATTTTTATCATTGAAGGTCGCGCGGAATTCCCTGACTAATCATGAGTTGCCAGTTCTGTTCAGAGAGAGAGAGAGAGAGAGAGAGAGAGAGAGAGAGAGAGAGAGAGAGAGAGAGAGAGAGAGAGAGACAGAGAGAGAGAGAGACAGAGAGAGAGAGACAGAGACAGAGAGAGACAGAGAGAGAGAGAAAGAGAGAGAGAGAGAAAGAGAGAGAGAGAGAAAGAGAGAGAGAGAGAAAGAGAGAGAGAGAAAGAGAGACAGAGACAGAGAGAGAGAGAGAGAAAGAGAAAGAGAGAAAGAGAGAAAGAGAGAGAGAAAGAGAGATAAATAGATAGAGATAGATAGATGGAGATAGATAGATAGATAGAGATTAATAGATAGATATAGATAGATAGATAAATATACTGTAGAGATTAATAGATAGATAGAGAATAATAGATAGATATAGATAGATAGATAAATATACTGTAGATAGATACATGCATACTGTAAAAAAAAAATATATATATATAAGGTTTCTTGCTGTCCCACTCTCCTACGTACCTCTTCATTTCTCAATCTGTCTCTATGCATCACTCCACACATACTGTAATATTACTATAATAAAAATAATACGAGAGATACAGTATATACATAGATTTACATAGATACACTGGCCACACAGACCTTACGATTCAAACGAGGTGTCAGGACTTAATTCTAGTAGAGATGGCATATCCGATAGAAAAGGAAAGTTGAAGGAAAGGATAGAAAAAAGAGAGAGAGAGAGAGAGAGAGAGAGAGATTAGATAGATATACTGTAGATAGATACATACATACTGTACAAACAAAAACAAACAAACAATCAATCAATCAATCAAACAAACAAACACATACATACATACATACATACATATTGTTTGCATGTACAGTATGTACTGTAATTATGTATTAATTTAGCCGAATTGGGGAACAACTAGGTTGAATGTAGGGAGGTACCGGTACAATAAGATAAACTATAAGGGAACTAGAATAAGATAGATTGTACACCACTTTGTAACTGTCACCTTAAGGGATTTTTTTCTGGCCCCCTTTCTCCCTCATGTTTATCCCCATTGCTTTTGATATTATAAAACGTTTGCCCAATTAGATTAGCGATTTTAAGAACTTTCACCCCATATTAAGACCTTTCGTGCAATTCAGGTGTCGATTTTATCCTGGCGAGCGATAGCGAGCCTGTAATTTAAGAGGAACCGGCCTTCGGCCGGGAAATTTTTCTACCGAAAAATGTACAAATTTATCTTGAAAGGGACTCAAGGGGGTGTAATTTTAGGCTTGATGGAGGTCTAGGGAACTAACTAAAAACCTCCCCTTAATAAAAACACTAAAAAAAAAAAAAAAAAAAAATATATATATATATATATATATATATATGTAATGTTACGCAAGACGCACATGGACGATATTATAATGTATATAATTGAGACAATTAGTTACATCAGTGCCACTCCAGCCTTCGCGGAACTATGTATAATAACAGGGCAGGGGATGGCCGTATTTATTTGTTCATTTATATATCTTTGTATCATGTGGAGAGTAAGAGGGTGGTGAAGAGAGTAGTGAAGGAAAGTAAGAGAAGAGTAGATGAGGAATTTGGAAGGAATCTGAGTGTAAAATGGAGGGAGAGTAAGAAACTGTTCTGGAAAGAAGTCAAGAAAGTTAGGGAAGGTAGCAAGGGAAACAGTAAGGGTGTGAAAGATAAGAATGGGAGAATGCTAGCCGAGAAGCAAGAGAGAGTCGAAAGATGGAGGGAGTACTTCAGTGAGTTGCTAAATGAAAGGAATGAAGAGCCAGCCAACATAGCTGGATATGGTATGGGAGGGAGAAGAAGAGAAGTAGTGGAGGAGGAGGTGGGGATCAGGAGGTCAGAAGTGTGGGAAGCCATGAAAAGAGTGAAGTTGGGGAAAGCACCAGGAACAGATGGAGTGTGTGGGGAAATGTTGAGGTATGGTGGTGAGATAGTGATAGAATGGGTATGGAAAATGTGCAAACTAGCATGGAAGAAGGGGAGTGCACCCGATGACTGGAAGACTGGCATAATAGTCCCCCTATATAAGGGCAAAGGGGAAAGAGGAGTGTGTGGTAACCACCGAGGAATATGTCTTCTAAGCGTAGTAGGGAAGGTATACAGTAGGGTAGTGATTGAGAGAGTGAGAGTGAGAACGGAGAAATGGATAGGCGACGAGCAGGGAGGGTTTAGGAAGGGAAGAGGATGTGTAGATCAGATTTTTACCCTGAATTGTGTTGTGGAGAAGTATCTGGAGAAGAAACAAAAGGTGTATGTTGCCTTTATGGACTTGGAGAAGGCCTATGACAGAGTGGATAGAGAAGGTTTGTGGAAAGTACTTAGAATATACGGAGTAGAGGGCAAGTTGCTGAAAGCAGTGAAGAGCATGTATGAGGGTGCAAAGGCGGCAGTACGTGTGGAGAGTGAGCAGAGCGAGTTCTTTGACCTGAATGTTGGTTTGAAACAGGGGTGTGTGATGTCCCCGTGGTTGTTTACTGTATATATGGATGGAGTTATGAAAGAAATACTATCAAGAGCAGTGGATGTTGGTGTATCGCTGAAAAGGGAGGGAATTGAGTGGAAGCTACCTATACTGCTGTTTGCGGATGATACAGTTCTGATGAGTGATAATGAATGGGAGTTGCAGGGTCTGGTAAATGAGTTTGGAACAGTGTGCGAAAAACGGAATTTGAAGGTAAATACGGGGAAGAGCAAGGTTATGGTCTTCGAAAGGGGTGAAGTCACAGAGTGTGAGGTGAAGCTGAACGGTCAGGCTATGGAGATCGTCAACTCTTTTAAGTATCTGGGCAGTGTGTTGAGTAAAGATGGGACTATGGATGAAGAGGTGCGGGAGAGGGTACAACAGGGGAAGAGGGTTGTAGGAACGCTAAAAGGAGTAACAAGAAATAGGGTGGTCAGTATGGAAGTGAAGAAGTCCTTGCATGACAGTGTGGTAATCCCGACACTGACTTACGGAAGCGAAGCATGGACGTTGGTTGAGAGACTCAGACCAAGAGTGAGAGCAGTGGAAATGAATTACTTAAGGAGTGCGTGCGGAGTTACATGGAGGGATAGACAGACTAATGAGGAAGTAAGAAGGAGGTGTGGTGTGGAGGTAGATGTGCTGGAAAGTGTGAAAAGGAACAACTTGAGATGGTTCGGCCATATGGAACGTATGGAAAGCGAGAGAATGACTAAGAGGGTGTACGAGAGCGAGGTGGAGGGACAGAGGGGAGAGTAGACCGAATATGAGGTGGAAGGATGGAGTGAGGAACTACATGAACGAAGGCGGTGCTGGTTGGGGGGAGGGGCGTCGACTGACTGGGGACAGAGGTGCATGGGGGCGGTTCGTTCGTGGCCACCCCTTCGGGGATCACGGCGTCAGGCAATAGATAGATAGATCATGTTTTTAGTTTCCTCCTTAGCCCTCCATCAATCTTAAAAAAAAAACACCCCACAAGACCCGCCTTCAAGATAAATTTGTACATTTTTCTATAGAAGGCGGCCGGTTCCTCTTAAATATCAGGCTCGCTGTCGCTCGCCAGGAAAAAAAATCGACACCTAAATGACACGATAAGTGTTAATATTGACAAAGAAATGGGGTGAAAGGTCTTAAAATCGCCAAACTAATGAGCTGAACGTCATACAATCTGAAAACTAATGGGGCTAAACATGAGAGGAAGAAGGGGGCCCAGAAAAACGACCCATGGTCCCCTTAAATTGGCTGAATCATCCCTATCTTAAGGAGAGATCTCCACTTGAGGGATTTTTTTCTTGACCCCTTTCTCCCTCATGTTTAGCCCCATTGCTTTTCTATCTATCTATCTATCTATATGCTCAGGCCCAATCCCCATTTTGGGGGTAGCCGACTCAAGACAGAGCATGAACAGGGAAAACACAAAAACACCCATTGCTTTTGATATTATAAAACGTTTGCCCCATTAGTTTAGCGATTTTAAGAACTTTCACCCCATATTAAGACCTTTTGTGCAAGTCAGGTGTCGATTTTATCCTGGCGAGCGATAGCGAGCCTGTAATTTAAGAGGAACCGGCCTTCGGCCGGGAAATTTTTCTACCGAAAAATGTACAAATTAATCTTGAAAGGGACTCAAGGGGGTGTAATTTTAAGCTTGATGGAGGTCTAGGGAACAAACTAAATACCTCCCCTTAAAGCCGGTATCACATGAGAGTTTTTATAGTCAACATTCGATGATCAACATTTTGCTGGTAACATTTCTGGAATATTTTGCACTGCTTACGGAATCTAGACTGATGGTAGGTGAATCTAGGTGACCGACATATATTAAATGTTGACCTCATAAGCTGCCAGACCAGTGTTGAGGATATATGTTGAGGGAAAAGGCGCTGGTGTGATACCGACTTTAGACTGGGTGTTGTTGTTGTTGTTGTTGTGTTTGTATCCTTGGGTTGGACAACAAGGATAATAGGCGCGTATAAAATAGTTCAATGTTAGGAGGGGTGACCAGGATTTTTGTCTCTCAGGGTTTGTTTTATCCATTCAGCCCCATTCAGCCTACTGTTTTAAGGCGTTTATCCCCATTCAGGTGTCGATTTATACCTGGCGAGCGATAGCGAGCCACCATATTATGGAAAATGTGTTAGACAGCGGACTAAATTTGTAAATTTTTCGATAGAAAAAACCGGAGAAACCATAAAATGCTGGCTCCCTATCACTCGCCAAGAAAAAATCGACACCTGGATGGGATAAATGTCTTAAAACAGTAGGCTGAGCGGGGCCGAATGGATACAACCAAGAGAAAAAAACAGGTCACCCCCCTTAACCCATTTAGCAGCGGTGACGTCCTTTTCATTATGTTCTGGCAACTATTAGACGGTTATATTTAGCTTAGGAAGGAAGTCTACACATTAACCCTTTCAAGCTCCAATACGCGTTTCTGTTCTGTTTCTGGCTACTATTAGACGATTTTATTCAGATTAGTAACGGTATATGGAAGTCAGAGGGTTGATTGAGATAGTATTTACCTTTTTAATACCCACAGATACTTCCTAAGCCGCATAAAATCGTCTAATGATAGCCAAAATAAACTGCTAAAACGCGTCAGAGCTTCAAAGGGTTAAAAGGCTGCAGACCATCCCAATTACTCCTTTTGTCTGCCATATACATTTCCTAAGCGTCATAAAGCCGTCTAAATGTAGCTGAAATCATTTAAAAAAGACGTCACCGGTACAGAAAGGGTTAAAGGGGGGAGTCATCGTTTTTTTTTTCTCCTTTTCTCTCTTTCTCTGGCTTGTATCCATTCGGCCCCAGGACCCGTCAGGATCTCCCAGCGGACTATCCCTTATTCTTCAACAATACAAAAATCAACCCTTCATCTTCTCTCAATATTCTTGGTGTCTCTTTTTCTTTTGCTCTCATTTGGAAGGACCATATTACCAGTCTTGCTTGCTAAGGCAGCCTCCCAGAAGCTGGGTGTGCTCAACCGCCTTAGGGGGTTCTTTTCCCCTGCACAGCTTCTTGCTCTGTACAGGGGCATAGTGCGCCCTTGTATTGAGTATTGTTCACATGTGTGGGGAGGTTCCTCTCACACCGCTCTCCTAGACAAAGTTGAAAGGAAGGCCTTTCGTATCATTAACTCCCGTCCACTCACCAACTCTCTGCAATCTCTCTCTCCGCCGCAATGTTGCATCTCTCTCGCTATTCTATCGCTACTATAATAATCAGTGTTCCTCAGAGCTATCCCAGTGCATACCACCTCCTTTACGTAGGGCACGTGGTACCCGTCTTGCAACTCAATCTCACCCCTACTCTGTGCAACTCTCCAACCCAAGAGTGAAACGTTACTCTCAAACTTTCTTCTACTCAACATCTGAGCTCTGGAACTCTCTCCCAGAATCGGTCTTTCCCTCTTCCTATGACTTAAATTGCTTCAAACTCCGTGTGTCCAGGCATTTTGGCTCGAACGTCCCTTGATTTTGGCCCTGTCACTCTTTCAACTATGGGGGAGGCACTCGCTATAGGCAGTTATGCCTTTTGCCTCCCTCAATCACATAGAAAAAAAAAAAAAAAAAATCAGCCTACTGTTTTAAGACGTTTATTCCCATCCAGGTGTCGATTTCTTCCTGGCGAGCGATAGCGAACCAGCATTGTATGGAAAAATCCGGCTTCACCGGAGACAATTTTCTATCGAAAAATGTACAAATTTAGCTTGCTGTCAAAACAAAAAATATATATGCTGGCTCGTTACCGCTTGCCAGGAAAATATTGACACCTGGATGGGGGTAAACGTCTTAAAACAGTAGGCTGAATGGATATAAGCCTAAGAGAGAGGGAGAGAAAGAGAAAAAAGGCGAGGTGGGCTCCCTTAAATAAACAAATGAGCAACACACATTCGGGTCGTTTTGCTAGAGCCCCTTCTCCCTCATGTTTAGCCCCATTAGTTTTCAGATTTTAAGATATTTGCCCGATAAGTGTGTCGAATTTAGGACCTTTTGCCCCATTTCTTTGTCAATATTAAGACCTTTCGTGCTATTTAGGTGTCGATTCTTTTCCTGGCGAACAATAGATAGTGGGCCTGTAAGTTTGGAAGCATCCATTATTAACATAATGGGCCGAACGTCTTAAATTTTCAAAACTAAAATGGGGCTAAACAGGAGGGAGAAGGGGGTACATACAAAAAACAACAATACCTCTCCTTTAAATAATATAATGTCGTCGATTCTAATGCCAAAATACCAACAGGTTGTACGAGAATAAAAACACTTGCAAATTTGTACTTCTAGCGGCATGAATTCTAGCAATATTCTGGAGATTACAGCCATTTTAAGGGGAGACTGGCCGTTTGTTTGGTCTATTAATTCATTTATGTTTTTAGTTTCCTCCCTAGACCTCCCATCAAGCTTAAACAAAAAACCCTAGACCCCCCTTCAAGATAAATTTGTACATTTCTCGGTAGAAAAATGTCCTGGCCAAAGGCCGGTTCTTCTTAAAATTGCAGGCTCGCTATCGCTCGCCACAAAATAATCTACACCTAAATGGCACGAAAGGTCTATAAATTGACAACGAAATGGGGTGAAAGGTGTTAAAATCGCCAAACTAATGGGCCGAACGTCTTATAGTCTCAAAACTAGTGGGGCTAAATATTAGGGAGAAGGGGGTCCAGAAAATCGGTCTGCCTCCCCTTGAGCCGGTATCACACAAGCACTTTTTCCCTCAACACTGGTCTGGCAGCTTATGATCATTTGAAATTCATGGCTAAATATTTATATTACCCGAACACCAACTCTGTTTATGACTCCATGTTTCGTCTTCCCTCCGACAACAGAAGGTCAGGATGTTGGGAGAAGACGACTTGTACTTTAATATTTACAGCCTGCTAAACCACTTCTGTTTACAAATCCCTTTTCTCTGACTTGCGCTGTAGGAAGAATAACTTCTTTATTCCCAAGAAAGGAAGGACCACCTCTTTGTTTTTTGTTTTCCCAAACAAAGGTTAAGTTGTTTACCGTGTTGGAGGTGAGGTAAGGTGGCGCCGGAGTTCTGCTGCTCACTCACTATGGCGCCGTCCTCTAGTCACCAACTCGGCCCCCTCCTTCTGCTCCTCCTTCTGGCGCCAGCTCCCGCCGTGGCTGACTCCCTCTTTCTCTCCTCCACCACTCGATCAGGTCCGAGTAGGAACGGAGCACGTAATAGACGTTGTCACGCGAATAATCATAGCGGTGAAGTGCTTCCGAGTCATACATCCGTCTCATAAGGAATTAAATGGTTTTAAGGGATTGCTACATTTGACTGTTGCTGAAGCGCCGAGGAATTGATGTCGGTGATCATGGATCGCCACCCAGGCTTCTTTCTTGCTGCCCTTACCAGTTTTCCAAACATCTAGTTTTGTCTAGATATACTTTTTGTTGTAAATAAACCAAAGTGGTTGTCTGCTTCTCCCGTCACATCCTCTCAATCTTCCGCGACAAGCACAAATGATTTAAGTGCTCTGGGAATCCGAGTTGCCCTATCCTTACTAGTGTTGTGTTCTTTCTCTTTACACCAACCCATGCTTGCACCTTTTCCTTCCTCACTATGTCCGTTTACGGTATTCTCAGTATCCTCGGCCAAAGTCACATCTCTGCTGTTGCTAGCCTCTTCGTAATTTTATTATATTATATTTCAGGTTCCATATCCATTTAGGATTGTTTACCACACATATAATACCTCTCTTTCTTATTTCAATATTTATATTTGTCTAATATTGTCGTTACTTTTGCTAGCCAGCCTTTATCAGTTACTTTTTTGTATAATAATTTATTTAGGCAATTTCCAAATTAATGTTACCGTGCGTTACATTTCTTCCTGTATAATTTGACTATCCAGGATTAGAAACCATCGAATATATTAAGACTTTGTTGATAATCACTGATCCATTGCAGTTTATACGCATACTGTAACTTAATTCAATGAGGAGAATCGAAGCCAAAACTTCTCGTCTGATCTGCCTGTAACAAGTGTCTACCCCAAAGTTGAAAGAGTGACAGAGACCCAAATTCTAGGTATATTGGAGTGAAATGGTCTGGACACGCGGGGCTTGAAGCAGTTTAAGTCATAGGATGAGGGAAAGACAGATTGAGGGAGAGAGTTCCAAAGCTTCCTTGTTTAGTAGGAAAAAGACTGGGAAAATCGGTTCACTCTTGGGTTAGAGAGTTTAACAGAATTGGAGTGGGAGTGTGTTGAAAAGCGGGTGCCACAACTCTCCATAAGGGAGGGGGTATACACTGAGAAAGATCTGAGGAACATTGACTATTGTAATAGCAGTAGAAGAGCGAGAGAGATGCACAATTGTGGCGTGTAGAGAGAGATTGTAGGGAATTAGTGAGAGGAGGCGAAATGCTTTGGACTATCCTTTCTTAGAAGTGCTTAAGTGGTGAGGAATGAAATATTAAAGCAATATATAATTTCACTAAGGGAATGCTCGGGAATTATTTTTGTCGACTATATCACCACGGAGGATCGGGAGGATCGATCTATACCTGTATTGTTTGCAGAAGTTGTGATACAATATACCTATTCAGACCAAATAACTAACTTAAATTTCTGACTACGAGCAGACTTATCATAACTTAGCAAACACGTTCATGAAATACTCAAAGCTAATTAGAATACTATTTTGCTTGTTCACAGAGAGGGACGCGCTGGCCCAACACGCCCTGACCACCTTGGTATCTGGTCCCCTCCGCGGCCACGACCTCCTCTTGATTGCCGACGACCACAGCCAACGACTGGTGGACTTGGATCGGGTCGTAGAGGCGGCAGGAGCAGCTCTGACCCCACTCCTTGTATCAACACAAACCTCCTTCCTCAATATCTCAAACCCCGAACACCACACCAAGGGCTCCTCTCTCACCGCTCTACTGCTCTTCCACGATGATCCAGTTGAATTCACGATCTCCTTGGCTGATAATCGAGACTGGAATCCAAGCTACTTGGTCCTCTTCTGCCTGGATCCTGATGTCAACACCACAGCAGTTCTGGACCAGTCGGCCATACAACGTTCGCAGTTCATTTTACTCCTCCAGCTGACTGTCAGAGGAGGGCGCCCTTACCTACGTGCCTTCACTAGTGTTCCTAAGCAAATGGACGCCCTGGGTCACATATTCAGGAAAAGTTCGCTGGGAACGTGGAATCCCAGTAGGTTTGGTTTTCACCAGGCTCTCTTTCCTCCTCGCTTTAATGATTTCTCAGGGCAGTATCTAGACGTACCAGTTATGTGCTACGGGGAGCCATTTCAGTACTTCAACGAGGAAGGCGAATGTATTGGAATGAGCTTGGACATTTTGGATATAGTTGCATATAAATTAAGCTTCAAAGTCTCTGTCCTACTAACAGCTGACTTCTCGAACGGATTATGGAACGGAATAGCCAACCAATTGGAAAACCAGGGAAGGGACTTGAGCATTCTTCCCTTCCAGCCAAATTCAGAGCGCATTAAGCAGCTCGACTTCACCTACCCCCACACGGAGGACAGCTACTCATTTTTGCTACGTGTTCCGCCACCTCTGCCCCTATGGAGGAATATCTTATACCCCTTTTCTGCTCTGATGTGGGGCTTGGTGCTCGCTACGACGGCCTTTGTCTCCTCCAGTGTGGCATACTTACTGAGCTGCGTCAACCACATCAGGGACCCTCTTGGTTTCGCATTTCAAGTAAGTCTTTAAGCTCTTCAGTATGTAATGACGCTGCTGTTATTGTATTCTGGCTAACATTAAGCAATTCTATTAAGCTTAGGAAGGCTCTCTGAGGATTAAATAGGTTACAAACTATATCAAATAACCATTTAACTCCCATAGATGCTGTAAAAACGTATAATGTTAGCCAGTATATGAAGAAAGGCTTCATAATACTGAATTGGTTAATAATTAATGAAATGTATGCAATAAACTGATGCATAATTATATTTGGATTCGTTTATATAATATATTGTAATCCTTTGATTTCAAGAGCTTCTTGGGAAGTTAAATATGATCAGGCATTACTGGAAATATAAATATATACTAGTTACACTTACTCAATAAATGTTATCCTTCACATTTCAATAGTTTCACCGTAAGCTGAATCTAGCAACCTATAATTATCCAAAGTATATCAAACTGTAATACCGTATACAATATTGAAGTGTGTTCAATTATACTATGACACTCCCTTCGAAACAAAACTTAGGCTAATAGTATCTTTGTCAACAATATAAATCCTCATCATATCTTGTACACTGGTTAATGTGAAAAAGGTTTGCTTAGAGTTGTAAAGTTTGCTCTCTAGACCTCCATCACGCTTAAAAAAATTACTCCCAAGACCCCAATTCGAGGTAAATTTGTACACTTTCTGGTAGCAAAATATCCTGTCTGAAGCCCGGTTTCTCCTAAATTGCAGGGCTATCACACGCCAGGAAAAAATCAACACCTACAGTAAATGGACAAAAGATCTTAAGTGAGGAAAAAGGACTTATAATCTAAATTATTCTACCAATTTGTATAATTATATTTGGTACCAACACGTTCGGAATCATGAGCCGCACAAAACTACGTAAAATGGTGTTGATCATCCATGTAAGTTTTAAAATATGGAATATAAATTAATTTGAGGTTTTTCCAAGATGGCTGCCAAATAATGATGCGTAGGGCAATACCTTTCTCTATAACATCTGTGGAGCATTGGCAGAGGAGTCCATGCACTAAAGCACAATAGTCTCCTAAAAGTGGGAGAAACTGTATTTACGTCTAAAAATTTGAATAAAATGCGACACGGGCGTGTTTGGCCGACATATTAGATTTCTGGTATATAAAACTTACCCAATATAATAACGCACCCTGTGTCAAAGCTTAGTCTCGATCCGGCAAACAGTTCGGCAGTTATTGCATAAGAACGAAAGCGCAAGTATAATTTGGAAGACCAAATATAAAATGAATTAATTATTGAACGATATCAGATAGGGTTTCCCTGTCGTAGGCTCCTTAATGATCCAGAAGGGTTGATAGCCTCTCAAGTCCTATTGTAACTAACTAACTAACTAACTAACTAACTAACTAATCCTCAACGACTAGGTAGCTGCTGGTCTGGTGACACAGTCGATGCCGCGAGGTAGGATAGAGGTGTGGTGGGCCCGGGTGTGGCTGACAGACTGGTGGGTCATGGTGGAAATACTAGCAGCTTCCTATACCGGTAACCTGGTCGCTGTCCTCACCGTGCCAGCCTATCCCTCCGCCGTACACACTGTCGAACACCTCGCAAAGACAGATTTAGTGTGAGTTTGTGGGATTGGTTTGAAATGTTTTATATTATTATTATTATTACTATTAGTAGTAGTAGTAGTAGTAGTAGTAGTAGTAGTATAGGGAACGCCAACGAACTTGACAATTTTCTTGACCTCTTAACTTCTCATAACTCAAAATGAATGAAAGCAATCGAGCTGATATTTCTATCATTAGGGAAGAGCCCACCAGGAAATAGGTGTGGATATTTACAGCCAGTTTGCCCTAGGCCCTTTTGAGTTATGAGAAGCTAAGGGGTCAAGATTATTGTCAAGTTTGTTGGCGCTACCTATATTATTTTTTTATTGTGGGAATTTGTGTGTGGAGATTATAAAGACGATGTCATGGTATATTCTGTGGGTTGGGGTTATATTGTCTAAACATTTTTAGGGACATTTCTTTGGTTTGAAAAATTGCATGGCTGGGATATTTTGGGGGGTTAGCATCTTATGATTTTGGGGGGGGGGGTTTGGATTTTTTGACAATAGATAGTTTTGTTCGGTATTGTGACTTAAGGGGAGATCTCCACTTGAGGGATTTTTTTCTTGACCCCTTTCTCCCTCATGTTTAGCCCCATTGCTTTTGATATTATAAAACGTTTGCCCCATTAGTTTAGCGATTTTAAGAACTTTCACCCCATATTAAGACCTTTCGTGCAATTCAGGTGTCAATTTTATCCTGGCGAGCGATAGCGAGCCTGTAATTTAAGAGGAATCAGCCTTTGGCCGGGACATTTTTCTACGGAAAAATTTACAAATTTATCTTGAAAGGGACTCAAGGGGGTGTAATTTTAAGCTTGATGGAGGTCTAGGGAACAAACTAAATACCTCCCCTTAAGGCGTTGTGATATTGTCGGGAGCTGGTGCATTTTATGTGTGTGGGGCAGATTTGCATTAGATGGGCCGACTTTGTGAGCAGTAATAAGGTATAACTCTAGCGGTGGCTCGATTTGCATTAGATGGGCCGACTTTGTGAGCAGTAATAAGGTATAACTCTAGCGGTGGCTCGATTTGCATTAGATGGGCCGACTTTGTGAGCAGTAATAAGGTATAACTCTAGCGGTAGCTCGATTTGCATTAGATGGGCCGACTTTGTGAGCAGTAATAAGGTATAACTCTAGCGGTGGCTCGATTTGCATTAGATGGGCCGACTTTGTGAGCAGTAATAAGGTATAACTCTAGCGGTGGCTCGATTTGCATTAGATGGGCCGACTTTGTGAGCAGTAATAAGGTATAACTCTAGCGGTGGCTCGATTTGCATTAGATGGGCCGACTTTGTGAGCAGTAATAAGGTATAACTCTAGCGGTAGCTCGATATGCATTAGATGGGCCGACTTTGTGAGCAGTAATAAGGTATAACTCTAGCGGTAGCTCGATTTGCATTAGATGGGCCGACTTTGTGAGCAGTAATAAGGTATAACTCTAGCGGTGGCTCGATTTGCATTAGATGGGCCGACTTTGTGAGCAGTAATAAGGTATAACTCTAGCGGTGGCTCGATTTGCATTAGATGGGCCGACTTTGTGAGCAGTAATAAGGTATAACTCTAGCGGTGGCTCGATTTGTTTATTATAATAATCTCCGTTCATCTATTTACTTCCTTTTTAAGGGGGAATGGTTCACTTTTCGGGCGATTTTTGCATGTATTCATTATTTTTCTAGTTTCCTCCCTAGACCTCCATAATTTTTGCATGTATTCATTATTTTTCTAGTTTCCTCCCTAGACCACCATCAAATTAAAAAAAAAAAAAAATCCATTAGATCCCCCTTCTAGATTAATTTGTACATTTTTCGGTAGAAAAATGTCCCGGTCGAAGGCCGGTTCTTCCAACAATACAGGCTCACTATCGTTCGCCAGGGAAAAAATCGACACCTAAATAGCACGAAAGGTCTAAATATTGACGAAGAAATGGGGCAAAAGGTTTTATAATCGACTAACTAATGGGGCAAACATCTTAGCATCTGAACACTAATGGGGCTAAATATGAGGGAGAAAATGGTCCAGAAAAGCGGCCCATCCCCCCTTAACGGTTTCTGATATTATAAACCGGGGCTTTTTCGTTTTAAAATCATACTAGGCTAGGTTAGGTTGTAGGTTAGGCTGATCAAGAAATATATTGCCCCAAATCTTAACACAAAACATGAAATATGAAGGAAAACTTTACTTGTGTTTATTATCTATCTCGGCCTTGTACGTTAGACTACAGGCGCTTTGTTCTTGATGCCATGCTATAGCCCCAGACAATGTCGGGTCTAAGATTAGGACTTGATGAACATTCTCTTGCAAATTATATCTATACATCTTAATTACCCCCCCCCCCCCACACACACACACACAATCTCTCTCTTTTTTACTAAACCTTGTATGATACACCACGGAGCTTTGTTGTTTATTCCATGCTCGCTTCCACCAACTCTAGCAACGAAGAACGTGGGCCAGAGAATGAATGTATCTTTCTAGTAATATGACTTTTTGAATACTTTCAAAATATACCTATGCTTCTAAGCCAACCTCTCTCTTTTTCCAGACCTTGTATGATAGACTACGGTAGCTTCGTACCTGACGCCGCCATGCTAGCCTCCACTAACCCCAACACCGTAAATTTAGACCAGAGGATGTATCTTTCAAAGTATTATGACTTTTTGAATACTCTCTTGCAAAATATATCTCTGCTTCTAAAAGCACTCTCTATTTTTCCAGACCCTGCATGCTGGACTACGGTAGCTTCGTGCCTGATGCCATGCTAGCCTCCACCAACCCCAGCACCGTGAACCTAGGCCAGAGGATGTACTTCGGGCCTTTCACAGACCTGCAGGACCCCTATGGCGAACTGATCAAGCAGGTCCTGGACGGCACCCACGCACTCATTGTCTCCACCGATTACCTCCTCTTCACACAGAACCGCAAAAAGATCACACGCTCCACCTACATCATGAATCAAAAGGTGGGCAGGCGAGGGAATACAAAGAAAATAAGTACAGTAGGATGCCTGGCCGAACAGCCCCGATCTCGTATAAGAAACGCCATGGCCGAGACCAGGTTTTCCCACAAGGGTCCCAAGGAATGTATATTGTGTTGTTGGCGTAAGTGGCTGTGAGATATGCAGTCTTCCATAATGTGTTTGATAGTGTGAGGTGTTGTGTTACAGCCTGGACAGGTGTTCTGGACGGAGTCATCCAGCCTCTTCTGATATCTCGGAAGGACTGGATGGTGCCCAAATTGCTACTTAGCCAGATGGACTCTGTCCTCACGGGAAAGGAGGGTTTCGAAGGGATGGACTTTGGGGAGAGTGCATGTAGCCGAATGTTGTCTTTGAGTGACGAGATGGATCGGTGGGTGATCTGAGTATGTATATACTTCTGGAGGCTAGTTTGGGGTGGGCGAGGAGGGAGTGATGACAGTATTTGTGGATGTTAACGAGAAAATCAGTTAACCCTTTCAGTGTGGAAGGCGTGAAGAAGGCCGAAAAGGGACCATTAGAGACCCTATAGTAACAGATCAATGAACCTCGGCTGTTTTGGTGGCATTGGTGACAGATGCCTTATTACATTGAAATATGCCCATTCCCGTAATACACATTCGTCTCGTCAGTACTGGAACGTGATAATATACAAACATACCAGGTAGAGAATTAATGGCAAGATTAATGCAATAGTGTCGACAATTCAAGGGCATGATTTAGTGTCGACAATTCAAGGGCATGATTGTCGTGTGATTCCCTCTGTATGTTACTTTATTATTAATGATGATTGTAGTTTACTTCTGCAGGTCTACGAGAGCTATGTACACGTCGCCCCTGCCTTACACCGCTTAATGTTCTGGCATAATGTTCTGGCAGAACACCGGTCTCTCCTTCACTGGGGAGATTATAAACATCAATCGAGCAGGGCAATACCCAAAGGAAGCCACATAGGCATATGATAAGGAGTTGCTGGAACTCCTGTTTAATTTGTCCGGCTTCCCTCACAGTTTCTGTTTGTCTCACCTACACAGAGTAAACCAGCTAGCTCTCACAAACACCTATTCATCTCACTACACTAAACAAGTACACCACACTTCTTTCCACGACAAAAAAAAAAAAAAAAACTATCACTTAAATTTGGGGAAGACACTTGTTACAGGTAGCTTTGTCGTTTGTCTTCTTCATACAAAACAAAAATACAGGCTCACCATCGCTCATCAAGAATATGATTAATACCAGAATGGGGTTAAACGTCTTATAATCTCCAAACTCTTGGGGTGAAGCAGATTTGTACCAAAAACCCCACCTTCAAATTATGTACAGTTAAAGGAGCTATTTAAAAATTAACATGGTTCCTATTATCAACCCACGCCCCATCGCTTTTTCCCCTACTGCCCAGCTAGACGTTTGACTCTTTTGTCAATTTTGATGGACAAGTGTAGTATGGCAGCTTTAAAATGTCCGCTTTACCAAATGTCAGGCACTTTATAATCATCTGCCTTCTGTCTGGTGTCCGATTCCTATGCGGAAAATCCTAAAAATATTAGGAAAAATACTTGCTCATCGAAAATTGTCGGAATATGCGCTTTTGTGACCCCGGCTTAATACATCGTGTGTTGTTCCTTTACAGATCTACGAGAGCTACGGCACTTGGTTCCTGCCCAAGAACACGCCCTACACCTCCCTCTTCTCCTACTACATCATGCGACTGAGGGAGACGGGCATCCTTCAGTACCTTTATGATAAACACATGGACACCTTTCTGGCCAAAGCTAAACAGGTGAGGGAGCTGCAGGTCACAGAGGAGAGTTGGGACTATAAGCTCAGAGCTCTCTCAGTGTATATCTCTCAGTGGGAGAGGGTACGTAATACCTGTCTTGCAACACAATCCCACTCCTACTCTGTGCAACTTTCCAACTCAAAAGTGAAACGATACTCCCCCTCTTCTACCCAACAGCTGAGCTCTTGAACTCTCTCCCTGAATCCATCTTTCCCTCATCCTATGACTTACTTAAATTGCTTCAAACTCCGTGTGTCCAGATATTTTGGCTCAAATATTCCTTGATTTTGGCCCATCACTCTTTCAACTCAGGGGGAGGCACTCGTCACAGGCAGTTTTGCCTTTTGTCTCCCTCATGCCCCCAAAACACATTAAATAAATAAAAAAAAAAAAAAAAAAAAAGCTCAGGGTATACTTTTAACCCTTTTGCTGTGGGTGACGTTCTGGAACGTCCTGGCAAGTTACAGCAATTTACAGGCTTTAAAAGACTGTAAAAAACGTAAAAATCGAGTGTCAGTGGGCGAGAGCGTGAGGGGCCCACCTCCGACCCTCAGAGCACCGAGGTTGACTAGGTCTCGCGCGGGTCTCTCTCTGTGTCTCCCAACAGTGTAGCCAAGCGAGTGAGTGTTACATAATAGCGGGTTTCCCGCGTTTCACTGGCACCACTGCGGGTGAACCAGACCACGTACGGGGCCCGTTCTGGTGTCATTTTGAAGCTATTCTCGCCTAGTTTTCGGCAGAATACACTTCATTTAATGCAGATGCTTGATTTATCATTCAGGAGTGCCTGAATATGCCCTAAATAGCCCAAACATGGCCACAGCCAAAGGGTTAAGAGAAATATTGCATTTTATGATACAGTACTGCTTGTCCAACACGAGATCTCGTACAGAACAGCTGAACCTCAGACATGCAAATTTCAGGTAATAAATTAATCTGAAGGTTTGATTATTTCTAGGGTAACTTGGGAGATTTAATGCTAGTACTAGTGTCTTGAGCGTGCAGTTGATCATAAACATGTATGGACTCTCTACGGTCTTCAGGATGCAAGCATAGCCATTGAAATTGAGTCATACCGTATATCTAATACTATATTAAATATTTAACACATAATACATAGTATTCAATGTATAGCACATTCCTTTAATATACTGTATATTTAAACGCAGTTGTTGTATTTATATATATATAAACAAGTTCTCTAACATTTATGTGCGATAGAACACTTTATGAGTAATAATATAAACGCTGAGACTCTTGAGAGCGTAATGGTTAGTGCGCGGAATTTCGGTGTGAGTATCCTAGGTTCGAATTCTTGGAGTACCACATGCATTCATTAGTTTCACTGATTTCATTAATTAGGTATATTTGTAAGTTAATTGGTGAATTGGTGATATGAAAATATCTGTTTGGAAGTCTATTGATGGGCAACATAATCTAGTCAGTACGCTTCAATGAGTATAACGTCCCCGGTCTCATTTGATTCATTAGCGTAATTAGTGTACGGTAGCACTAATACGTCATGTCTCAGCTGTCATTACGTTTGGCTCGCTCTGTGATGTATTAATGTCTGTCAGATGTTGACTAGGGTGGGTAAGTGTAGGAACATGTTTGTATATTTCACTCGAAATGAAGTAATCCTGTTAATTAAGATATTGCGGATACCAATTATTGATCAAAATATACTTGGTGCCAAGACATAATATATTTGGCCGATTGTACTGACAAAACCTGTAGGCTATGCTGTATATTATCTAGAGCTTTTGTGCATTATATATCTCTTGTTGTTCAACGCCCAATACTTCAATATTCTAAAAACAAAATAATAATAGGGACCTATTTATTGACAATGAAGAATGAATGGCTCAAGTACAGTATATTCTGCAAAGCAATATCCGATTAGACTATATATTTTTATTGACGAATTAAATATTGCCGTGCAAGTTCTGCAAGAGTTGGGATACCGGGAGATATGGGAGATTCAATACCGGTGCCGTCCTATTATCTTTATTCTGGTTACTATTAGACGATTTAATCAGTTTAAAATTACCTTCCAGCAATTAACAGGGGTATGGGAGGAAGAAGAAGAGAAGTAGTGGGAGGAGGAGGTGGGGATCAGAAGTGTGCGAAGCTATGAAAAGAGTGAAGATAGGGAGAGCATCAGGAATAGATAAGAGTGTGTGGGGAAATGCTGAGGTATGGTGGTGAAATTGTAATCGAATGGGTATGGAAAATCTGTAAACTAGCATGAGAGAAGGGAAGTGCGCCTGATGACAAAAACAGGCATAATAGTCCCCCTGGATAAGGGTAAAGGGGAAAGAGGAGTGTGTGGTTACTACCGGGGAATATGCCTTCTATGCTTAGTAGGGAAGGTGTGCAGTAGGGTAGTGATTAAGAGAGTGAGAGCGAGAACGGAGAAATGGATAGATGACGAGCAGGGCGATTTTAGGAAAGGAACAGGATGTGTAGATCAGATTTTTGCCCTGAAATGTGTTGTGGAGAAATATTTGGAGAAGCGACACAACTTGTGGCTGCCTTTATGGACTTGGAGAAGGCTTATGAAAGAGTTGTTGTTGTTGTTGTTGTTGTTCCCCAAGCTGCCTGGGCGAACAGCCCCAAGGCCCCGAGCAAGGCCAAGGCCATAACCGAGCGCCCCCACAGAACCCTCCCTGCCGACCACAATAAAGCTGGGTGACCGAAGCCACTCCATGGCGGGGAGCTGAGGAGGGTGCAGAAACGCCCGGGAAACCAAAGCCCCACCCAAGGCCCTGTGCCCCTCAGCAATTATGAAGAGAAAGTTGAGGGGCAAAGGAAAAATGTAACGTTTTGGCTTCTAATCTTGGTAGATTGGGAGGTCAAACCACGGATGAGATCTAGAAAATATGTAAGTAAAAGGAACAGTCAGAGTAAGCTATGGGTATGGCAGAGATCGCTCAGTTCTCACTCTGATAGACCAGCACATCACCACATGACTAGAAACCAATCCTCTCAGCATCAGGTAGGAAATGCCCTAGAAAGCCGCCTTTGGCGGGGGGATAGCTCCCCTATTTCAACCCCTTTCGGGGTTGGGCACCCGCCCTTATAAAAGAGTTGATAGAGAAGGTATGTGGAAAGTACTGAAAATATACGGAGTGGACTGCAAGTTGCTGAAAGCAGTGAAGAACATGTATGAGGGTGCAAAGGCATCGGTGCATGTTGAGAATGAGCAGAGCGAGTTCTTTGATCTGAATGTTGGGTTAAAGCAAGGGTGTGTGATGTCCCCATGGTTGTTCAATATATAAATATATATATGGATGGAGTCATGAAAGAAATGCAAGGAAGAGCAGTGGATATTGGTGTACCTCTGATAAGGGAAGGAAACGAGTGGAAGTTGCCTATTCTGCCATTTGCCGATGATATAGTTCTGATGAGCGATAATGAATGGGAATTGCAAGGTCTGGTAAATATTTTTGGAACAGTGTGTGAAAAACGGAATCTGAAGGTAAATGCTGGGAAGAGCAAGGTTATGGTCTTTGAAAGAGATGCAGCCACAGAGTGTGAGGTGAGGTTGAACGGTCAGGTTATGGAGAATGTCAGCTCATTTAATTATTTGGGCAGTGTGTTGAGTAAAGATGGGAATATGGATGAAGAAGTGCGGGAGAGGGTGTAACAAACAGGGGAAGAGTGTTGTAGGAATGCTGAAAGCAGTAACAAGAAATAGGGTGGTCAGCATGGAAGTAAAAAAGTCTGTGCATGACAGTGTGGTAATCCCGACATTGACTTACGGGAGCAAAGCATGGATGTTGGTGAAGAGACTCAAACCAAGAGTGAGAGGGGTGGATATGAGATACTTGTGTGACGTTAACCACTCCGTTAGAACCGCATGGCTTGTCCTACGGTGACTCGCTAGGATCGCCAGGGTAGTGGATGTGGCTACAGTTGATGTATTATTGTGTGCTTTATTTCATATGAAAGCTTGTGTCATGGGCAGTCCAGAAAGGCTCTTTGTTTTCGCCCATGTCAAGGCTTTATATATTTAATTGCAAAGTATATGTTTTATCATTAAGTAGTAATGATAGGATTTGAGAGAGAGCGAGTAGAACAGAGTGAGAGGAGGCGCGCAGTGTTTTTTGCCATGTTCGATGACGTCACAGCTGGCTGGCCTCTTGGGTATTGGTTGGAGGAGTTTTTACCATGCTTGGTGACGTCATGTTTGGCTGGCTTCTTTGCCATTGGCCGAAGGAATTGCTACCGCTTTGTCTACGCGGTGCGAGCTAGTGCTAGTATATATACAGCTCTCTCGCCACTCTCTCCCTCAGATCTGGTTTCTAGAACGCATCCCTCTTATCCCTTTGATACCTGTAACCCTCTCTGCACCTGAGAACCTTTTCCTCTGCCTATCTCTCTCATTTTCCATATCTTTCACCACCTTTTATTAATATTATACCCCCTCTGGTTAACTCTGCATAATCAGCTTCATGCTGGCCAGTTGTATTGTGCGTTAAGGTCTTATATAACCCATGTATGTTAGTTGTTAAGATAAGTTGATCACGAAGCATTGGTTGGCATTCATATTGTTCAGTACCGATTCCTATAATTATTAGCGTTCTGCTGGATTAGATAATGCTAGACTAGGAGTCTGATACTATAAGGTATTGTTTCCGATGGGTGTTGGCTTTAGTTAAAAGCTGCAAGACATACCTGAGAACTGGAGTTGATTGGGTAAAATCTAGTCTGTGTGCCATTGAGAGTAGAGTATGCACGAATGAGGGCTTTTTGCCTATACCATTCTGCACTGTTCTAAGCTCGTTGTTTTTTCTTTGAGGTACGCCAGGAGAACGCTTAATACTTCGGTATTAAGGTTTCTCAAGAGAGCTACCCTTCATTATAACGTAATATTTGACGCACAGACTTGAGATTTGCACTAGGCTATGCGGCATGCCATGCGCACCAGTATCTCGTATCATTGACTCTAGCTAGACTTTATCAGTCACAGTAGACATTAAGTATATTAACCCAATTACTCTTATTATGCATACCCGTTTATGATTACACAAGCATTTCGCAGCCTAGTTTGATGTATTGAGACACACAACGACTTAGGCTCTTTTTGTTGATAGGAATACTGCATTGTCGTGGCGATTATTACTATTGTTGTGGCGTTTAGGATATTCTTGGCTCCGACTGCATTATATCTCCTGCCTTTTTGTGTGCATAGCCTGCACGAGCATTGTTCCGCTGCCTGCCTTTTTGGGTTCCATTTCCGATTCGAGCATCTTGATAGCATCTAACATTTAAAGAAGATTCCTTGTTGGTGTTGAAGGACTTTAGTGCATTTTCTTTCATGCAGGAGTGCCTGACATTTATTGATTAAAGTAACGTAAGCTGTAACTTCTCTTACCACCTTACTTTGCATACCATAACCAAGCACCTTCGGTTATAGGCAGTAATAGGCTGTTTTCACATAACATTAAGCCTAGAGTAGACGCACATTTATTGAGAGTTTAATAACCTATTATTGCATATAGAACTCTGGAGAGTATTTGTGTTCTTTGTTCACTGGGAATATACATCAGAGGTTGGATCTAGCGCTTTCCGTTGTAGCATTTATGCTATTACTAGTCCAATGAATAAGAACCCTGATATATTTAAACCTCAGTCGTAACACTTGAGAAGTGCGAGTGGAGTTACATAGAGGGATAGACAGACGAATGAGGAAATACGAGAGAGGTGTGGTATGGATGTAGATGTGCTGGAAAGTGTGAAAAGGAACACCTTGAGATGGTTCGGCTATGTGTAACGTATGGGAAGCGAGATAATGAGAGTGTACGAGAGCGAGGTGGAAGGACAGAGAGGAAGAGGTAGACTGAGTGAGAGGTGGAAGGATGGAGTTAAGTATACTGCATGCATGAAAACGGTGCTGGATGGGATGAGGGACGTCGACTGACTGGGGAGAGAGGTGTATGGGGGCTTTCCGTTTGTGGCCGCCACTTCGGGGATCACGGCGTCCGGCAAAAAATAGATAGATAAAGTTACAAGTACGGCACCGGTACTGAAAGGGTTAATATAAGGTCTGCCAATGGTTCCGACTGATTCTCGGCTGCTTCAGGTTCGTGGTGACGGTGTGCTGCGGCTGGACCAACTACAGGGACTTTTCGCCCCATTCCTTTGTCAATATAAAGACCTTTTGTGGAATATAGGTGTCTATTTTTTGGCGAGTGATAGCGAGCCTGAAATTCTTTGGCTGGGACATTTTTCTACCGACAAATGTACAAATTTCTATTGATTTTTTTTTTTTTTTTTTTTTTTTTTTTTTTAAAGCTTGAGTTACTATAAAATAAATATATAAATGCACAAGTAAACCAAAAACTGACCCCTACCCCCCTTAATAGAAAATTCTCCAATGGTTCCGACTGATTCTCCTCTGCTTCAGGTTCGTGGTGACGGTGTGTTGCGGCTGGACCACCTGCAGGGCGCCTTTATAGTGCTGGTGCTGGGACTGGTTATTGCGGCCATGGTCCTGCTGTTGGAGTTCTTCATTTAGATTAGTCAGTTAAAATAGGACTTCAGAGGCTATCAACTCTTATGGATTATTAAGCCAGCACACTGAAAAAGAAGAATAGCGTCAGAACTGGAACTACTTTTCGATTAGTTCAAACAGGACTTCAGAGGCTATCAACCCTTCTGGATTATTCAACCAGCACACTGCAACTCAAGTAAATTTTCAGGACCGAAGCCCCTTTTCGAGAACCCCAGTCCCTTGTCCACTTCGTTTAGATTGTTTCGCCTCGTTTATAATCTTTCCTGTTTCACCTTTACTATTTTACTTATTATTTATTCCACATGTTTCTCTTTCTAGTTTCTATCTACCCCACTGTATCTATTTTGTTTTCTTATTTACTTATTTCACACGTTTTTCTTCCCTGCTTCACCTTTACGTATTCCACTCATTGTTTTATTTCACTTGTTCTGTCTATGTTACTCTCTTGTCTGCTTTACTCCATGTTTTTCTCTTTTTTGTATATATAACATTTGTTTCTGTTTCAGCTTTACTATTTTACTTTTTTATTCCACATTGTTCTTTCTATGTTACTACCTTTTCTATTTTAATCCACGATTGTTCTCCTTTTACATATTCAACATTAGTTTGTTTCACCTTTACTTATTTCGCTCCTATTATAGATTTCATATTTTTCTTTCAATTTCACCTCTTTCTATTTTAATATACCGGTACTATTTTTCTCCTTTGTTTTTCTGTTTCACCTTTACTATTTTACTTTTTTCAAAATGTTCTTTCTATTTTACCCCTTTTCTATTTTAATCCACCGTTTTTCTCCTGTTCATATAATTAAAATTTGTTTTCTATTTTACCCATTTCCTATTTCATTTATTTCCTATGTTACCCTCTCCTGCACGATACCATATATCTGATATACATGGCAATCCTCCATATCCCAGACCACCTTTCAGTCGCTCCTACAACCAGCCTGGGGAGCATCGTTAGATCTGTGTGTACTTGCTTTCCTTTACCAATAAAAATAAAAAGCTTTCTTGGTTCGTATTGTTTCATTCCTTTACCGTTTCAAGATTTGCCTTTGCTTTGTTCTGTCTTTCCCCTTTACTGCCCTGCCTCAAACCTCTCCTGATCTGTCTAATCCATGCCTTGAATAATATAATCCTTTTCCATAAGATGCTATGAACAAGGAACTGCCTGCTTTGATATTAGTGTTATTTGTTTACCTATTTGATAAAGTAAAGAATATGTTTACGCAAATCGTACATTTTCTAAGGATTGGTGTGGGGTAGGCAAATATAGCATACAAGAAGCATAGTGTATTTGGAAACCCATTGGAAGTAGGAATATATATATAAGTCACACCATACATCACAGTTATTAGTAGGTTATTTATGTATGGGTAAACTCTATATAATGATACCAAATACACACAAAATAGGTACACAATAGAGTAAACCACATAACTTACGACTCACCCCCACGAGTTTCTATAGGCCCGATAATGTAAGGCAAATATCTTGAAACTCACCCTCACAAGTTCCTATAGGCCCGATAATAACTTAATATACAGTATAGGGCTCAATCTCTATCAACCCTTCTTTTGACGATATGGAAGGCGAGTACTCTGCTGAACAAACTTAAGGAGGAGGGGAGGGGGTAATTTGCTCTCTAGACTAGACCTCTATCAAACTTAAGTAAACACCGCCAAGACCCTTCTTTAAGATACATTTTAAACTTTTCGGTAGAAAAATTACAGGCTCGTATCGCTAGCCAGGAAACATATGGACGCTTAAAAGACACGAAAGGTTATAATATTGGCAAAGACATAGGGTAGAAAGTCTTAAAATCACGAAACAAACTGAGCGAACATTTCAAGATCTCCAAACTGATGGGGCTAAACATGAGGGAGCAGACTGGGAGTAGACGGCTGACAAATTTGACACACAACACACTCTTATAACAAACACCTCTTCCGTAGAGTGGCTGTAGTTTATCCTTAGCAAACATTTATTTATTTGGGTAAGAGGTATCCTCACCAGGATTCGAACCCACTCACTCCAGGTATATTTGGGAGAGTCGGGCACCGTAACCACTCGGCCATGGTGAGGATACCTCTTACCCAACCTGTCGTACTTAATCGTGCATAATTTATATTTATTTATTTATATACTTTGATAGCTTTATTCACCGCAGGAGAAAGGTATTTGGAGGCTTTGTATGCTCTCCACCGACCTTTAGGAATATAATAAGACCATTTGTCGGTAGACTTTTCGTGTGTATGCTGCTCTCTCCAAAGCAAATGACGTGTATAAATAAGGTGTCGTCATCTAGTGTGGCAGAAAGAACCCAACCAAAACCTTTAAGCTCCACTGTGACAATCTAGTGTGACACATGAAACACCCAACATCTTTAAGCTCCAATGGTAATTATAGGGAAAAGGCTCGCACCCTTATTTTTCATGTTTTTCCTCCAGATTTTGAGAAATGAGTGTGTTCAAGGGTTTAGCGATAATTCCAATTATCACTTAATTAAATAATCTTATTGACTTGTTGAAATCATCATCAATGTTGCCAGCAGGGGGTAAATATCGATTATACTGCATAATGAAGAAGTTTGTAAACAGTGAGGATGTCCATAGGAACTCTGAGAGTGATTAGACGGCGTTTTTTTCTATTAATATCGGGTTTTATAAATGTGATCAACATTTTTCTCCCACAGTGGATTATACAAGAATACAGTATTAGGATTCCATAGACCTACATTGTCCCTAATAAAATATGTATAATAACGCGGCGAGCCTATTCCTTATAATTATCATTCTGGCTACTACTAGACGATTTTCATTAGGTTTAAAAAGGGTCTCCAGCAATGAACAGGCTTCGAACTATCTCACTTAATACCCATTTTACTACCACAAATGCTTATTAAACTGCACAAAAGCGTCTAAATATAGCTAGAATAAAATTAAAAACACGTCGCCGGTACAGAAGGGGTTAATTTAAGTCATAGACCAAAGGCCAGAATGAAAATAGGAACCATCAGCTAAGGCTTTTAGCAAAGGTTATAATCTACAAGCCATTTTACGGGAAAAATCAGACGCTATTTTTTTTTTTTTTTTTCCAGTATACTCTAGAATATTATGGCAAAGGCCTATATAACAGTAATATATGACCTCATTACCCCTGGAATATTACACAAAAATATAAAATAATATAATTACAAGTGGGGAGGGCTTTGAAGTTCAGGGAATTTCAGGGGTTAAGAACGTTTAACGAGTGAATATCGGTTAAAACAGGTCCAAAACTTTAAAAGTACCGTACATAAATACGGAAACTCGAACCAAGTTTTGTACTTACGTAAAAACACATAAAATACAATATAACACGGGTCTATCGAGAATAGTGTCATCTGTTCCTCAGCGTAAATACACGATCGCTAGATATACCCAAAAGTACACAAACATAACCTAGGCCAATTGATCAACCAGTTAGACCCAAAAATAAGCAAACACGCACAGAATCGAGGTAAAATTTGGCTTTGGTTTTCGTATGTTTCAATGGGGCCTAATTAGGGATCCCGATGGATACACAATAGGTTGAGAGGGGGCTCTGCCCCCTCTCAACCACACCAGGGTGTATTGTTATCATCACCTGTGTTGCCATTAGGGGGCATTACCAAAGGCGAGATATGATAATCAAGTATACATCCCGCGAGCGAGTTGGTACAAATGGACCGGCCAGTTAGACAACAAACCTGGGGACGAAAACAAAGTAACGAAAATATCATGGACTTTACTCTTACAGGCGCCTCTAACACGAAACATTGTGCACATATTGGTAGGTGATGGAGGAGTGCCAAGGATGTTCAGTATATTATGCTTCACAGGTAGGAGTAACAGACATTACGTTCAGGGCCAACATATGGAAGTGATAAATCTGCACCAATAGTTCTTTACTATTACTCATTTTACTTATTTTTTGTGGAGAGGTTATTTTGATTTGATGTAATTTGTTTAGCTTAACACCCTGTCGAAACCATTGATATAATATTTAGGCTGGTCAATATGTATTTTAGGTCACGTATATGTTTTGTATATTATAATCCTTTTTCTCATCAGTTCCCCCATTGATTTTTTTTTTGTTTTTTTTTTTTTTTCTATATTCCAACTACTCCCTCTCGGGCATAGGCTGAGAGCCTGTACATTCCACCGCTCAACACGGTGAAGCCCGTGAGGTCTTGTTCCAGTCTGGGGAGTGAGACATGTGAAGCATCCATCATGGCTCGAAGCAGCTCCATCTCTGAAGCGGCTGGTTGCTTCGCTCAAGTGCTTCACCGTCTCACCCTCCAGACTCAGACCCTCACTCTCACAACGCCACCTATTGAGCAGTGAACTCACTAGGCATTGTCCCCCTGTAACATATTTGAATATGGGAATATTCATACAGTGTATTAATCAGGGAACAATGAGGGTATTTTTTGGCATTTCGGTGGGCTTTGTGGTAATGCACTGATACTAGGTACAGCACAAATTCAATCCCAATAATATCTTCCCATTGACATATCGGGATTTGAACCCGGGTCCATTGGATTACCAATCCAGTGGCATGACCACTCCACCACACCTCCCCCTTTTTTTTTTTTTTTTTTTTTTTTTTTTTTTTCTATGTGATTGAGGGAGGCAAAAGGCATAACTGCCTATAGCGAGTGCCTCCCCCATAGTTGAAAGAGTGACAGGGCCAAAATCAAGGGACGTTCGAGCCAAAATGCCTGGACACACGGAGTTTGAAGCAATTTAAGTCATAGGAAGAGGGAAAGACTGATTCTGGGAGAGAGTTCCAGAGCTCAGCTGTTGAGTAGAAGAAAGTTTGAGAGTAACGTTTCACTCTTGGGTTGGAGAGTTGCACAGAGTAGGGGTGGGATTGAGTTGCAAGACGGGTACCACGTGCCCTACGTAAAGGAGGTGGTATGCACTGGGATAGCTCTGAGGAACACTGATTATTATAGTAGCGATAGAATAGCGAGAGAGATGCAACATTGCGGCATTGCGGCGGAGAGAGAGAGATTGCAGAGAGCTGGTGAGTGGACGGGAGTTAATGATACGAAAGGCCTTCCTTTCAACTTTGTCTAGGAGAGCAGTGTGAGAGGAACCTCCCCACACATGTGAACAATACTCAATACAAGGGCGCACTATGCCCCTGTACAGAGCAAGAAGCTGTGCAGGGGAAAAGAACCCCCTAAGGCGGTTGAGCACACCCAGCTTCTGGGAGGCTGCCTTAGCAAGACTGGTAATATGGTCCTTCCAAATGAGAGCAGAAGAAAAAGAGACACCAAGAATATTGAGAGAAGATGAAGGGTTGATTTTTGTATTGTTGAAGAATAAGGGATAGTCCGCTGGGAGATCCTGACGGGTAGATAGATGGAGAAATTGGGTTTTGGAAGCATTAAAGTTAACAAGGTTTTCTCTGCCCCAATTGGAAATAGTATTTAGATCAGAATTTAAGAGTTCTATGGCTTCATTACGTTTGTCGTTGAGGGATTGCTGGCTGGGGCGTTCTGAAAAACTAATGGAGTAGTGCAAGGTTGAGTCGTCTGCGTATGAATGGATGGGAATTAAGGTACAGTTAAGGAGATAATTTATAAAAATTAGAAAGAGAATAGGAGATAGGACAGAGCCCTGAGGAACACCGGAGTTTATAGAGTGAGGAAGTGAACAATGGCCGTCCACAACCGCGGCTATGGAACGGCCGGAAGGAAATTAGAGACAAAGGCACAGATGGAGGGATAGAAACCGAAGGAGGGTAGTTTAGAAATTAAAGATTTATGCCAGACTCTATCGAAGGCTTTCGATATGTCTAGTGCAATAGAAAAAGTCTCACCGAAGTCCCGAAAGGAGGATGACCAAGAGTTAGTAAGATATGAAAGAAGATCACCAGTAGAGCGACCCTTAAGGAAGCCATACTGGCGATCTGAGAGCAGATTATGAGAAGAGAAATGCTTAAGAAATTTGGAAGCAAGAATAGTTTCAAAAACTTTAGAAAGACAAGAGATAAGAGCAATTGGACGATAGTTGGAGGGTTGAGAGCGGTCACCCTTCTTGGGACAGGTTGAATGTGAGCAAACTTCCAGCATGAAGGGAAGACGTTAGAGGATAGACAGAGACGAAAGAGTTTGCCTAGGCAGGGAGTCAGCACGGAAGCACAGTTTTTGAGAACAACAGGAGGAACACCGTCCGGACCGTACGCCTTATTAGTGTTAAGCCCAGAGAGGGTAGAAAGTACATCTTTAGAAGAGATTAGGATATAGGCATAAGTAAGAGAGAGGAGGGCGGAGAGGGAGGAATAGCACCGGAATCATCCAAGGTGGAGTTTCTAGCAAAAGTTTGAGCGAAGAGTTTAGCTTTGTCAGAGGAAGAAGTGATGGTTGTGCCATCAGAGTGGGAAAGGGGAGGGACAGACGAGGAAGAGAAATTGTTGGAGAGGTTTTTGGCTAGATGCCAGAAAGCTTGGGAAGAGCTAGAGTTGGATAGTTCAGTGCATTTATTATTGATGAAAGAGTGTTTGGCAAGTCGAAGAACAGATTTGGCTTGATTCCGGGCAGAAACATAGGAAGAATGAGAGTCTTGAGTTTTAAGGCGTCGGTACCGTTTGAATGCTTCCTCCTTATTGCGGACAGCAGTAGAACAGGCGTGAGTAAACCAAGATTTTTTAGCATTAGTCTGAGAGAAAGAGAATGGAATGTATGCTTCCATGCCCGATAGGATTACCTCGGTAATGCGTTCGGCACTCTCCGAGGGTCCTCGGCCATGGAAGCAGAAATCATTCCATGGGAAATCAAAGAAGTACTGCCGAAGAGCCTCCCAGTCGGCAGCGCCAAAGTGCCACAAGCGCCGCCGGCTAGGAGGATCGGGTGGCTGTACTGGAGAGATAGGACAGGTGACAGAGATAAGTTTATGGTCGGAGGAGCCCAAAGGAGAGAAAAGTTCGACAGTATAAGAAGAAGGGTTAGAAGTTAGAAACAGGTCAAGAATGTTGGGCCGATCTCCGATGCGATCCGGGATACGGGTGGGTTGCTGAACTAACTGCTCTAGGTCATTTAGGATACAAAAGACGTAGGCTTGTTCACCAGGTGGATCAGTAGTGTGAGAGGAGAGCCATTGGCGGTGGTGAACGTTGAAATCTCCTAAGATGGAGATTTCTGAGAAAGGAGAAATGGATAGAATGTGTTCCACTGTAGAGTTTAGATAGTCAAAGAATTTGGGAAAGTTGGTAGAGTTAGGGGAAAGATAGACAGCACAGAAATATTTAGTAAGAGAATGACAGGAAAGTTTGAGCCATAAAGTTGAGAATTCAGAGGAGTCGAAATCGGGAACACGAGAGCAAGTGAGTTTGTTGTGCACATATGCACAACATCCGCCTTTGGCTTTGAAACTAGGATAGAGAAAGTAGGAGGATACAGAAAAGGGGTTGCTGGATGTTGCTACAGACACCTGAGTTTCGGTGAGGAAGAGAAGATCAGGTTTGTAGGAGGAGAGATGGTGCTCAACAGAGTGAAAGTTAGAGGAAAGTCCGCGAATGTTGCAGAAATTAATAGAAAGAGTAACAGGCCGAGGTCCAGGTAATTGTGTGGGGTCGTCAGGGGATGGTCGGTCGGGTGAGGGGGCATTTATGGTCCCCCCCCCTGGGGACTCCGAGGCTGGGCTACAATTCATAATTTTTTTTTTTTTTTTAATTTTGGTGTGGAAGAATGAAGTGTGGTGTGCATGTTTAGTGTAGTGAAGTGGATAGGAGGAGGAGGTGTTTGTGAGAGCTAGCTGGATTGCTCTCAGTGTAAATGAGGCACAAAGAAAAAATCAGTAAGAGAGGCCAAGCAAGTGAAACAGGAGTTCCAGCGACTCTTTATCACATGCCTATAACCTCACCTGGGTCTAGCCCTGATCGATTGGTGCCTACAATCTCCCCACACAGTGATGATTAGTGTGTTTTAAGGTGTTTTTTCATCTGCAAATGTATTTATACCATTTATTTAGCAATATTAAAATATGCCCCCCAAAACACATTTGTCATTACCCTAACTAAACAACCTAACCTAACCTGGGGGCTGCCGCCCCCAGGCCCCCGCTGGTCTTAACCTATTTTTGTATCCCACGGCAGTGAAAATTGCCAGGAACGTGATCACGAGCGAGCGAATTTGTTTTGTTGCTAAGATTGATGGATAATGTTTTTTTGTTTACACTTTCCGACGGGGTTCATAAAATATCACACCTAAATAAAAATAATAAAAAAACAAGTTAAAACAAATATATAATGCTTGTAAAAATCGTCCCCGGCGTAAAAGTGAAATGTTACAGATTTGATAGCCTTGGTTAATGAGTTCTCATATGAATCAATAGCCGTTCATTGGTTATCCTGCATTAATGACGAGGTGTGCCAGGGTTCACTATTATTAACCCTTTCTGTACCGGCGACGTCTTTTTAACTTGATTCTGGGTACTATTAGATGATTATATTCAGCTTAAAAAGGGCCTCCAGCAATTAAAAGGCTTCGAAATATCTTACTTAATCCATTGTACTGCCAAAGATCCTTCTTATAACTGCACAAACTAATCTAAATATAGCTATGACGAAATTAAAAGGACGTCGCCGGTTTAGCGGCTTGATAGTCCCCAAACACCACCACGGATAGTGTTGGGTCGGCGACAACATAAAATAGCGACGGAGACAGAAATAAATATACCTCATTGAATATGGTCGGATCCATTAATCTAGCATATCATTAAATGGTAGCATTCAAGGAGACTACTGCAGGACTCTTCTTCTTCTTACCTCTGACCGGGTATAGGCTATCCTAGTGTTAACTAGCCTATACCCCTTTGAAAGGACATTAGCCTAACCTAACAACCTTACCTAACCTATCCTAGTATTATAGGTGGGGGCTACAGCCCCCACACCCCCGCTTTGACTTAGATTTTTGGTGTATTTGTCTGTGAAGTGGGTATTTTTCAATTTGTTGATAACGAAAATCCTCCATGCGGACTATATAGAGAAATGGCGAATCTATTGGTGCCTATTTTCCCTAATAAAATGTTTCTCATAACGTCGCACTAATGTCCTTGAATATTATCCATTAAACAATATAGGCCTAGGGATTGATTAAGGGGGTAGTGCTCGTTTGTTGGGTCTAATTATGTATTTATTGCTTTATCTTTTAGTTTCCTCCCTAGGCCTCCTTCAAGCTTAAAAAAACACCTCCTAGACCCCCTATCAAGATAAATTTGAACATTTCTCGGTAGAAAAATGTTCCGGCCGAAGGCCGGTTCCTTCTAAAATTACAGGCTCGCTATCGCTTGCCAGAAAAAAAATCGACACCTAAAGGGCACGAAAGGTAATGGGGTGAAAGGTCACATAATCGCCAAACTAACGGAACAAACGTCTTAATATCTGATAACAAAAATGCTAAACATGAGGGAGAAGGGGCTCCAGAATATAGTACCCGCCTAATATGGCTTACCTGTGATAGTAGAGTCGAAGAAGAGCGTTGACGAGTCCAGGATTGAGCCGATAATTGACGATCACAATATTAAGTATGGGCGGCTTGGATCTGATTACGAGAGTGGGTGAAGGGAATGTTTACAATCCTGAACAAATGCAGGGTGATATGCGCAGGGGGATCGCACAATTTCTATTCAAAAATACATAACCACCTAAAGTAAAATTATATTCCCATCTACTTTGATCATTACCTATATATATACTATTGTGATTAATGGAATCGAATAATATCCATAAACTATCATAAAGGGAATGATTATAGAACCTTATATCCAGGTTTCATAGTAGAGACATCTCATGAATTACGTAAGTATTGAATATTGGCATGTATCTAAATTAAAACAAATAAAGAAATTTTGTTCATATATTAGCCTTATTACTATATCAAATTCACACATCTATAATTGATTCTCCCTAATAGGATTCTAATGTGAAGTTCGTATGCTGTCGAGTTTCGGGTTTCGACAAATAGCAACCAAACACCAACTTGGGTAACTGCTCTGAAAGTACACATTAATGGGAGGTTTTTAGTTCGTTCCCTAGACCTCCATCAAGCATAAAATTACATCCCCTTGAGCCCCTTTCAAGATAAATGTGTACATTTTTCGGTAGAAAAATGTCCTGGCCGAAGGCCAATTCCTCTTAAACTACAGGCTCGCTATCGCTCGCCAGGAAAAAAATCGACACCTAAATGGCACGAAAGGTCTTAAACTTGACAGAAAAGGGGCGAATGATCTTAAAATTGCCAAACTAATGGGGCGAACACCTTAAAATATCAAAAGCAACGGGGCTAAACATGAGGGAGAAAGGGGTTCAGAAAAACATACCTTAAGTGGAAATATCCCCTTAATCATGGCCTCCAGCTATCCCGAACTGAATCGAATCCTCTCATGAATTTAATTGTTACTTAATATATACGTTTCGGAGGTTCATTTTGCTGTTCGAGGGTTCACATTAGGTTCGATACAGATTCAAATGGCTGTGTAGGTTTATGGTTCATGACTGTAGTTGTGAAGCTTTTGGAATATAACTAATTGGGTTTTGTAATTGATGATTAATGTTAAGGGGGGTCACCTGCTTTTTAAAAATCTGTCTCTCCTTTTCTCTCTTTCTCTGGCTTGTATCAATTCGGCCCCATTCAGCCAACCGTTTTAGGACGTTTAACCCCATCCAGTGTCAATTTCTTCCTGGTGAGCGATAGCGAGCCAGCATTGTATGGAGAAATCCGGCTTCGCCGGAGAAATTTTTCTATCGAAAAATGTACAAATTTAGCTTGCTGTCAAAACTAAAATATATATATGCTGGCTCGCTACCGCTCGCCAGGAAAATATTTACACCTGGATGGGGGTAAACGTCTTAAAACAGTTGGCTGAATGGGGCCGAATAGATAAAAGCCAAAGTGGGAGGGAGAGAAAGAGAACAAAAAAGCGAGGTGGGCTCCCTTAACATTAATCATCAATTACAAAACCCAATGCACTTGAATAAACTAGGGAAAGCATATGGCCCTCCCGGGGTTCGAACTCGGGACACCTCACCCAGAACATAAGCATCTAAACCATTACATCACCAACACAGTTAATGCCCGACCTAAACAGACTGACAGACACCTACAGAGAGACGGAAAACAAGGGGGAAGTTAATTAAGGGGGGATGGTTTACTTTTTGGTCGATTTTTTCATTTATATAATATTTTATGTAGTTTCCTCCCTAGACCTCCATCAAACTTTGAAGAAAACATCCATTATATCCCCCTTCTAGATTAATTTGTACATTTTTCGGTAGGGCTGGTTCTTCCAAAATTACAGGCTCACTGTCGTTCGCCAGGAAAAAATGACAAAGAAATGGGGTGAAAGGTCTAAAAAACGACAAACTAATGGGTCTAACGTCTTAAAAATCTGAAAACTAATGGGGCTATACACGAGGAAGAAAGGGGACCAGAAAAACGACCCATGCATCTTCCCTTAAATACTCCCCCCCCCCCCCTTTAGTCCAAATCGCAGCAGGTAATAGAGACGTAACTGGTTCCGGGCCGAAAGATAGAACTGATGGCTTGGCCGGAGGGACAGAGAGCCGAGGTGGAGACGCCGAGGTAGACACTCTGACAGCCTACGAAGTATGGAGTTCCTGTCAGTTTTGTACCTGTGGAGAGATAGAAAAGATTGTATGAGAGACTAAGAGCGTGGAAAAGAGACAAAAAAGCGTGCATGAGTGACAAATAAGCGTGTGTGAGAGAATGAGCGTGTATAAGAGACAAATATGCGTGTATGAGAGACCAAAATGCGTGTGTAAGAGACTAAGAGCATGGAAAGCAGACAAAAAAGCGTGCATGAGTGATAAAAAAGTGTGTGAGAGACAAATAGTGGGGATAAGAGACAAAAAGCGTATATGATAGACAAATAACCGTATATGAAAGACAAAAACCGTGTATGAGACAAAAAGCGTGTATGAGACAAAAAGCGTGTATGAGACAAAAAGCGTGTATGAGACAAAAAGCGTGTATGAGACAAAAAGCGTGCATGAGACAAAAAGCGTGTATGAGAGACAAAAAGCGTGTATGAGACAAAAAAACATGTATGAGACAAAAAGCGTGTATGAGACAAAAAACGTGTATGAGACAAAAAGCGTGTATGAGTCAAAACACCGTGTATGATAAGACAAAAAAGCGTGTATGAGACAAAACACCGTGTATGATAGACAAAAAACGTGTACGAGACAAAAAGCGTGTATGAGACAAAACACCGTGTATGATAGACAAAACACCGTGTATGATAGACTAAAAAGCGTGTATGAGACAAAACACCATGTATGATAGACAAAAAAGCGTGTATGAGACAAAACACCGTGTATGATAGACAAAAAACGTGTACGAGACAAAAAGCGTGTATGAGACAAAACACCGTGTATGATAGACAAAAAAGCGTGTATGAGACAAAAAAGCGTGTATGAGACAAAAAGCGTGTATGAGACAAAACACCGTGTATGATAGACAAAAAAGCGTGTATGAGACAAAAAGCGTGTATGAGACAAAAAGCGTGTATGAGACAAAAAACGTGTATGAGACAAAACACCGTGTATGAGACAAAAAGCGTGTATGAGACAAAACACCGTGTATGATAGACAAAAAAGAGTGTATGAGACAAAAAGCGTGTATGACAAAACACCGTGTATGATAGACAAAAAAGCGTGTATGAGACAAAAAGCGTGTATGAGACAAAAAGCGTGTATGAGAGACAAAAAACGTGTATGAGACAAAAAGCGAGTATGAGACAAAACACCGTGTATGATAGACAAAAAAGCGTGTATGAGACAAAAAGCGTGTATGATAGACAAAAGCGAGTATGAGACAAAACACCTTGTATGATAGACAAAAAAGCGTGTATGAGACAAAAAGCGTGTATGATAGACAAAAAGCGTGTATGAGACAAAAGCGTGTATGAAAGACAAAAAGGGTGTATGAGACAAAAGCGTGTATGAAAGACAAAAAGGGTGTATGAGACAAAAAGCGTGTATGATAGACAAAAAAGCGTGTATGAGACAAAAAGCGTGTATGAGACAAAAAGCGTGTATGAGACAAAAAGCGTGTATGAGACAAAATAAGAAAAATAAGAAAAAAGCGTCTATGAGAGACAAAAAAGCGTGTGTGGGAGGCATACATATATTTACTAAAGCACCCGTCACACCTAGCCGATTTTTAGGCCAAGACTGTCCGCGACCTAAGGGTCGTGGACAGTCTTGGTCTACGTCGCCGCGCATCATGGGCCGTCGCCAACATAACAAACAGCTCGGGATGGGTCTTCACATACCCCCTCAAAAGTTCTACATGCACAACATTGAAAATCAAGTCGGCATGGAGTGAGGTCAAAAAATGGGACGTGAAGGGGACGGGAGGCTGATGGCGTGTGACGGCGCTTGACGGCGCTTGACGGGAAAAGGTAGGCGTCAGTGCGGCGGCACACGGCACCATAAATGAGGTCTGCGTCAGGCGGCGTCACCATAACAACCTGCGGGGATCAGCGGCGGCTTGCGGCGACCCAACGATGCCCTAACGGTCAATATATAAATAAACGACATAATTAAATAATTAAATAATAAATATATTATCAATAACCATCAAAATATAAGATTAGGTATATTAATTACAGAAAAAATGAAAAATAACAACATTCAATACATAATTAAATTAATAATAATAATAAAATAACAGAATTAACTGAAATAATCAGTTAATAATCAGCCGTCCATACTGAAGGGGTCGCCGTCCATCGGCACAGTAATGCATATTGACGCAGCCCTACCTCCTGTCGACGCCGTTCGTCGGGTCGTTGTCAACGCGCTACGCCGCAGATCGGCACTCCAGCGGCGACCTAGGTCTCACCTTCAGTCCTGCATGGGCGCCGCTCTACCCCGTCAGGTCGCCGTCAGGCGGCGTGGCCATCCATACTGCGTCCGTCCCGTCCAAAACTCACCCCCCCAAATCCTTAAGCTCTCCGCCGAAGGTCGGCACTCCTGACCACGACTAAAGGTCGTGGTCAGTCTTGGCTCAAGTCGGCATGGTGTGACGCCTGCTATAGAGACACTGACCACACAGACCTTTTGATTCAAACGAGGTGGTCTGACCTTTACTATTTTAGTAGAAATAGTAGAACCCCAAATACAGGAAAGTGAAAGATAAGGATAGAACAGAGAGAGAGAGAGAGAGAGGGGGGGCTGAGGGATTTTAGCCCCTTGAGTACCTAAATCCGGTGTCACACGAGCGCTTTTTCCGTCAATTTCTTCGAGCAATTTGGTCTGGCAGCTTCAAAATTTGCGTATGGTCAGAATTAAACCGCCTAATATAATCTACCTACAATCTAGTTGCGTATACCAGTAAAAAAAAGTCCCAAAATATTACGAGAAAAATCGTGCTCATGGGAAATTGACGGAAACAAAACCGCTCGTGTGACACCGCCCTAAGACCCTACTTCACAATCTGCTCTGGTTGCTAATAGAAGATTTTTATTAAGGAGAGGTTTTTGTTTTTACTGGACCCCTTCTCCCTCACACACACACACACACACACACTGAGTAACACACTCTCTTATATACGCACACAACTTTAATTATCTCTCTCTCTCTCTCTTTCTCTATCTATCCATCTATCTCTCCTTCAACTCACATGTATAAGCAGAAGGTTGACAGTCTACGGCAGTAACAAATTGATACCCTGCACATTGCTGGCCCACAGGGAGGGACACAGGGGCACCATCATGGGCGTGGTCAGCCAGGTGGAGGTACGTCAGCAGGTCCCTGTCTGACGAGGTTTCAATCCCCGTCAGGACTCGGTTGGCCGGTATGGGGTTGCTGCAGGTATGAAGACCTGGACAGAAACAAGAAACAATATCACGTCTTTTAATTATTACCATTATAATTTTTATTATTATTATTATTATTATTATTATTATTATTATTATTATTATTATTCAGCTATATTTAGAGGATTTTATGAAGCTTAATAATTATATATGGTAGCGTTACTTTACTTTTACGTGGATTACCGTTATTAGCAACTGCCGTGGTGGTCTCTGCTCCTGTTGTTGTTGGTGTTGTTGTTGCTGTTGCTGTAGTTGTTGTCATTGGTGGTGTTGTTGTTGCCGTTGCTGTTGTTGTTGTCATTGGTGTTGTTGTTGTTGCCATTTCTGTAGTTGTTGTCATTGGTGTTGTTGTAGTTGCTGTAGTTGTTGTCATTGGTGTTGCTGTAGTTGTTGTCATTGCTGTAGTTGTCATTGGTGATGTTGTCATTGGTGTTGTTGCCATTGCTGTAGTTGTTGTTGTTGTAGTTGCCGTTGCTGTAGTTGTTGTTGTTGTTGTCATTGAAGTTGTTGTAGTTTCCCTCGGTGTGGTTGTTGTAGTTATAGAAGGTTGTGTTGTGGTGGTATGGACGGACTGCTTGACCATATACATAGAGTAGAGGGGATCCGGTTGACAAGTGTTGAGGTCGTCCGTCCCCTCACACCTCAACAACCCGTCTTTGGTACCACCAGATGATCCCCCGCTGAAAAACTCACATCGGGAATCTGGAAGAGAATATATATATATATATATATATATACAGTATATATATAGGACGTGGGTATTTGCACCCGACCGTGAAAATACCGCAAGTGGTATTTCCACCCGGGCGTGAAAATACCACTGTACGGTATTTGCACCCGATGGTCGTCTTATTTTGTGATACCGACTTTAATACATTAAAACAGACCCACTAATATTAGAAGAGCTTTCGACCTTCATAAAGTACCGTGTACCTTATAATATTATTTACTCCTAAACTTAAATGCTAATTTTAAATTATAATAATTGTTCTCTAGTTGCATTTCCATACCGCAAAAGGAGGTATGCAACGCTGCCCGTTTTCTTATTTTTGTTATGCTGTTTTATTCAGGCCTCGTCCACTGTCCCAAGATAGTCTTGGCTTATCAGGGGATATTGCATTATAACAGCATAAAATCTCTTATTAAAATGCACTCGTCAAAAATAGAATCCCATGTGGATGATATGGACAGAGTGTGAATTGAATACGAGCTGCCTCGTGTGGGCCGCATGGCCTTATGCAGTTTCCTGCGATCTTATGTTCTTATGTTATTAAACGCTGCATAGTTTCTTGAACATTTTTGTATTTCTCGTTAAGAGCTCATCGGGCGGTGTTGGTGCGACGATCTTCTTAGTGAACTATGGTTACGAGAGAAGTGAAGGAGTGATAATTTATGAAAAAGAAGATATTCCGCCCACTACTTCACATATATTATTCTATATTTGTCAGTTTAACTTGTTATAATATTCGCTTTGCTATATATACGTCTGTATCGAAATATAAATAAGACGACGCATAAGACGACGATCGGGTGCAAATACCATAGAGTGTTATTTTCACGGTCGGGTGCAAATACCGCTCGTGGTATTTTCAAGGTTAGGTGCAAATACCCACTCCGATAATCATAGTAAAAGCTTATTATGTTAGCAGGAATAATAAGAAAAGCTTATTATGTTAGCAGGAATAATAAGACAAGCGTCAGAAGGTAAATATTATCAACAGTTTTGGAATACTTGAATCGCCTGCTACAAATACACTTAGCTTTATTCCAGTAACCTTAGAAGAAAAAGTAAATAGGTAGGAACAAAGAACAATTAAACAAAGTTAAATAAAGGATATCAATAAACAATTGATTGATTTGATTTGATATGTTTATTATGCACCAAATGATGTACTACAAAAGTACACAATAGGCCCAGGTACTATAGTCTATTCACTGTAAGTAGGCAAGAAATCATGACCTCTATCCTCTGTACCTCAAAAAGGGCTAGAGCAAATTGGCTGTAAATTTCCACATCTATTCCATGGCTGACTCTTCCCAAATGGTAGAAATCTTAGCTCGATTACTCTAGTCGTTTTTTAGTTACAGAGGTTAGAGGTCATGTTTTTTCGCCTACTTACAGCGAATAGACTATAGGCCTCTTGATGACACAATTGACATAAAGCAATGTTTACCGTTGGATTGATAATATATTTACAAATTAAATTGGCATTACTCAATTATCTTAAGGGAGCCCCCCTCTCTTTTTTTCTCTTTCTCTCCCTCTCTCTTTGGCTTGTATCCATTCGGCCCCATTCAGCCTACTGTTTTAAGACGTTTACCCCCATCCAGGTGTCAATATTTTCCTGGTGAGCGGTAGCGAGCCAGCATATATGTATGTTTGTTTTGACAGCAAGCTAAATTAGTACATTTTTCGATAGAAAAATTTCTCCGGAGAAGCCGGATTTCTCCATATAATGCTGGCTTGCTATCGCTCGCCAGGAAGAAATCGACACCTGGATGGGGATAAACGTCTAAAAACAGTTGGCTGAATGGGGCCGAATGGATGCAAACCAGGGAAAGTGAGAAAAGGAGAGAAAGATAACAAAAAAACAGGTGTCCCCCCTTAACAAATTCCAACAGAGAAACAGTTAAGCCGTAAACAACTTGGTGAGGAAGAGGGGCGCACTCGTTTTACAGATGACAGCAACAGGATATTTACTCGTTTCACATATAACAGGATAAGAGACTCGCTCGTTTCACAGACAACATAAGAAAATTACTTACTCGTTTCACAGACAACAGGAAAAATGACTCACTCGTTTAACAGACATGAAAAATGACTTACTTGTTTTACAGACAACAGGAAAAATGACTTACTTGTTTCACAGACAACATGAAAAATTACTTCCTCGTTTAACAGACATGAAAAATTACTTACTTGTTTTACAGACAACAGGAAAAATTACTTACTTGTTTCACAGACAACAGGAATATGACTTACTCGTTTCACAGATAACAGGATAAGAGACTCATTTGTTTCATAGACAACATGAAAAATGGCTTACTCGTTTCACAGACAACAGGAAAAATTACTTACTAGTTTCAGACAGCAGGAAAAATGACTTACTCGTTGCACATTCAACAGGAAATATGACTCGCTCGTTTCACAGACAACAGTAAAAATGACTCACTCGTTTAACAGACAACAGGAAAAATAACTCACTCGTTTCACAGACAACAGGAAAAATTACTTACTCATTGCATAGACAACAGGAAAAATGACTTACTCGTTTAACAGACATGAAAAATGACTTACTTGTTTTACAGACAACAGGAAAAATGACTTACTTGTTTCACAGACAACATGAAAAATTACTTACTCATTTAACAGACATGAAAATTTACTTGTTTTACAGACAACAGGAAAAATGACTTACTTGTTTCACAGACAACAGGAATATGACGTACTCGTTTCACAGATAACAGGATAAGAGACTCATTCGTTTCATAGACAACATGAAAAATGGCTTACTCGTTTCACAGACAACAGGAAAAATTACTTACTAGTTTCAGACAGCAGGAAAAATGACTTACTCGTTGCACATTCAACAGGAAAAATGACTCGCTCGTTTCACAGACAACAGTAAAAATGACTCACTCGTTTAACAGACAACAGGAAAAATAACTCACTCGTTTCACAAACAGGAAAAATGACTTACTCATTGCATAGACAACAGGAAAAATGACTTACTCGTTTCAGAGATAACAGGAAAAATTACTCACTCATTTAACAGACAACAGGAAAAATTACTCACTCGTTTAACAGACAACAGGAAAAATTACTTACTGGTTGCATAGCAAATAGGAAATATGACTCACTCGTTTAACAGACAACAGGACAAATTACTCACTCGTTTAACAGACAACAGGAAAAATTACTTACTGGTTGCACAGAAAATAGGAAAAATACTCACTCGTTTCAAAGATAACAGGAAATATGACTCCCTCGTTTAACAGACAACAGGACAAATGACTTACTGGTTGCACAGATTGCAGCACAGACAGTGAGGGAAGGTACTAGAGCCGACACAACCCCTCCCTGGCACCTGTTCTTCCCGTGGTACTGGTATGTGGTGGTACTGGTGCTGGTGGTGTACTGGCTTAACCCTACCAGTAACAAGCCCAGTACCCATCCCAGGACTACCGCCAGTTTCATCTTGGTCTCCAGTGCCCAGTGCAGACGGCGGGATAGGCTTTAAGGGGAAATTAGAATTAAAATTTATCATTATTATATGTTTTTTCTTTAACCCCATTAGTTTGTCGATTAAAGATACTTTGTGCCATTAAGGTGTCGATGTTTTCCTGGCGAGCGATAGCGAGCCTGTATTTTAAGAGGAACCGGACATATTCCTACCGAAAGATGTACAAATTTACCTCGAAGGGGTCTTTATTTTATTTTTTATTTATTTTATTTTTTTGAAAGCTTGATTGAGGTCTTGGGAGGAAACTAAACATAATTAATAATAAAACAAATACCGGTACATGAACATATAAACACCTATAAAATACAAACCTCATCGGAACCCAGTAGGTTAAGGTTCACGATTTCTGCCCTACCCATTTGGAACAGGGTATAATCTTAGCACTATCAACAGTATTTCTTGGTGGAGCCCTTGCAGGTATACAAAGAGGAATTTATGTAACCCTTTCATACACTAACACCCTTTTTCACTATATAATGGTAATCATTAACCCCTTCAGTACCGGCGACGTCTTTTAAAGTATATTTTAGCTATATCTAGACGAGTTTGTGAAGTTAAAGAAGGATCTGTGGTAATAACAATGGTTAAGTGAGATAGCTTCAAAGCCAAAGGCGGATGTTGTGCATACGTGCACAACAAACTCACTTGCTCTCGTGTTCTCGATTTCGATTTCTCAACTTTATGGCTCCAACTATCCTGTCATTCTCATACTAAATATTTCTGTGCTGTCTATATTTCCCCTAACTCTACCGACTTTCCCAAATTCTTTGACTATCTAAACTCTAAAGTGGAACATATTCTATCCATCTCTCCCTTCTCGGAAATCTCCATCTTAGGAGATTTCAACGTTCACTACCGCCAATGGCTCTCCTCTCTTACTACTGACCAATCTGGTGAACAAGCCTTCGTCTTTTCTATCCTAAATGACCTAGAACAGTTGGTCCAGCAACCCATCCGTATCCCGGATCGCTTCGGAGATCGGCCGAACATTCTCGACTTATTTCTGACTTCTAAAACTTCGTCTTATACTGTCAATCTTTTCTCTCCTTTGGGCTCCTCCAACCATAAACTTATTTCCGTCACCTGTCCTATCTCTACAGTACGGCTACCCGATCCTCCCAGCCGGCGGTGCTTGTGGCACTTTGGGGCTGCCGACTGGGAGGCTCTTCAGCAGTACTTCTTTGACTTCCCATGGATTGTCTTCTGCTTCCGTGGCCGAGGACCCTAGGAGAGTGCTGAACGCATTACCGAGGTAATCCTCTCGGGCATGGAAGCGTACATTCCATTTTCTTTCTCTCAGTCTAATGCAAAAAAATCTTGGTTTACTCACACTTACTCTACTGCTGTCCGCAATAAGGAGGAAGCATTCAAACGGTACCGACGCCTTAAAACTCAATCTCATTCTTCCTATGTTTCTGCCCGGAATCAAGCCAAATCTGTTTTTCGACTTGACAAACACTCTTTCATCAATAATAAATGCACTGAACTATTCAACTCTAGCTCTTCCCAAGCTTTCTGGCATCTAGCCAAGAACCTCTCCAACAATTTTTCTTCCTGTCTTTCCCTCCCCTTTTCCAATCTGATGGCACAACCATCACTTCCAACCATCTCTACGCTCAAACTTTTGCTAGAAACTCCACCTTGGATGATTCCGGTGCTATTCCTCCCTCTCCACCTACTTATGCCTAATATCCTAATCTCTTCTAGAGATGTACTTTCTACCCTTGCTGGGCTTAATACTAAGAAGGCGTAAGGTCCAGACGGTGTTCCTCTTGCTGTACTAAAAAACTGTGCTTCCGTGCTGACTCCCTGTCTAGGCAAACTCTTTCGTCTCTGTCTCTCCTCTAACGTCTTCCCTTTATGCTGGAAGTTTGCTCTCATTCAACCTGTCTCAAAGAAGGGTGACCACTCTCAACCCTCCAACTATCATCCAATTGCTCTCATCTCTTGTATCTCTAAAGATTTTGAAACTATTCTTGATCTAAATTTCTTAAGCATTTCTCTTCTCATAATCTACTCTCAGATCACCAGTATGGCTTCCTCAAGGCTTGCTCTACTGGTGATCTTCTTTCATATCTAATTACTAACTCTTGGTCATCCTCCTTTCCAGACTTCGGTGCGACCTTTTCTGTTGCACTAGACATATAGAAGGCTTTCGATAGAGTCTGGCACAAATCTTTAATTTCTAAACTACCCTCCTTCGGTTTCTATCCCTCCATCTGCGCCTTTGTCTCTAATTTCCTTTCCGACCATTCCATAGCTGCGAATGTGGATGGCCATCGCTCACTTCCTCATCCTATCAACTCCGGTGTTCCTCAGGGCTCTGTCCTATATCCCATTCTCTTTCTAATTTTCCTAAACGATCTTCTCAACTGTACCTCCAGTCCCATCCATTCATACTCAGACAACTCTACCTTACGCTACTCAATTAGTTTTCAAGAACGCCCCAGCCAGCAATCCCTCAAAGACAAACGTAATGAAACCATACAACACTTATCTTCTGATCTAACTACTATTTCCAATTGGGGCAGAGAAAAGCTTGTTGCCTTTAATGCTTCCAAAACCCAATTTCTCCATCTATCTACCTGTCCTGAACTCCCAGTGGACTAACCCTTATTCTTCAACAATACAAAAATCAATCCTTCATCTTCTCTCAATATTCTTGGTGTCTCTTTTTCTTCTGCTCTCACTTGGAATGACCATATTACCAGTCTTGCTAAGGCAGCCTCCCAGAATCTAGGTGTGCTCAACCGCCTCAAGGCGTTCTTTACCCCTGCACAGCTTCTTGCTCTGTACAGGGGCACAGTGTGTCTTTGTATTGAATATTGTTCATATGTGTGGGGAGGATCCACTCACACTGCACTCCTAGACAAAGTATAAAAGAAGGCCTTTCGTATCATTAATTACCGCCCACTCAACAACTCTGCAAATTCTCTCTTTTCGCCACAATGTTGCAGCTCTCTCAGTATTCTATCGCTACTACAATAATCAGTGCTCCTCAGAGCTCTCCCAGTGCCACCTCTTCTACGTAGGGTACGTGGTACCCATCTTGCAACACAATCCCACCCCTACTCTGTGCAACTCTCCAACCCAGGAGTGAAACGTTACTGTTAGTCTTTCTTCTATTCAACAGCTGAGCTCTGGAACTCTCTCCCAGAATCAGTGTTTCCCTCCTCCTATGACTTAAATTGCTTCAAACTCCGTGTGTCCAAGTATTTTGGCTCGAACGTCCCTTGATTTTGGCCCTGCCACTCTTTCAACTATGGGGGAGGCACTCGCTACAGGCAGTTCTGCCTTTTGTCTCCCTCACTCACATATAACAAAAAAGTTCAAAGCCTGTTAATTTCTGGCGGCCCATTTTAAACTGAATACAATTGTTTAATAATAGCTATAATACAGTTAAAAAGACGTCGCCGGTATAGGTGTTCAACGATGTTGTGCAGTTTAGAAAAGACGTCTATGAATCGAAGGACTTGCGTAAATTATTCCCCTGAATCCGCACTTGCTTCCCATACTAATTCATCACTTAATGTTATTTAAAAAAAAAAAAAAAAAAAAACTCGAGCACACTGAATGATGTATTTACTATTGTTTTAGTTTACTCTCTAGACCCCCAAGATCCCCCGGGGGACCGAGATAAATGTTTACATTTTTCGGTAGAAGAATGTCCCGGCCGAATGTCCCTCATAAATTGCAGGCATCAACACCTAAATGGCACGAATGGTCATAACATTCACAAATATATGTGGCGAAAAATCTTAAAATCGTCAAACTAAAGGGGCGACCGTCCTAAATTCTCAAAATGAATTGGGATAAACATGAGGGAGAAGGAGGTCCATAAAATACAAATCTCCCCTAAATCTTCTCTGAGCCTTACCATAGTACTTACCTCTCTCAGTCGTTATGGTTTGGCTACTGAGGGAACGATATAGTAGGTGTGTGTGTGTGTGTGTGTACATCAATAAACCATCTACAATGAACGTTTGCCATACACAATTATGTTTTCAAGTTGTTGTGTGTGTATATACGTGTGTGTGTGTGTGTGGGTGTGTTCATCGACCTCTACACGTCTCCTCAATAGCATTATGTTGATTTAATGGTGTCCACCTCGTTTATTATTCTCTCTCTCTCTCCCTATCTCTCTGGGTTGTATCCATTCAGACCCATTCACCCTACTGTTTTAAGACGTTTATTCCCATCCAGGTGTCGATTTTTTCCTAGCGAGCGGGAGCGAGCCAGCATATTTTGTATAATGTTTTTGACAGCAGGCTAGATTTGTAAATTTTTCGATAGACAAATGTCTCCGGCAAAGCCGAATTTATCCATACAATGCTGGCTCGCTATCGCTCGCTCACCAGGAAGAAATCGACACCTGGATGGGGATAAACGTCTTGAAACAGTAGGCTGAATGGGGCCGAATGGATACAACCCCGAGAAAGAGATAAAAATAGAAAACAAATGAAGGTCACCCCCCTTAAGGTGGGAAGGGTTTATTTGTTGGTCAATTTATTTATTTATTAGCAGAGTAAAACATCTTCCCTTAAATACACCCAACTCTCCAACGATTTTGTCCCAAGTTGATGCCTTGATGTTTCCCTAAATCAATCTTTCCTTCATCCTATGACTTAGACTGCTAGAAACTTCGTGTGCCCAGGCATTTTGACTCTAAGGTACCTTGCATTGGGCTCTCTGTCACTCTTCCAACTTTGGGGGAGACACTTGTGACAGGAATCTTTGGCTTTTGTCGCCTTCACTCACAGAAAAAAAAAAAAAAAAAAAAAAAAATCTACGATACCAGAAGCATACATACCCATAATAAATGTGTATAGTATAGGGCAATATATGGCCGTCAACATTAGGGGCAAGTGGTGAGAATGGCACTAAATCATGTTTGTTGACACGCACACACACCTATTCTCCAGGATTACTAGCTACCATAGAAGAAGAAGAAGAAGAAAGGGGTAAAGATAAAGGGGAGGTTGGCCGTTTTTCTGGCCCCCCTTCTTCCTCGTGTTTAGCCCCACTAGTTTTCAGAATTTAAGAGTTTTGTCCAATTAGTTTGTCGATTTTAAGACCTTTCGCTCCATTTCTTTGTCAATATTAAGACCTTCGTGCTATGTATTATGCATCTCGCTATTTAACTATCATGTTATAATATATGATATAATATAGAAAATGTGGATAAAGCGAGAGTAAAGCAGGAATAGACAAATATTTTATTTTACACAATTGTTCTCATGATGAGTTAAAATATGATCACCACTGTTACCCCATTATTACCAATATGATCACCACTGTTACCCCATTATTACCAATATGATCACCACTGTTACCCCATTATTACCAATATGATCACCACTGTTACCCCATTATTACCAATATGATCACCACTGTTACCCCATTATTACCAATATGATCACCACTGTTACCCCATTATTACCAATATATATATATATGATCACCACTGTTACCCCATTATTACCAATATATATATACACATCCACAACTTAGTAGTTTTTACAATGATTCGACAATTATGAATACACTAAATAATTACTTATAAAATAAAGGGTATGAACACTGCAGCATAATAATATTACTAGCATTACTTTAGAACTAAATAATCTATTTATGATGTTAATGACTTCATATACTATTGTCTTATGAATAAAGTCACACCAAATAAATTAGCAAGATCCTACAATAGTCAAATCACTTCAAACAATGTAAATTTTCTCCTTCACTATACAGAGTGGCCCGTGAGTGTTGTTAGATACTTCCAAAAATAAAAGAACAAGTAATTATGAGCTGTAATTGTGAGTTGTTTCTATATATACCGGTACAATAAATGTATGGCAATTCTTACGCTCCTCAGCCGGTGAATGTGTTACCGGAGTGGCACCTGACATGATTGAAATAAGGAATAATGACCCTGTAGCATATCATGAAATGTTTCTATATACCTCAACCGGTAACAGAAGGAGTGGTGCCTGACATGATCGAAATCGGGCGATATAACCGGTCCGAAGCTACCCGGACAACCATATGGGAGGAAAGGGGTCGGGTCCCGGTCTCGGTCCGATAGGGAACGGTCCCGGTCCGATAGGGAACGGTCCCGGTCCGATAGGGTACGGTCCAGCTGGTGTCAAGCCGATAACGCCTGGTCCGAGAATGGTCCCGGTAGCAGGTACAGAGACGGACTGGGATCCTAGTCTTACTGGGGTCCCGGTAATGATAGGGAAGACGCTGGCCAGACCTAGGACCACCACACCCAACACCACACACACCCTCAACTGTACGGAAGAAACACATAATAGGATAACATATATAGGGTGGTATTCTTAAGGAGGGACACCGGATTTTGTTTTTATCTTTCTCTCCTTTTCTCTCTTTCCCTGGCTTGTATCCATTCGGCCCCATTCAGCCAAGTGTTTTAAGACGTTTATCCCAATCCAGGTGTCGATTTCTTCCTGGCGAGCGATAGCGAACCAGCATTGTATAGAGAAATCCGGCTTTGCCGGAGAATTTTTTCTATCGAAAAATGTACAAATTTAGCTTGCTGTCAAAACAAAAATATATATATGCTGGCTAGCTACCGCTCGCCAGGAAAATATTGACACCTGGATGGGGGTAAACGTCTTAAAACAGTAGGCTGAATGGGGCCGAATGGATACAAGCCAAAGAGAGAGGGAGAGAAAGAGAAAAACAGCGAGGTGGGCTCTCTTAAACATTTCTTTCCTTTCGCATTGCCTAATGTCGAACGAATATTATGGGAATGAGTGTTGTTTACAGAGATTACACGAATTAGCACTCCCATTTCCCAAAGTAACGTAATTTTTCAAGTTATTTCGTCCAATAACGGCTCTGCGAAGGGTAAGAATTGTTTAAGAATACCACTCATAGGATATAATAGAGGGAAGGGACTGAGTTCTCGAAAAGGGGCTCCAATTATGACGTTGTTCTTGACTTTCAGTGTGCTGGCTTAATAATCTAATAGGGTTTATAGCCTCTGAAGTTCTATTTTAACTAATACAATAGAGAACATAATGAAAGTTAAAATAACAATATGGACAGACTGTCACATTATTTTCTAGTATTTGCACTTAATATGCATGTTGAGAGAGAGAGAGAGAGAGAGAGAGAGAGAGAGAGAGAGAGAGAGAGAGAGAGAGAGAGAGAGAGAGAGAGAGAGAGAGCGAGAGCGAGAGAGAGTGTGTGTGAGTTGATAGGCAGAGATAATACAGTAAAGTACTATACATGTATATGAATTAAACAAAATCGTAATTGCACTATATTTCATATACTAACTGAATCTATAAAAACTATAACTTTATATAGACAAAATTAGGGAAACAATAACAAAATATGGACTCACCATCATTATGTATTTACAAGTGATAATTCCAGCATATCCTCCCCGTCCTATGTCTCCGTTGACACTGACGGTACCAGCTCCTGACACCTCTATTAATATAGGATGCTCCAGCCCAACAAACCTGTTCTCCAGCTAAGGGTTTTCCCCGATCCTGATGAGTCAAGGGGGAAATTGTTCTCGTATTGGCAAGTCCACCCTTCTGACGACAAATTTCGGAGAATGACGGGTCGCTAAGCAATAAAAGCAATAACATGCATATAATAATATAAGCAATAACACACAATCGAAATAATAGGTAGACACCATGAAAATAGTAGGTAGATATACGACAATGAAGACAAGTGACCAAAATGTGCATTATATTAACCCAACGAAGCCTAATGATATATAAAGCAACTGTAAATAACCTAACTATACTTCGAATAACTTAAGGGGGGTGTGACCTGTTTTGGTTCTGTCCTTTTCTATCTTTCTCTGGCTTGTATCCATTTGGCCCCATTCAGCCTACTGTTTTAAGACGTTTATCCCCATCCAGGTGTCAATTTTTTACTGGTGAGCGGTAGCGAGCCAGCATATTTTTTATTTTTGTTTGACAGCAGGCTAAATTTGTACATTTTTCGATAGAAAAATGTCTCCGGCGAAGCCGGATTTCTTCATATAATGCTGGCTCGCTAGTGCTCGCCAGGAAGAAATCGACACCTAGATGGGGATAAACGTCTTAAAATAGTTGGCTGAATGGGGCCAAATGGATACAAGCCAGAGAAAGATAGAAAAGGACAGAACAAAAGCAGGTCACCCCCCTTAACCTAATCGAGCAAGCTTTTTGTTTATATTTTCATAAGTGCGTTACTTTCACAAGATATATATCATGGCAGCGGGATTTGTAATATGTTGCTCTTACTTTCTGTATAACCTTTTAATTGGGAGCTTCCGACCATCTATTTGATTCTTTCTGCTGCGAGGCGGTCTTTTGGCATCACTATTGTTTCACTCCATTAGTTCTTTGTTTGCCCTAGTGTTAGCCTTGAAGTCGGTATCACACGAGCGATTTTTCCCTCAACACTGGTCTGGTAGCTTATGAGGTTAACATTTCAAATATTTAGGCTACCTATATTCATTCATCATCAGTCAAGTTTCCGATACCAGTGCATATTCCAGAAATGTTGCCAGAACAATGTTGATAATCGAATGTTGACTATTAAAGCTCTCGTGTGATACCAGCGTGACTGAGATGAGAAGGAAACTAATGTTGGTAATACCTGAGTGACGTCATAGTCTGTAGTTCCCAGAATAGTGTGTGTGTGTGTGTGTGTGTGTGTGTGGTGGTGGTAATGGTAATGATAATAGGGTGTGTTGATTTACTTGCAGGCAGGTGTGGTGTACGCGCCCACATACATGTAAACACACACCGCCACTTATATACTGTGTGCACATACATACATACATACATACATACATACATACATACATACATACATACATACATACATACATACATATATATATTTACGTTTTAGACTCTCAGCGGGGCTCCAACCACTGACAGTCAGGACGATTGTCCATGCTTTAACCAACTCTATCATGGCGTGGTTATCGCATGACAATTGTCCTGACCGTCGGTGGTTCAAGCCACGCTGAGTGTATAAAAAAACATTTAGTAACTCAGGTGCATTTGTGAGATATACTTAATATATACAGTACATACATACAGAGAGAGAGAGAGAGAGAGAGAGAGAGAGAGAGAGAGAGAGAGAGAGAGAGAGAGAGAGAGAGAGAGAGAGAGAGAGAGAGATAAAGATATGTATACAAACAAAGGCTAAGGCAAAGCAGAACATTCATAAACACATACAGTACACATGCATTCAAAGACAGGTATCCACACACACTATAGTAGGAAAGCACATATAACACACACAAGTACACACACACACACACATACATATTCATACAAATAAAAACAAAAATAAACAAAATGCTGGCAAAAATATTGTTAATGATCTGCACACATTATACACAAGAGAAAGGTTAGAGATTCCTACTGTATATGCATGCACAGTTGGGCTCGGGAATTTTCAGCACCCTTTGTTATTCCCTGGAAGATATTTAACGCTATATTTCATTATTTTGATTATCATGGTCAGTGTTCTGTGACTTAGGAAGGGTTTATATTAGTCAAATGGATTAAAACTGTGTCAATTAACCTTTTAGCTTCCTAAAGTTCATCCTATATTCTCAGGCTTTATACTAAGTGCCCTTTCTTTCTATCCTGAGCTCCGAGACTCAATAGCGCTGTAACAGCCAACAGAGACCATTACCTTTCCCCTTGCTCAAGGGAGAAGGTACCAACCAAGGCTAGTGAAAAACAAGCTTCAAGCTTGATCAGGCTTAAACTCGAGACTCCTGAGTAGGACAAGACGCTCTCCACTAGACCAGCCGACTGGCTTGACTGATTTATGATGCTTGATGATAAATTAAATGAAGAATAACGTCATTAAATAGTTAAAAAAAAAAAAAAAAAAATAACTTGATGGACCTCAGGGATATACACAGTGTCCTCCATTGATTAGTAGAGACGATGACGCATTTTTTTCCGTTTTCTGACTATTACTAGACGATTTTATTCAGATTAGGAAGGGTATACAGAAGTCAAAGGGTCAATTGAGATATTATTTACTCATATAATTCCCATATATCCTTCCTAAATTGCATAAAATTGTCTAATGATAGCCAGAATAAACTGTCAACATACGACATAATCTTTAGAGGGTTAAATCTCATTGTCTAAATTTCATCGTTGGTTACAGTATGATGCGATTGTATCAAATGTATGAAGGATATGTGAGAATAATAAAGGGTACAGACTATCTCAATTAACCCTGACTTCCATAAACCATTCCTAATCAGAATAAAATCGTCTAATAATACCCAGAAAAATGAAAAGAAATGAGTCACCTGCTCTCTCTCTCTCTCTCTCTCCTCAAACTTCGTTTTAACTTGTTTTTCGTTAAATTCTGTCTAAGTAGACAATTGTTCTTCGCTTAGGACCCACACACTCTCTGAATGAACGTTTCGAATCCCACAGATCCTTCCCAATGTAAACAAATTATATAATATTACCCAGATTAAACGAAACAATGAGTCATCACATAGTGAAAGTGTTAAGAGAGAGAGAGAGAGAGAGAGAGAGAGAGAGAGAGAGAGAGAGAGAGAGAGAGAGAGAGAGAGAGAGAGAGAGAGAGAGAGAGAGGTTACGTCAGTGGTCCTAGTTCTATCAACAAGCGGGAAAACGAACTTCACAAAATTTTCCTACTTCAAACTGGAAACTGACAGAAAGAAAGAAAAAGAATGGAGAGCTGTTTATATATACTGTATATATATACAGTATGTAAATTATATATATTATATACAAATATATATATATATATATATATATATATATATATATATATATATATATATATTATATACAATATATATATATACAGTATATATATATATATATATATATATATATATATATATATATATATATATATATATATATATATATATCTTCATGTATGAGATTCTTGAGTTTGAAGGGGACGGTACCATTTGAATGCTTCCTCCTTATTGTGGACAACTTTATTCTACCGAAAAATGTACAAATTAATCTCGAAAGGGGATCTAGGGGGTGTTTTTTCAAGCTTGGTGAAGGCTTAGCGAGGCCACTAAAAATATATATATACTGTAGATAAATATATATATACTGTAGATAAATATATATATATACTGTAGATAAATATATATATATACTGTAGATAAATATATATATATACTGTAGATAAATATATATATATACTGTAGATAAATATATATATATATATATATATACTGTAGATAAATATATATACAGTATATACTGTAGATAAATATATATATACTGTAGATAAATATATATATATACTGGAGATAAATATATATTAATACTGTAGATAAATATATATTAATACTGTAGATAAATATATATTAATACTGTAGATAAATATATATTAATACTGTAGATAAATATATATTAATACTGTAGATAAATATATATATACTGTAGATAAATTTATATATACTGTAGATAAATATATATATACTGTAGATAAATATATATACTGTAGATAAATATATATATACTGTAGATAAATATATATATACTGTAGATAAATATATATATACTGTAGATAAATATATATATACTGTAGATAAATATATATATATACTGTAGATAAATATATATATACTGTAGATAAATATATATATACTGTAGATACATATATATATACTGTAGATACATATATATATACTGTAGAGTGTATAATATATATATACTGTAGATAAAAATAGATATATACTGTAGATAAAAATAGATATATACTGTAGATAAAAATAGATATATACTGTAGATAAAAATAGATATATACTGTAGATAACAATAGATATATACTGTAGATAACAATAGATATATACTGTAGATAAACATATATATACTGTAGATAAATATATATATACTGTAGATAAATATATATATACTGTAGATAAATATATATATACTGTAGATAAATATATATATATACTGTAGATAAATATATATATATACTGTAGATAAATATATATATATACTGTAGATAAATATATATATATACTGTAGATAAATATATATATATACTGTAGATAAAAATATATATACTGTTGATAAATATATATATATATACTGTAGATAAATATATATATATATACTGTAGATAAATATATATATATACTGTAGATAAATATATATATATACTGTAGATAAATATATATATATATACTGTAGATAAATATATATATACTCTAGATAAATATATATATATACTGTAGATAAATATATATACAGTATATACTGTAGATAAATATATATATACTGTAGATAAACATATATATATACTGTAGATAAATATATATTAATACTGTAGATAAATATATATTAATACTGTAGATACATATATATATACTGTAGATAAATATATATATACTGTAGATAAATATATATATACTGTAGATAAATATATATATACTGTAGATAAATATATATATACTGTAGATAAATATATATATACTGTAGATAAATATATATATACTGTAGATAAATATATATATATACAGTAGATAAATATATATATATATAGTAGATAAATATATATATACTGTAGATAAATATATATATACTGTAGATAAATATATATATACTGTAGATAAATATATATATACTGTAGATAAATATATATATATACTGTAGATAAATATATATATACTGTAGATAAATATATATATATATACTGTAGATAAATATATATATACTGTAGATCTATATTATATATACTGTAGATCTATATTATATATACTGTAGATCTATATTATATATACTGTAGATCTATATTATATATACTGTAGATAAATATATATACAGTATATACTGTAGATAAATATATATATACTGTAGATAAATATATATATATACTGTAGATAAATATATATATACTGTAGATAAATATATATATATACTGTAGATAAATATATATTAATACTGTAGATAAATATATATTAATACTGTAGATAAATATATATATACTGTAGATAAATATATATATACTGTAGATAAATATATATATACTGTAGATAAATATATATATACTGTAGATAAATATATATATATACTGTAGATAAATATATATATACAGTAGATATATATATATACAGTAGATAAATATATATATACTGTAGATAAATATATATATACTGTAGATAAATATATATATACTGTAGATAAATATATATATACTGTAGATAAATATATATATAGTTAATAAAGTGTAGATAAATATATATACTGTAGATAAAAATAGATATTTACTGTAGATTAAAATATATACTGTAGATAAAAAAAATATATATACTGTAGATAAATATATATATATACTGTAGATAAATATATATATACTGTAGATAAATATATAGACCAAATAATACCCCTTACCTCCTTAAGCCGCGATCGTACCTTGTAGCTCATTATCAATAAGGGAGACCACCTCGCATTATCTATAAGGGAGACCACCTCGCATTATCTATAAGGGAGACCACCTCGCATTATCTATAAGGGAGACCACCTCGCATTATCTATAAGGGAGACCACCTCGCATTATCTATAAGGGAGACCACCTCGCATTATCTATAAGGGAGACCACCTCGCATTATCTATAAGGGAGACCACCTCGCATTATCTATAAGGGAGACCACCTCGCATTATCTATAAGGGAGACCACCTCGCATTTTTTCTCTTTGTTTCCCTCTCTCTTTGGCTTGCATCCATTCGGCCCCATTCAGCCTACTGTTTTAAGACGTTTACCCCCATACAGGTGTCAAAATTGTCCTGGCGAGCGGTAACGAGCCAGCATATATATAATTTTGTTTTGACAGCAAGCTAAATTTGTAAATTTTTTAGATAGAAAAGTGTGTCCGGAGAAGCCGGATTTCTTTATACAATGCTGGCTCGCTATCGCTCGCCAGGAATAAATCGACACCAGGATGGGGATACACGTCTTAAAACAGTTGGTTGAATGGGGCCGAATGGATACAAGTCAAAGAGAGGGAGAGAAAGATAACAACAAAATGCGAGATGGGCTCCCTTAACCCGTTCAGTACCAGTTCCGTCCTTTACATTATATCCTGGCAACAAGTAGACGATTTTATTCAGTTTTAATAAGGCCTCCAGAAATTAACAGGCTTCGAACTATCTCACTTAACCCGTTTTACTACTATATATCCTTTCTAAAATGCACACAATTATCTAAATATCGCTAGAATAAAATTTCAAAGGACGTCGTAAGTAGTCCAAGAATAAATGCCACATATTCCTTAAAATAATATGATGCCTCTTACCGGATATAAGGCTCCGATAATTATCCTTTAAAGGGACTAGTGGTTATAAAGTTGGTCTATATATTTACATATTCATTTATTTTTTAGTTTCGTCCCTAGACCTCCATCAACCTTAAAAAAAAAAAAAAATCCATTAGATCACCCGTCTAGATTAATGTTTACATTTTCGGTAGAAAAATGCATCCAGAGAGAGAGAGAGCAAGAGCCATACTATAATACAACTGGAAAAACAATCTCATACCATCAACAATCTATATAGTAAGAAATATTTAATAGTTTTTCCGAGTTCAGGGAAGGAGGATATACATTTGGGTGCTCTTATGCATTGGCATCGATCATAAATCTTTTCAGTAAGAAACGTCAATTTATGTAACGTTCTGACTTACTCCACGCGATGTTAGTTAGCCTAGGAAAACTACTGAATTTAAAAAACAAAAAAACAAAATCAGTCGCAAATATGCATTTGATTTTTATATAAGAAAATTGTCTATATTAACTAGACTAGATTTTTAAAAGTATGTATTGTAATAGCACGTGTTACACTGAAGGGTGTTTGTAAAAATTATAATACTTCATAAAGTTAAAAGCCACTATACAAAATTAATCAAAGGAATTACCAGTAAAAGTTATATGCCCAATCGTGTGTACCAAACGTTCATGCACAACTATGGTGATTTTTTTGTTTTATAATATGTTGTGTTAGGATAGGTTAAGTTATGTTGCACTAGGATAGGATAACATACAGTAAAATAGGTTAGGTGAGGTGAAGTTAGGTTAGGTTAGGTGAGGTGAAGTTAGGTTAGGTGAGGTGAAGCTAAGTTTGAGTAGAACAAGATAGAGTTGATTATATTGTGACCTGTATGTCTATGGGTGATGAGGATAATTAAGGTTAGATCATGTTAGGTTAGTTAGGTCACGTTAATGAATAATAATCTTCAATCTTCATTCACTTATCTTATTCGTATTAGTTACTCATATACATCCTTTGGTAATAATGTATAGCATAATTTACACATTCACAGGGGCCCATTGTACAAGGAGGTTATTATTCATAGGGCAGTTTTGTTATGTTGTGTTGTCCCTATTCGGGCTCTGTCTTGAGTCAGCAACCCCCAGTAAAAAAAAAAAAAAAAAAAAAAAAAAAAAAAAAAGGGGGAAGCTCAAAAAACACCCCACCCCCTAGACCCTCTGTGAAGATAAATGTGTAAATTTTTCTGTAGAAAAATATCCCGGCCGAACGCCGGTTCCTCTTAAAATTTCAGGCTCGCTGTCTCGCTTGCCAGAAAAAAATTGACACCTAAATGGCACGAAAGGTTTTAAAATTGACAACGAAATTGGGCGAAAGTATTAAAATCGCCAAACTAATGGGCCGAAAGTCTTAAAATCTGAAAACTAATGGGGCTAATGACGAGGGAGCAGCGGATAATAAGCCCGTGTGACTCTAGAAGCCGACCGAAGTATGAGACTCTGACGATGATGATAATTTTTGGTGTTGGGTACCGAGGAGCCGTTCCATGAAGAGTGTGGCCGTACCAATGACCAGCCCCAGGATCAGCACTATAAAGGCGCCCTGGAGGTGGTCCAGTCTTAGTACCCCGTCACCTCGGATCTGCAAGTATAATAATAACAACAACAACAACAATAATACTAATACTAATGCTAATATTAATAATAATACTAACAACAACAATAATAATAATAATATTAATAATAATTACAAAACGAACAAACAAATCTGTTCCGTTAGTTTAGCAACTTTGAGACCGTTCGCATAATTTTGTTGTCAACATAAGACCTTTAGTGCCATTTAGGTGCAGAATTTTTCCAGGTGATTTTGGAAAACTATTTGTGATTCTGGGAGAATGAATAGTCGAAAATTATATCTGCGACCATCTATGGAATCTGTAGGCCGAGATAAATCGATTGGCATAACGTAAACTACATTTGGACCTATAGTTTGGCGCAAAGACGACTTTCAAAGTTAAAAATTTGATAATTTTGGCAGTTTTGAGAGGTCAATTCAAAATCGAAATCCTATAATAATGGTCCGATTTCACTTTTGATGGTACCAATGGATTCAGCGGGTCAAGGTGTACTTGTGATACACATTTAAGCAAAATCCATGTATTTGTCCCTCTAACCTCTGTAACTCAAAAAGGACTAGAGTAATCGAGCTAATATTTCTACCAAATAGTAAGACATGGCATAGAGAATATGTGTTGTAATAATGGACAGCTAATTTGTTCTAGCCCTTTTTGAGTTACAGAGGTTAGAGTTTGCAATTTCTGCCCAACCTAGAATGAACGGACTATAGCTTTATCTTTACTATCACTATAATGGAGCTTAAGGGGAGATGGACCGTTTTTTGGGTCTATTAATATTATTCAGTTATTCCTTCATTTCTTAGTTTCCTCGCTAGACCTCCATCAAATTAAAAAAAAAAAAAAAAAAATCCATTAGATCCCTCTTCTAGATTAATTTGTACATTTTTTGGTAGAAAAATTTCCCGGCCGAAGGCCGGTTTTTCCAACATTACAGGCTCACTATCGTTCGCCAAGGAAAAAATCGACACCTAAATAGCACGGAAGGTCTAAATATTGACGAAGAAATGGGACGAAAGGTCTTAAAATTGACTAACTAATGGGGCAAACGTCTTCGCATCTGAAAACTAACGGGGCTAAACATGAGGGGGAAAGTGGTCCAGAAAACCGGCCCATCCCCCCTTAACCCCTTCAGCACCATGGCGCCTGTTGACCTTTGATCCTGGCTGAAATGAGATGATTTTATGCAGTTTAAGGGGAGATGGGTCGTTTTTCTGGCCCCCTTTCTCCCTCGTGTTTAGCCCCATTAGTTTTCAGATGTTAAGACGTTCGGCATATTAGTTTGGCGATTTTAACACCTTTCGCCCCATTTTTTTGTCGATTTTAAAGACCTTTCGTGCCATTTAGGTGTCGATTTTTTCCTGGCGAGCGATAGCGAGCATGAAATTTTAAGAGGAATCGGCCTTTGGCCAGGAAATTTTTCTACCGAAAAATTTACAAATTTATCTTGAAGGGGTGTCTAGGGGGTGGCGTTTTTCTAAGCTTGATGGAGGTCTAGCGAGGATATAAGATATAGGAAATATATGAATTAATAGACCCCCAAAACGGCCCGTCTCCCCTTAAGAAGGATCTATGTTACTAAGAGGGTTTATTGAGATGGTGCTTTCTATTTGGGTCGTATACAAACTATAGAAAATCGTCTGATGGAAACCAGAAAATGATGAAAATTACGTAATGGTGGTGAAGGGGTCAGGTTTCTGCACAATACTAATACTGTACATGTAACAAAGGAAAGATCAAACTACTTCTAGGAATCATGTTATCATTGTACACCATCTCACGGCTTCCTCTATAAGACTGAGTTAGAAATCTTATTCCATACCTGATCCCATCGATTATCTGGAATCCTCTTGTCATGAGATGGAGCTCAAATACATAGCTTTATCTGATCATAGTCAACCATATAGCCCACGACTTGAGCCTGTTATATATATACCCCATATACCTCATGAATCTAACATGCAGTTATATTATATATATATATATATATATATATATATATATATATATATATTAGTAGGGCAATGAGAAGAAATACGTTGTGGAACATCATGATTTATTCTAATTTTCGGCGACGTCACGCAGCCATCCTCAGGAAAGGGTTACCAACAGATCCTAAAAATTGAGTATAACTCTGTATATATTGCTAAAACAGGATCACTAAAATGTAATGCATTGTTGAACACGTGGCAATTTGCCTATCTAAAAAACAATTAAACAACATAATTTTGGCCAACAAGGCAAGGTTTGAATATAAAATAAATCTACGGCTAGACACCATCAAATTCAAAATTGCTAAATCTCAATGCAACAAAAGAAATCAAAACGCATAAGATATCAAATTTATATTATCATTTCTTTTTCAAATCAAATATTATTCTGAACTGTAAAGGCTAAAATCTATTAAACAAAATTTAACCTACCGCTAAACAGCGTCCAAAGTATTATGCCAATATCCAACCATGTGAGGACAAGACTTAGCAAAAGCAATCATAATAAACGAGAATATTAAAATGAAGGACTTTACAAAACATTTCAAATTATCTAGTAAAATTAGAAGCAAATCATAGTAATCCTAATCACATCGAACCGCAACATAAAGCAAAAAAGTACATTTGAATTACTTGACTCTAAGAAACAAAAGATAAATGTTGAAAATTCACATAAAGGAAAATTGTCACAAACAAATCGGAACTCACCATGATACCACCAGTCTCCAATGAAAGACGATGAGGGACTGATTAACTGAACACATTTGAACTCTATATGTAAACTCAATATATGGTGAAAATTAAACGAAATAAAATGAAAAACCAAACTACATAAACACCCAAAAAGCAACCAATTGTACCTAATAATGAACCTTCAACTATTATTAACAAGATTTATTTCTGGTTTGTGCTTATTTATCAGCATTGTTTCGCCTATTAAAGCCTCATACGTGCTTCTAAACCTGCCGATGATTTCAAAATCCCTCTCCTAAAAAGGGTGATCTTCATTACGGGAGTGTTCCCTTACTGCAGAAAATGACATACTCCTCAAAAATATTCCAGACCTGAAGCTTTTCCCCAAATGCTCATATATTCTCATTTTGAATGATCTACTCGAACATCCAATGTACCCAGCCTGACAACTGGGACAAGTGAATTTATACACGATATTTGAGCATAAAGAGTCCGGCACCCGATCTTTGAAGTTGAAGAAGGTTCCTATCCTGAAATCATTGGTGAAAAAAATTCTAAAATTTATTGCAGGAAAACTTTCCCGGAGTACGTTACTAAGTAACTTGCGAAAATCATAGCCTCTATGGGAGAGTGAGCTATGATTTTCGCAAGTTACTTAGTAACGTACTTCGGGAAAGTTTTCCTGCAATAAATTTTAGAATTTTTTTCACCAATGATTTCAGGATAGGAACCTTCTTCAACTTCAAAGATCGGGTGCCGGACTCTTTATGCTCAAATATCGTGTATAAATTCACTTGTCCCAGTTGTCAGGCTGGGTACATTGGATGTTCGAGTAGATCATTCAAAATGAGAATATATGAGCATTTGGGGAAAAGCTTCAGGTCTGGAATATTTTTGAGGAGTATGTCATTTTCTGCAGTAAGGGAACACTCCCGTAATGAAGATCACCCTTTTTAGGAGAGGGATTTTGAAATCATCGGCAGGTTTAGAAGCACGTATGAGGCTTTAATAGGCGAAACAATGCTGATAAATAAGCACAAACCAGAAATAAATCTTGTTAATAATAGTTGAAGGTTCATTATTAGGTACAATTGGTTGCTTTTTGGGTGTTTATGTAGTTTGGTTTTTCATTTTATTTCGTTTAATTTTCACCATATATTGAGTTTACATATAGAGTTCAAATGTGTTCAGTTAATCAGTCCCTCATCGTCTTTCATTGGAGACTGGTGGTATCATGGTGAGTTCCGATTTGTTTGTGACAATTTTCCTTTATGTGAATTTTCAACATTTATCTTTTGTTTCTTAGAGTCAAGTAATTCAAATGTACTTTTTTGCTTTATGTTGCGGTTCGATGTGATTAGGATTACTATGATTTGCTTCTAATTTTACTAGATAATTTGAAATGTTTTGTAAAGTCCTTCATTTTAATATTCTCGTTTATTATGATTGCTTTTGCTAAGTCTTGTCCTCACATGGTTGGATATTAGCATAATACTTTGGACGCTGTTTAGCGGTAGGTTAAATTTTGTTTAATAGATTTTAGCCTTTACAGTTCAGAATAATATTTGATTTGAAAAAGAAATGATAATATAAATTTGATATCTTATGCGTTTTGATTTCTTTTGTTGCATTGAGATTTAGCAATTTTGAATTTGATGGTGTCTAGCCGTAGATTTATTTTATATTCAAACCTTGCCTAGTTGGCCAAAATTATGTTGTTTAATTGTTTTTTAGATAGGCAAATTGCCACGTGTTCAACAATGCATTACATTTTAGTGATCCTGTTTTAGCAATATATACAGAGTTATACTCAATTTTTAGGATCTGTTGGTAACCCTTTCCTGAGGATGGCTGCGTGACGTCGCCGAAAATTAGAATAAATCATGATGTTCCACAACGTATTTCTTCTCATTGCCCTACTAATTTGGAAGTTGCGGTGTCCAAGATCACCTGCTGAGGTTCTCATAACTATATATATATATATATATATATATATATATATATATATATATATATATATATATATATATATATATATATACCCCTCGACTCTAACCTGCTCTGTTTTCTGAAGGACGGACTCCATGTGGGAATCAAAGATTTTTTCAAGGATTCCTGTTTCTCGAAGTCGCATGACGTGTCGCGAGAAGACGGAAGTGTATGGGGTGTTCTTAGGCAGGAACCAACATAAGTAACTCTGGAACAGCTGCAGAAACGCAATACAATAATATTTAGGGGGCCCACCTCGTTTTTGTTTTTTCTCTCTCTCTCCCTCTCGCTCTCAGGCTTGTATCCATTCGGCCCAATTCAGCCTACTGTTTTAAGACGTTTATCCCCATCAAGGTGTCGATTTTTTCCTGGAGGGCGGTAGCAAGCCAGCATAATTAACAAAAACACGTTTTTGACAGCAGGCTAAATTTGTACATTTTTCGATAGAAAAATTTCTCCAGTGAAGCCGGATTTCTCCATACAATCCTGGCTCGGGAAGAAATCGATACCTGGATGGGGATAAACGTCTTAAAACAGTTGGCTGAAAGGGGCCGAATGGATACAAGCCAGAGAAAGAGATAAGGAGATAAAAAAAAAAAAAAAAAAAATTACCCCCCCCCTTAATGTAGATGGATTATAAGAGGTCGAACAATATCGCAATATAATTGTTCATAAATTGATCATTATATAGGACAATTGTATTAAAATAATGCAGTTCAACACTTATAAAAGATATACTCAATTATAATTCATAATGCCACTTTAATGTACCACTGTATTTTGCAGAGAGAGAGAGAGAGAGATATATATATATATATATTAACCCAAGAACCGCGATACACCTCACGGAAGGGTCACCATAGCGAACGCGGTAGGCTTTACAGAAGCAAGACCATAAAAAAAACTTCCAAAACACCCCAGGGGCTCTCAAAACAAAGGAATATGTCATTAGGTGAGATAATTCCCCCTCTAGTACTTCCTACCACTCATCCATGTTTCTCACCCCTCCCCCTTCCCTTCCTTCCCCACCTTATTCCCCCCTCCCCCTCCCCTTAATAATCAACTATTTTTCCTCTTATTTTCATCATTTATCGGTTATTTTTCGCGTGAATTTCTTTCCTGCAGTAATGTAGCACAAGTGGGTTGCATAAGTCGTTATATAACACTGAGACACCTCCCGCTTGGCTAAGTCGAGTCAGAGACCTAGTAAGAGGAGGGTATATGTCTCGCTTCCTCCCGCCTGAGAATACCACCGGGTGGCGAATATTTACAATTTTCACCACCCAAATGCTTTTCCCACTTAATTTATTGCTCTTCAAGGTTCATATATTCGTCATATATGTAAAATAAAAGCACAATGAAAAAAAAATGCTTTATATCGTAAATATAACAAATTCTGTCAGAATCCAAGGCTAGAAATTCACAAATAATTACCCTAGCCCCTAGGGCATTTCGCGTTTTAAAGGATAAGCACCCACCTTTTCATCTAAGAGGTAAGCCATCCGTGAGATCCCCTTCCGGTTGAGGTCAAAGGTGAGGTAATCGGTGTGACCAATGAGGACGTACCCCCCCGCCAGGGTCATGTTGATGACGTAACCATAGGGGTCCGTGATGACTCTAAGAGGGTCCAGGTACAGTCTCTCCCCCACGGTCACTAAGTTGGGGTTACTGGACCGCAGCAACGCCTCCGGTATGAAGCTTCCGTATTCGATCATCAGGGGTCTGCAAGTTATGATATTTGAGAGGGATATAGTTAGAGGGAATACAAATATGTTTTCAGTTCTTCATCAATTTCTATTATGCGCCATCTCTGTTTTGATTATACTAAGAACTAGTCACTCACTCTCATAAGTCGCTAATTAAATGAACAAGGGCTTGCTTCACTTGCCTAAACTACCTCAGAATCTGGTGTGACCCGGCATATGTCACCTGGTTAATCCCTGCATATTGGATCGAGTGAGAACGGACATGCCTCTTAGCAGCCTCGGAAGCCAATGTGATGTGGCCTACGTCACTCCCCGGGTCAAGTGACCCCCATACCAGCCAAGTTCCATACCTAGACTCCTTGGTGATTGTACTGGCTGAGCTGGGTAGCGCTGCTGTAACTCAAAGGCTGGATTTGTTTGTGCCTGTTCACTCTATTTTTTTCTCAGCAAAAACAACCTGCTATAATTTAATATAATACTATACGGCCAAACACTTACGTCAGATCCGTATTGACTAGTTCCTCGGAGGTCTGCATCATTGTGGGGTAGGCTGGGACGGTGAGGACAGCCACCAGGTTACCGGTATAGCTGGCTGCCAAGATATCCACCATCACCCACCACACCACCAACCATATCCTCGCCCACCACACCACCACCTCATGGTCAGGCATGGGCTGATTCACCAACCCTCCCATCACCTGTAGAGGAATATTTGCTGATGATATACACACACACAACCACACACACACATACAACTACACACAAACACAACCATACATCACCAACCACACCCTCGCCCACCACACCACCACCTCAGGACTATTGTTGCCAATCTAGCTACTTTCCCGCTAGATCTAGAGGTATTTACTTCGATTTAGAGGCCACTCTTTACATCTAGCAACATGAATTCAGGCGATATTTTGTAGATTTGAGCCATTTACGAGCGAAATTGTAAAGATTGTGGTATTAGTCTAGCGATTTTCTGCATTTATTTACTATCTAGCGGACCTAATTTGGCAACCCTGCGTCAGGACCCGACATGGGCTGATTAACCAACCCAACCATCACCTGAACACACCAGTATACAATTAGAAATATTGGAGGATCCGCAAAACAAATTTTTCAGTCAAGACGATGTGCAGGGGTTACCATAGTACTGAGGGAGTTAACCCTCTGAGTACCAGCTAAATATTTATAAATGTACCACCCAGGACCGGCTGATTCTAATTTTTTTTTTTCCAGAAACAATAGCGAATGGGTTAGGAATGAAGGAAAAACCACGAAAAACCTTTCAAAAAGCTCAAAAAAAGGTTCTACGGAGCCCCCGAAAACGGATTTTACAAGAGTAAAAAATTGAAGGCAATTTCCCCCAAAAAACATGTTTTTGCGCTCTCACGCACACACGGTTGGACTTTGAGTTTTCAGCCATCGGCATGGGTGCGTGGGATACTTACACAATTCCCATACAAATCTGAGCCCTCTAGGTGCCATAGGACCGGAGTAATTGGGACCGGAGTGACACTGACGCAGATGTCTGCGTCGCTGGGGTTTAGCGTTACATACATTGCCGACGCACTGTTTGCGTCACTGGGGCTCAGTGGGTTAAAGATGGTAAATATACTTCATACTAGATAGAAGCAGCTCAATGGTATTAAATGCACTATGTGTGGATGGAACAACACTATAAAATAAAAAGGTTTGCCGTACAGTTTCCTAAGATCAAATTGTTCTCATAATATTCTCTCTCACCTTGACATGTTCAACCAGGCAATAATCTCTCTCTCTCTCTCTCTCTCTCTCTCTCTCTCTCTCTCTCTCTCTCTCTCTCTCTCTCTCTCTCTCTCTCTCTCTCTCTCTCTCTCTCTCTCTCTCTCTCTCTCTCTCTCTCTCTCTCTCTCTCTCTCTCTCTCTCTCTCTCTCTCTCTCTCTCTCTCTCTCCAGTCAATGGGCCAAGGCGGTCATAACATTTTCTCTCTCCCATGCGGTCACCATGAAAACGCCCGCCAGGAGCAGATAAACCAACAAAGTTAATTCAGCCTGTAATGCCTGGATTGTGGCAAAGTGTCTGTAACTGAATTCGATGCGTAAATCTGCTTGAGCTATCATGCCAAGCGGAGTACTTCTCTTGGTGTAGTGGCTAGAGCGCTCGCCTCCCAATGGTTGTTGTTGTTGTTGTTGTTGTTCCCTAAGCTGCCTGGCCGAACAGCCCCGAGTTCCTGTTGTAAATTGTAATTGTGAGTCATTGTAAAGTCGGCAAAAATAGTATGGTGCCGTTTCGAGGTAACCTCACTCCTAGCCAGGCCAGGAAGGGATGTGAAATAGGCTGCCCGGGGACAACCGAATGGGACAGAATAAGAAGAAAAGGGGAAAAACATAGAAAGAGAAAAAAAAAACTACTCAAAATTAGTCAAGTCAACGACGAAAGCCTGAGGGGAGAGGGAGGGAAATAATCACAACCAATCCCCATCAAGCTCCAGTCGCCGGCCCCGAAGGCCCCTAACCGCGACAAGGAGAGTAGTACCAGGGGGGAGGACACTTAAAAAAAAAAAAAAAAAAAAAAAAAAGATACACATATATAAATGAGGAAATAAATACGCCCATCCCCCCTTAATCTACCATGCTTACTGAACACCATGAAAGGGGAATTGATGCACCAGTAGATATTTACTTTGTGTTATACATGTCCATCAATAATATGTTTTTTATATAGAGTACAGTAAGCGATATTAGAGTTCATTCGTGATCAAATACGTCATTAATTATAATTGTGAATACGAGAATACTCTTAGTATTTTATCATTGGTAAGTAACGTCCGCTTTATTTTCCTATTACTGTATACTGGGTATAATCAAGATCTACAATAGTAATCTGCATCGATATATCCAACAGTAATATTTTGATGTTTACGGTGATAGTTTAGGCTACAGTTATTACAATCTTCAATTGGCTCGTGAACAAATAAGCCAATGGCCTTCAGTTTTTTACCGGTGGGTGCTACTATCTGTTTCCGTACCTCCAAAAAACAAAAATAAATAATGATTTCATAGCAAATATTTATTATACAAATATATTTTGTATATTATAGCTGCTTAAATGCATTTTTCCCTTGAAGCCTTTACGACTTTCTAGATAAACGCCTTGATTTACGAAGTATTATAGGAAATTAGATCAATGGTTACAATTAGTAGATTAACCTGAAAATGTGATTAAAAGTGTTTCATTAGAAAGGAGGTACATATCTAATGTTACCCTGAGAATGATATATAAAAGACAATATTAGAAATGCTCTATTATTAGAATGAACTCTTCGGCCACGGTTACCTTGAGAATGAAATTAATAGGGTCGTTAATGTACTTCAAGTGATACATAATGAACGCGAGAGACGTGGAGACAATAATGGCCGTGACCACCAGCAGGCCCCAGAAGAGTGTGGAGAAGGGGTAGAGCACGTTCCTCCACAGTGGCAGCGGCGGCGGCACTGGCAGCAGGAACCCATATCCATCCTCTATATATGGGTAGGTGAAGTCATAATCCCGGGCCCTCTCGGGTGTGATTTGGTAAGTGTTGATAACCAGATGATTCCCTCCGTACATTATTTCGTCTAGTAACCACGTCCAAAAATCCTTGATTTCGTCATTGTAATCATCAGTGAGTCTCACGAAGACTTCAAAATTCAGCTTCTCTTTAATTATATTCAAAACATCAATGCTAAATCCAATACATTGACGATTCTTATCAAAATATTGATGCGGCTCCCCATAGCACATCAAAGGCATTTTTAAGATCTGACCACCAAAATCATTGTAGCGAGGTGGGAAGAGGGACTCGCGATCCTTAGAAGAGTTTGTCGTCCAAACTCCCAATGGCGCTTTTAATAAAGATTTCCCATTGGCAGTAAAACGTTCTGGTAAGCTAGTGTATGCTTGAAGCCGCGGACTGCCATCGCGAGCTGACAACTGAAGCAATAAGATGAACTGTGACCGCTGAACGACTGGGTGACTGAGAACGGACGTGGTGTTGAGATAAGGGTCCAGGCAGAAGAGGACCAGGTAGTTAGGGTTCCAGTTTAAGTTATCAGCCAGGAGGTAGAGGAAGGTGTTAGGGTCGTCATAGAAGAGCAAGAGGGCGGTGAGGAGAGTTCCCTTGGTCTGGTGGGCGGTCAAAGAGGTGTTAAGGAGTGAGTTTTGGCCTATGCAGAGGATGGGCGTGCTGGAGTTCTCCGCCGCTGCAACGACTTTATCCAAATCAATCAAACGCTTGTTGTAGTCGTCCATAACCAACAGGAGGTCCTGGCCACGTAGAGGACCAGACACCAGGGCGACCAATGCCTGTTGAACTAGGTTGTGGCTGCCTGAAATTAAGAGGATATACTGTTAGCGAAGAAAGATTATTGTTTTTGCTTACCAAACGGATATATGCTTATTCTGTTGTGAGGAAATTAGCCTTGAACTTGATAGAACACCATTTTAACAAATATTAAGCCCTCCATAGGCAATGTTTAGTATCGCAGTCACGATGTTGCTGTGCATCTCTCATAGCTTTTCTGTTATAAAATTATACCTCCGGTTAGTCTAGGTGTCTAGATGATAGCTCAACCCTCCCAAACAGAACTTCCCAACTATATCCTTATATTCAGGAGACCCAAAGGTACATGGACATAATCATATCTTAATCCGTAGACTTGCCAAGGGATAAATGATCAAACAAATTATCTTTTGCTTTAAGAGAAATGTTTCCATAGTGAACTTCAAGGAAAAATACTTGTAAAAATACACTTGAAAATTATAACACAGCAAGTCAATGATATGTTTTATGAGGGTAGGAAATTAAATCGGGTTAGTCACACAAGTATCGTAAGGGGTTGTTCAGTATTTCTAACAGATGTATTACAAAACCCCTTCTGCGAATAATAATAAGAATTATAACTGCAAAGAAAAATGAAGTTAAGTTTAGATCCTCAAAGGTTAATTGGATGAATGTGAATGTTTGATTCACGTGGTTCAGAAGATTTCCTGTTATTTAAAAAACCTAGTAATTGATTAACAATCCAAGTATTTGGGGCGGCGCTTGAAGTTTTAACTCCTTCTGTACCGGTGATGTACTTTTCATTATATTCTGGCAACTATTAGACGATTTTGTACAGCTTTGGAAGGACGTCTACTCATTAAAAGGCTACATACTATCTCAATTAATAGTTTTAGCTACCATATATCCTTCCTAAGCTTCATAAAATCGTCTAAATGTAGCCGAAATAAAATAAAGACGTCGCCGATACAGAAGGGGTTAATTCATTATCTGGGAGCTAGAGTTTGTGGTTGTACTGCACAAAATGTATGCTTCTGAGTTATGTAAATGTTTCACAAGTTTAGGCTAATGCTTGTGAGTATCTTGTACCAGTTTTTTGCTAAGAGAAAAACTAACCACCTCCCCCTTAAATTTGTGTAAGTGATGCACGACTTTGGACTCCAGCCAACCCCACCTGACGAAGTGGATAAAGGCAGGAGGGAGGCAGGGGCGGCTGCTGTGGCTGGAGCTATCGGCAGTAGTATCAGCAGCAGCAGGAGGCAGCAGTGGCAGTGGTGTTGACTTCTGAACGGCGTCATGATGAGTGAACCAACCACCAACACCACCACACCCTCAACTCCTCCACTTTGATAAACACCTCGACCTTCTATACGGACGCCCCTCTTCAGCTTACTGGTGCGCACGTCCAGCAGAACTTGACTGTAAAGGTTTTCATGAATTATATTACTGTGTTAAGCATTCATTGCACGAACAAGTATTTTTACTCACTGAAGTTGATTGTTTTTGACAGAGGTGAAGCTATCGGTGAAGGAATATCCGATGTTGGTTATTGTCGACACATTTGTCTATAGCGAAGCAATATCAGAAGAAATGATGCCTCTCTGAAAATATCAAAGCTTGAAGTAAGATATAAATATATGTATATTGATAAGTATTTGGACAGTGTGTTGAGTAAAGATGGGACTGTGGATGAGGAGGTGCGGGAGAGGGTGCAACAGGGGAAGAGGGTTGTAGGAACGTTGAAAGCAGTAATAAGAAATAAGGTGGTCAGTATGGAAGTGAAGAAGTCCTTGCATGACAGTGTGGTAATGACAGTGACAGTGTGGTAATCCCGGCACTAACTTACGGAAGCGAAGCAGGACGTTCGGGAAGAGACTCAGACCACGAGTGAGAGCGGTGGAAATGAGTTACTTGAGAAGTGCATGCGGAGTTACATGGAGGGATAGACAGACGAATGAGGAAGTAAGAAGGTGTGGTGTGGAGGCAGATGTGCTGGAAAGTGTGAAAAGGAACAACTTGAGATGGTTCGGCCATACGGAACGTATGGAAAGTGAGAGATTGACTAAGAGGGTGTACTAGAGCGAGGTGGAAGGACAGAGAGGGAGAGGTGGAAGGATGGAGTGAGGAAGTATATGAATGAAGGCGGTGCTGGTTGGGAGGAGGGGCGTCGACTGACTGGGGACAGAGGTGCATGGGGGCGGTTCGTTCGTGGCCACTCCTTCGGGGGTCACGGCGTCAGGCAATAGATAAATAGAGATAGATAAATGCATAACAACAATGTTTACATGCATTTTCTGGATTACTATTCTAGCATGCTACATGAAGTGAGATATACTATTAATCTGTAATCATTAAGAAGTTTAAGCAAAAGATGCATTGCAAATTTTATATATATATATATATATATATATATATATATATATACAGGGTGTTCCAGAAATATGTGCCGAAAATCAGGGGATGTATTCCTGACACATAATTGAATGTAAATTACGAAATGACCATATTGGCAATTCTCAATAGTTTTCGAGTTACAGCACCTCCGAGGTCTGCCAGGAATGTGTTTAAATCCAGGGATTGTACAAAATTTCTGAGACAGATGCGAAATTACTTAACGACCGTAAAGTAATACAGCACACAGCAAAGATGACATGTTTGTCAGGAATGTGCCGAAAGCTGTAGAATGTACAGTATGTGATAACCTGTACCTAAGTTAGTAATAAGAATCGTAATGATACGTTCGTGTGTGCAGTATCAGATACTGGAGAGAGAGAGAGAGATAGTGTTATCACCCTGTACGCGGTAACATACCATAAACGACCAAGGTTTTGCTTAGGTATTTTGTTAATAAATCACGTTGTCCTTGGTAAATGTTTCATTTACACAGAATTTTGAACATTTACTGTAAATGTTATTGTCATACTGGAAATACTGTTTTATTTTGTTAATACATCACGTTGTCCTTGGTAAATGTTTCATTTACAAGCAATTCCCGGAGTAAAACACATTCAAGCAGACCTGTTAGGTGCTGTAACTCGACAACTATTGATATTTGCTTATATGGTCATTTAGTGATTTACATTCAATTATGTGTCAGGAATACATACCCTGATTTTCGGCACATATTTCTGGAACACCCTGTATATAATAAGCAAGACTAGTAGCAAGGAAAAACTCGCAAGGTTTAGTTTAAAATGCAATTAAATAAAAATACAGTAAGAAATACTTTATCCACCACAGTGGTTGTCAAAAGCCATGCAATAATAAAATAAAGCAAAATTACCCTGATGAGCGGTTTGCATCGACCTGCAGTTCAATGGAAGAAATGGGGATCCGATTATTATTAAAAGAACAAATGTCAATTAAAATATGGGCATAATTTAAAGGAAACTGAATTAAATATAAAATTGTCTAATGATAGCCAGAATAAGCCGTCAAAACGCGTCATGATCCATTCGGTTCCATTCAGCCTACTGTTAAAAAGGGGAGGCTGAAGGCTTGACCCCCAAGTCAGCCTGTGTAAGAGATAGTGTTTTTCTTCACTTATACCATCTTATTACAAATGGAAATACTAAGACTCGCTGAACAAATCAGCTCTCAATGTGCGCGGGCGAGCAGAGAATTTCATTGAAATATTTGTAAAATCCTCTTCCCACTCAAAAAATTTCAAATTTCCCCCAACTTTTGCATGGCGTACTCTACCTGCATCCCCTGAAAGAAAATGAACCAAAGTTACCATATTGCATAGTAGAAGGGGCTGAAAAAACTATATAATATATATATATGTTTGTTTAGCCAACATTTCAACCTAAACAATGTCGAATCTTGACAAATATGTGAGATAATGCCATTATCTCTTCATTTTCCAGTAGCTATATAGTCCTATATGTAGTGTGTGGAAGGGGAATGAATTTTAGCCATAAACACAAAAGTAGATGATCTCGTAAGTGCCAAAATATCATCTCTGGCAAACTAAAATTGAAAATTTTCACCACAGAAAATTAATTTTGGGCCAGAAAAAAGTTTGTCCTCCTAAGCTTCCGTTTTCTGTCATAGCGCGCACATAGAAGATCGGGAGTAATGGGTAAACTAAACTAAATTTTCGTCAGGGGCATGGTTCTAAGAATTATGAGACAAGTTTGTACCAAAATCCATGATTTTGGGGCCCCTTTGGGGGGGCCCTAGGGATGTCATATGGACATTTATGCCCTCATATGATCATTTCTATTGCTTACAGCAGCCCTTTAGACTACAGACACAATTTTTTTTTTTGGATGGCTGAAATAAAAAGTTTAAGTTTTTCGGGGCTCGAGGTCGAACCCCCGGCCCCGGGGGTTATGGATGCGATATGTTTTTTTGTTCCTTCCTATGCTATTCTCCTATGTTGAAAGGAGCATTATAGAACAAGAACACAATAATTTGACATTTTGATATCTGGGCTCAGGGAGCCTTCAGCCTCCCCATTATTAAATTAATTAAGACGTTTATCCCCATCCAGGTGTCAATTTCTTCCTGGTGAGCACTAGCGAGCCAGCATTGTATGGAGAAATCCAGCTTCGCCGCAGATATTTTTCTGTCGAAAAATGTACAAATTTAACCTGCTGTATTTTTTTTGTTTAAATATGCTGGCTCGCTACCGCTCGCCAGGAAAAACATCCGACACCTGGATGGGGATAAATGTATTGAAGCAGTACGCTGAATGGGGCCGAATGGATACAACCCAGAGAGAGAGAGAGAGAGAGAGAGAGAGAGAGAGAGAGAGAGAGAGAGAGAGAGAGAGAGAGGAGAGAGAGAGAGAGAGAGAGAGAGAGAGAGAGAGAGAGAGAGAGAGAGAGAGAGAGAGAGAGAGAGAGAGAGAGAGAGAGAGAGAGAGAGACAGAGGCAGAGAGAGAGACAGAGACAGAGACAGAGAGAGAGAGAGAAAAACGAGGTGGGCGCCCTTAACCCTTCTTTAGCGGGGCCCGACTTAAGTCCGTATCTAAAAACCTGGACAATGTGGCGGGGCCCGACTTAAGTCTGTGTGCAATTTTGGCGCAATATTGGCTCTGAGAGAGAGCCGAGCGGTGGGAGGAGCGTACCTTACCTCATGACCGCTCGCCACGACCGTCGTGGGCCCACTGACATGTACTCCACACTACTCCACCCTCTCTCACTCGCTACACACGTAATTATGTAACGAAATGACCGTATTTTAGCGATTTTGCCCTTCGGTTGCACGATCGTTGCAAGACAACCAGTGATCGTAGAAGGATGGTTCGGGTGTCATTGGAAAGCTCAATTTACGCCCTTTCAGGGATACATACTTTTATTACGCTCTGGCTCTTGTTTATGCATGAAAATGAGCACGGAAACAACCCCATTTATGGTAAAAAAAAAAACGCTGGGCGGCACGGTCAAATATACCGCTTAGGCTGCTCGTTGAGTGTTAAGACTGTGAACTTGGAGTGAGGGAACAAACACAACTCGGGCATATGTTTACTGGGAATCTTTAACTCCTGTACCGGCGACGGTTTTTATATTTGATTCTATAGCTAAGTTTAGACGATTTTCTGCAGTGTAAGAAGGATTTGTGGTAGTAAAAAGGGTTAAGTGAGATAGTTTGACGCTTGTTTACTGCTAGAAGCTTGTTTACGGCTGGAAGCTATTTTAAAGGTGAATAAATTTTCTAACAGTAGCCAAAATAAAGTTAAAAGGACGGCACTGGTACAAAATGGGTACAAAATTTAATCATTGTGCTAAATTTGTTCAACATAATCTGTACCACCTGTCACTGAAGGTGATTGTACAGCCAGTTATCAGAATAAATACATGCTCTCACTGACTAGAAGCACCCATTAACCACTTCAGTACTGGTGCCGTCCTTTTTACCTTATTCTGGCTACTCTTAGATGATTTCATTCAGTTTTAAAATAAGCGCCCCCCCCCCCCCCCCCCGCAATTAACAAGCTTTGAACTATCTCACTTAACTCTTTTTACTACCACAGATTCTTCTTAAACTGCACAACATCCACTGGGGAGGTGTGGTGGAGTGGTCTTGCCACTGGACTGGGAATCTAATGGTCCTGGGTTCGAATCCCGATGTATCAATGGGCAGATATTATTGAGATGGAATTTGTGCTGTACCTAGTATCAATGCATTACCACAAAGCTCACTGAAATGCCAAAATAGCACTGATGTATGAATATTCCCATATTCAAAATATGCTACAGGGGGGCAATGCCTAGTGAGTTAATTGCTCAATAGGTGGCGTTCCGAGAGTGAGGGTCCGAGTCTTGTGGGTGAGACAGTGAAGCACGAAGGCGAAGCAGCTCCAGAGATGAGGCTGCTTCAAGCCGTGAGTGAGCTCTAAATGCTTCATGTGTCTCACTCCCAAGACTGGAACGAGACCTCAGGGGCTACACTGTGTTGAAGGGTTGAATGTACAAACTGTCAGCATATGACAGAGAGGGAGTAAGTTGGAATACAAAAAAAAAAAAAAAGTATAGGTAGAATACAATTGAAAAGAAGTCACCGGTACAGAAGGGGTTAATCGTTAGAGGATTATTTAATTTTAATGGTATATTCTGGCTATAATTAGAAGTGAAGATTCCGAATATATATATCCTTAACAATTCGAAAATCGAAAAATGACCTGACAAGTTACACATTTTCGCCAGGCAATTTTGGAAGAATATTTTTGATTATGGGTGATTGACAAGTCATCAATTAAATCTGCGAACTGCTATGGAATCTGTAGGCCCAGGAGAGTTGATTGGCATTGGGTAGATTGAATTTGGATCCCTATTTACGGCTACAGATGACTTTGAAATGTAAAAAATGCCCCGCTTGGGGCACTTTGGGAGGTAAAGTCAAAATCGAAAACCCAAACTAATGGTCCGATTTCAATTCTGATAGAACCAATGGATTCTGGAGGTGAAATTGTACTTGTGATACAAATTTGATCAAAATCCATGCACTTTTACCTTGTCTATGAGTGATATTTTTTTTTCTCGAAAAGCTTTAACCCGAGAGCGGAGCGCTATTGGTAGTTCAAAACCTCCCGCCAAGCGAGGATATTTTGGTTCATTCCCGTCTAAAATCGTAATTTTGACATAAATATAATTATTACTTATTCATATGCGCCTATTTTACGTTTAATATGAAGATATTAACATGTAACAGCAATAAAACAAGTGGGAATAGTATTTGGGGGGTGAAAAAGACAAATTATTGCCGACCCTCCAGTCATAAGGTGAGAGACAAACGAGACGTATATCCTCTCTCTTCGAGGCCTGAAGGCAGACTGAAGTCTCTCTTTCGCTTTCTTTCTCTTCCCACGCTCTCTATATGCGCAGTAGACGACCTTGGAACCGGGTTGGAGATATTGACGCAATAAATAAACCGATAAACAAGGGAATAAGAGGAAAAATAGGTGATAATTGAAGGGGGAGGGGAGAAGGAGGGGGTTTTGACACATGTGGAAGAGTGATAGGAGGTATGGAGGGGAATTATCTTACTTAATCTCATATTCCTTTGTTTTGAGTGCTGCTGGGGTCTTTTAAAAGTTTTTTTTTTTAGGCCTTGGATCGTAAGAGTCCCGTCGCCTTTCACCACAAAACCTCTTAAGAGTCTCTTCGCCATTCCCGGGTTAATGGGCACATTAAACGGCCCGATTTCAATTCTGATGGTACCAATGGTCGAAAATCTTTGATCAGCCGCCATGGGCACAACAAATGTCCAAAAATCAACAAAAATGTATACCATTAGAATCGCAACGTCGTGAAGATTCCGAACATACCCTTAAACATTCGAAAATCGAAAAATGACCTGACAAGTTGCGAATTGTACCTGGGCAATTTTTGATATTTTTGTTTATTATGGCTGATTGACAAGTCGTCGATTAAATCTACGAACTGCTATGGAATCTGTAGGCCCAGGAGAGTTGATTGGCATCGGCTAGATTTAATTTGGATCCCTATTAACAGCTTCATACAACTTTGAAATGTAAAAAAAGGCCCATTTGGGGCGCTTTGGGAGGTAAAGTCAAAATAGAAAACCCAAACTAATGGTCCGATTTCAATTCTGATGGTACCAATGGATTCAGGGGGTCGAAGTGTACTTGTGATACAAATTTGATCAAAATCAATGCATTTTTACCTCGTCTATGAGTGATTTTTTGTTTTGGAAATGCTTTAACCCCTTCTGTACCGGCACCGTCCTTTTAACATTATTCTGGCTATTATTAGACGATTTTATTTAGTTTAAAAAGGGCCTCCAGCAATAAATATGCTTTGAAATATCTCGTTTAACCCTTCACTACCACAAATCCTTTTTAAGCTGCACAAAATCTACAACCTCTTCATTAATTCTTTCAGTACAATGAAAACAATATTTTGGTTCTGGCTTATATTGATACAGTTTTTAGCGCGGTACCCTCCCTTGATTGGCAGGGCTAGGGGTGCCCTTGTTACAGGGACATTACTGAACACTTGCCCTGAATCACTAGATTATGAGTTTCCTAACTCTTGACATATACCAATGGAACGAGGTGGGATCCACTGCCGACCTTTTCATCAGCTTTCAGACGCGCTACTGACCATGACACAACCTTTTTTTTTCTTTGTGTATGAGGAAGACATAATGCAAAACTGCCTGTGATGAGTGGCTCCCCCAGAGTTTTAAGAGTGACAGGGCCAAAATCAAGGAATGTACGAGCCAAAATGCCTGGGCACACTGAGTTTGAAGCAATTTAAGTCATAGGATGATGGAATGATAATTCAGGTAGAGAGTTCCAGAGCTTAGTTGTTTATATATACTGTATATTAGTTTTGTCGTTGTGCTTAGGTATACACGAAACAGAGTGGAATGTCATTCATCCATTATATGTAGGCCAGAAATCGTGTCCTCTAACTCAATATTATATATTTTTCTGTGAGTGGAAGAGACAAAAGGCGAAGCTGCCTGTAACAAGTGTTCCCCCCAAAGTTAAAAGAGCAACAGAGATTCAAAATCAAGGTATATTAGAGTCAAAATGTCAGGACACACGAAGCTTAAAGTGTTTATGTAATAGGATGAGGGAAAGACAGGTTGAGGGAGAGAGTTCCAAAGCTTACTGTTGAGTAGAAGAAAACACTAGGAAAATCGTTTTATTCTTTGGTTAGCGAGTTGAACAGAATAGATTAAAGGCGGGTGAGCCCCACTCTCCGTAAGGGTGGAGGTATACACTGAGCAAGCTCTGAAGAACACTGATTATTGTAATAACGGTAGACGAGTGAGAGAGATGCAACATAACGGCGTGTAGAGAGAGATAGTAGGGTAATTTAATTAGTAAGAGGAAGTGAGTTGATGATAAAAATGCTTTTGACTCTACCCTATCAAGAAGTGCAGTATGAGTTAAACCTCCCCACACATGCAAACAATACTCGAAACATGGGCGAACTGTGCCCCTAAACAGAGCAAGAAACTGTGCGGGTGTTAAGAACCCATGGAGACGGTTGAGCACACCTATCTTCTGGGAAGCTGTTTTAGCAAGAGTGGAAATATGATCTTTCAGAGAAACGTCAGGAGAATAAGAAAGCACCAAGAATACTGGGAGAAGATGACGGGGTGATTTGTGTACTGTTGAAGAATAATTGAAAATCATGTGGAAGATCGCGACAGGTAGATAGGAGAAATTGGGTTTCGGAAGCATTGAAATTAAAAAGCTTTTTTCTGCCCCAACCGGAGATAGTTGATAGATCAGAAGATAGGTGTGCTATGGCCTCATCACATAAGTTTTGGAGTAATTGCATGCTGGGTGGTTGTGGAAAATTATTTGAATAGCGTAAGGTAGAGTCATAATCATATGAGTGAATATGACTGGAGCTACAGTTGAGAAAATCCTTAATGAATATTAGAAAGAGAGCTGGAGATAGGACAGAACCCTGAGGAGCACCGGAATTGAAAGGTTGAGGAAGTAAGTAATGGCCCTTCACAACCGCAGCTTTGGAATGGCCAGAAAGGAAATTAGAAACAAAGGCACAGATGAACGGATAGACACCAAAGGAAGGTGATTTAGACATTTGTGCCAGATTCTATCAAAGGCTTTCGATATGTCTAGCATAAAGAGAAGGGCTCATCGAAGTCCTGAAAGAACGATGACCAAGAGCTAGTAAGATAAGAAAGAAGAACACCAGTAGAGCAGCTCTTAAGGAAACTATATTGGAGATCTGAAAGTAGATTATGGGAAGAAAAATGCTCTAGAAATTTTGAATTCAAATTAGGTTAAAACAATTTAGAGATGCAAAAAATGAAAGCAATTGGATGATAGTTATGGATTGAGAGTGGTCAACCTTCTTTGGGACAGACTGAATGAGAGTAAACTTCCAGCAAGAAGGAAAGATGTTAGAGGAAAGACAGAGATGAAAGAGTTTGCCTAGGCAGGGAGTAAGCATAGAAGAACAGTTTTTGAGTACAACAGGAGGAACACCATCCGGTCCATACGCCTTCTTAGTATTAAGCTCAGTGAGGGCAGAAAGAACATCCATTGAAGAGGTCATGATATTAGGCATAATTATGTTAGAAAGAGGGGGGTAAAGAGGGAGGAACAACACCGAAATCATCCAAGGTGGAGTTTTTAGTGATAGTTTGAGCGAAGAGTTCAGATTTGTCAGATTGGTCAGTGGTGCTATCAGAGTGGAAAAGAGGAGGGAAAGATGTGGAAGTAAAATTGTTAGAGACGTTCTTGGCTAAACACCAGAAAGCTTGGGAAGAGCTAGAGCTGGAAATTTCAGATTTTTTGTTTTTTTTTAAGTTTTTGGAGAGTAGAACATATTTGGCTTGATTCCAGGCAGAAATATAAAAGTATGAGATTTTTAGTTTCAAGGCGATGGTACTGTTTGAATGCTTCACCCTTATTGTCGACAGGAGTAAAACAAGCGTGAGTAAACCAAGATTTTTGTGAGTTAGTTTGAGAGAAAGAAAATCGAATGTATGCATCTATGCCTGTGAGTATTACCTCAATAATGCGCTCGGCACTGAGGGTCCCCGACCACGGAAGTAAAAAGCCTTCCTGGGAAAATCGAAGAAGTACTGCCGAAGAGCCTCCCAGTCGATAGCGCCAAAATACCAAAAGCACCGCTGGTTAGGGGGATCAGGAGGCCGTACTGAGAGATAGGACAGGTAACAGAGATAAGGTTGTGATGAGAGGAGCCTAACGGAGGGAGAAGATTTACAGTGTAAGCAGAAGGATTACAGGTTAGAAATGAGCGAAGGACGATTGGGCTGAACTCCAAGGCAGTCTGGGATATGGGTAGGGTGCTGGACTAACTGCTCTAGGTTATTTAGAATAGAAAATATGTAGGCTTGTTCACCAGGTTGATCAGTGATGTGAGAGTAGAGCCTTTGGTGATGCTGAACATTGAAATCACCTAAGATGGAGATTTTAGAAAAGGGAGAGATGGATAGAATGTGTTCCACTTTAGAAGTAAGGCAGTCAAATAATTTTGGATAATCAGTAGAATTAGGGGAGAGATAACAGCACAGATATATTTAGGGAGAGTGACTAGAGTAAATGGGTTGAAAGTTTCCACACCTATTCTCTGGCGGACTCTACCCAAATGGTAGAAATAATAGCTCGATTCAGTCATTTTTTTGTTATAGAAGTTAGTGGTCGAGATTTTGGGCCTGTCTATAATGAATGGACTATAGTTAGAGTATCTTGAAAAAGACTGGTAATTTTGAACCAGCAAAACATTAATGTAAACAGTAATGCAACAATCCACGACCGAAGAAATACAAAACATAGACTTATTTTGGCAGATACAAACATACAATTAGCATTTACAATTTGTATACTGCATAGTTTTACTGAAAATAATGACATTTTAAATTAACCAGAATAGTAATAGCATATAATTTGCGTTGACATCATTTGATGTATATGAGAGAGAGAGAGAGAGAGAGAGAGAGAGAGAGAGAGAGAGAGAGAGTTTGTGTCGGTGAATATGCATTAGTGAGCATGTATTTGTAAAAAAAAATTACACGTGAAAGAGTGCGTGCGTATGTGTGTAAGGCAAACTAAACTAAGATTTGATATAATAGCTAAAACTAGAGTAAACTTTCCTCGCTTCGTAAATGCTATTAATGTATAAACTAAGACACCAACCGCAAAGTGATCGACTAAGGGGGTAGTGCTTGGTTTTTGGTCTATGTATTTATTAATTAATTTATTATTGAGTTTCCTCGCTAGACCTCCATCAAACTTAAAATAGCACCCATAGACCCCCTTTCAAGATAAATTTGTACATTTTTCGGTAGAAAAATGTTCTGGCCAAAGGCCGGTTCCTTCTAAAATTACAGACTCGCTATCGCTCGCCAGGAAACAGTCGAGACCTAAATGGCACGAAAGGTCTTAACATTGACTGACGAAGAAAAGAGGCGAAAGGTCTTAAAATCAACAAACTAACGGCACGAACATCTTTAAACCTCAAAACTAATATGCTAAACATGAGGGAGAAGGGGGTCCATAAAAAAAGCGAATACTACCCCCTTAACTCAACCTCTGGCCAATTCTACTCTTGACAAATAAGGAAGGTATAGGATTTAGATTTTGGTCTACTTTAATATATATTTATTCAGGTTTCGTTTCCTCACTAGACCTCCATCAAGCTTAATTAAAAAAAAACCTAGACCCCCTTTCAGATAAATTTGTAAATGTTCCGGCTTAAAATTACAGGGTCGCTATCGCTCGCCAGAAAAAATCTACACGTTCTATCTATCTATCTATATATCTATTGCCTGATGCCGTGATCCCCGAAGGGGTGGCTACGAACGAACTGCCCCCATGCACCTGTCCCCAGGCAGTCGACGCCCTTCCTCCCAACCAGCACCGCCTTCATCCATATACTTCCTCACTCCATCCTTCCACCTCTCTTTCGGTCTACCTCTCTCTCTCTGTCCTTCCACCTTGCTCTCGTACACCTTCTTAGTCAATTCAAGCACTATCTCACCACCATACCTCAACATTTCCCCACACACTCCATCTGTTCCTGGTGCTTTCCCCAACTTCACTCTTTTCATAGCTTCCCACACTTCTGACCTCCTGATCCCCACCTCCTCCTCCACTACTTCTTTTCTTCTCCCTCCCATTCCCCATCCAACTATGTTTGCTGGCGCTTCATTTCTTACATTTAGCAACTCGTTGAAGTACTCCCTCCATGTTTCGACTCTCTCTTGCTTCTCAGCTAGCATTCTCACATTCTTATCTTTCACACCTTTACTGTTTCCCTTGCTACCTTCCCTAACTTTCTTGACTTCTTTCCAGAACAGTTTTTTACACTCCCTCCATTTTACACTCAGATTCCTTCCAAATTCCTCATCTACTCTTCTCTTACTTTCCTTCACTACTCTCTTCACCACTCTCTTTCTCTCCACGTACCTCGCTCATTTCTGACTCTCCAAATCTTCATTCCCTCTACTACCCAACCACTTTCTATAGGCTTTCTTCTTGTCTTCCACAGCTGTTCTTACCTCTTCTGTCCCCCATGCTGTACCTTTCACTCCCCTCCCTCTTCTCTTCACCCCCCACACCACCTCACATGCTGCACAGATCTCTTCCTTAAACACCTTGCTCATCTCCTCCACTTCCTCCATATCTTCCAGGTCGTACCCACCTAGTCGTCTTTTTATTTTACGTTAATAGCACGAAAGGTCCTAATATTGACAAAGAAATTGGGTGAAAGATTTTAAAATCGCCAAACTAATGGAATGAACGTATATAATCTCAATACTAATGGGGCTAAACATGAGGGAGAAGGGGGACCAGACAAACAACCATATCTCCCCTTAAGATGAATGTAGATTAGATTAGGATTAGGTGAGTTATATATTAGAATGTACAATATAGTATACAATTATATTCTAATTGAATATGGTTATATCATTTCCGGTAGACTTAAGGGAGCCCACCTCGCTTTTTTCTCTTTCTCTCCCTCTCTCTTTGGTTTGTATCCATGCGGCCCCATTCAGCCTACTGTTTTAAGACGTTTACCCCATCCAGATGTCAATATTTTCCCGCGAGCCATCATATATATTTTTTTGTTTTGACAGCAAGCTAAATTTGTACATTTTCCAATAGAAAAATGTCTCCAGCGAAGCCGGATTTCTCCATACAATGCTGGCTCGCTATCGCTCGCCAGGAAGAAATCGACACCTGGATGGGGATAAACGTCTTAAAACAGTTGGCTGAATGGGGCCGAATGGATACAAGCCAGGGAAAAAGAGAAAAGGAGAAAGATAAAACAAAAACCGGTGCTCCCCCTTAAGCCACTGTCACACGAGCAATTTTTCCGTCAATTTTCCATGAGCAAGTTTTTTCTCGTTATATTTAGAGACTTTTTTGCACTGCTATCGATAACTAGACTGAGGGTAGAGTATGTTAGGCGGTTGAATTCTGATAAAGTGTATGTTTTGAAGCTGCCAGACCATAATTGCCCGTAAAAATTGCTCGAAAAACGGCTCGTGTGACTCCGGCTATACCCATATACGTTAACCGCTTCAATACCAAGCATGACTTTTTTTCTATTATTTCAACAATATTTAGAGGCGTATAGGAATGATCTGTGGTAGTTCAAAGGCTGACTCGAGATACTTTGAAGCCTTTTAATTGCTCCATGTCCTTCCTAAGCTAAATATAACCCTCTAATCATATCAAGCATAGGAAGGATCTGTGGTAGTTCAAAGGCTGACTCGAGATACTTTGAAGCCTTTTAATTGCTCCATGTCCTTCCTAAGCTAAATATAACCCTCTAATCATATCAAGCATAGGAAGGATCTGTGGTAGTTCAAAGGCTGACTCGAGATACTTGGAAGCCTTTTAATTGCTCCATGTCCTTCCGAAGCTGAATAAAACTGTCTAATTATAGCCAGCATATGAAGGATCTGTGGTAGTTCAAAGGCTGACTCGAGATACTTTGAAGCCTTTTAATTGCTCCATGTCCTTCCGAAGCTAAATAAAACCATCTAATTATAGCCAGAACACGCTGGAAAAGACGGCTCGGTAAAGAAGTGGTTAATGATACAGAGCTATGTTCCCAAGTTAAGGGGGTGACCTGCTTTTTGTTATTTCTGTCCTTATCTCTCTTTCTCTGGCTTGTATCCATTCGGCCCCATTCAGCCAACTATTTTAAGACGTTTATCCCCATCTAGGTGTCGATTTCTTCTTGGCGAGCGATAGCGAGCCAGCATTATATGAAGAAATCCGGCTTCGCCGGAGACATTTTTCTATCGAAAAATTACAAATTTAGCCTGCTGTCAAACAAAAATAAAAAAATATGCTGGCTCGCTACCGCTCACCAGTAAACAAATTGACACCTGAATGGGGGTAAAAGTCTTAAAACAGTAGGCTGAATGGGGCCAAATGGATACAAGCCAGAGAAAGATAGAAAAGGACAGAACAAAAACAGGTCACCCCCCTTAAACTGGTTATTCAAAACAAATGTCATTATGAGTCTCTTTTCTGGGGTTCCCGGACATCTCAACCAGTAGACCATTTCAACCAGTAGCTCTCAACCAGTGCCAAATCAACAAAGACCAACCAAACCAGTGCCAAAATATACTGTAGTACTAACCTAACCTAACCTAACTGTATTGGTTGATTTGGTACTAGTTGAGAGCTACTGGTTGAAATGGTCTACTGGTTGAGTTGTCCGGTCACCCTTTTCTGGATCCCCTTCTCCCTCATGTTCACCCCTAGGTTTTTTTTTGTTTTTAGATTTTAAGATATTCGTCATATTTGTTTTACGGTTTTACGACCGTTCGTGTCATTTAGGCATCGGTGTTTTGCCTGGCGAGCGATAGCCAGCCTGCAATTTAGGAGGAACGTTGATGAAGTTCTAGGGAGAAACTAAAAATTAATTAATTAATAAATTAAAAATACATATTTCTAATTATCTATTGCCGGACGCCGTGATCCCCTTGAAGGGGTGGCCACGAACGAAACGCCCCCATGCATCTCTGTCCCCAGTCAGTCGACGTCCCTCCTCCCATCCAGCACCGCTTTCACGCATATACTTCTTAACTCCATCCTTCCACCTTGCACTCGGTCTACATCTCTCTCTCTGTCCTTCCGCCTCACTCTCGTGCACTCTCTTAGTCATGCTCTTGCTTCCCATACTGTGCAGTATAATACTGGTAAAATATATCCCTAAGCTATAATTCTACTAAGATAACTGACCTACTACACAAGCACAATATACCAATCGATTATCACCTCACCCAAACCCCTCTCTCTCCCGATCTGCACCCCTCCTCCCGCATTGACGAACTCCCGGAAAACCCGCTGTTGTTCTAGACGGGGCAGTAAACACTATGACCTATGCCTTCACATTCATCCCCCGTGAATATTTACTAGCAATCGGGAGAGTTGAAGGTTTGTAACTCTTGCTCGGTAAACAGCCAAATCGTTTCTGAGATTATTGTTTTGGTCTAGGTGATATTCTACGTGATATTTCGTTTTCTATTTTGTGTTTTGGTGTGTTTTCTGTGTGTGTATGTGTACTTTTCCGTGTGTGTATGTGTGAGTTTTGTGTGTGTATGGAACTCCAATCAAATCAGCCATAACGCTCCTAGAGACGTTGTTTAAACCCAGTAATGAAAAAAATATATTGCCAATCTAAGTCATATCTTGCTCTTGGTTGTGTATGTCAGATGTATGTTTTGTACTTACTCTAGTTGTATTGAGGGAGTGAGCATGCTCGTTATTTCCCGCCTCCTATATGTGTAGGTGTTATATGTATCGTTGGAATGGCTGTGGATGTGTGTGTAGTCTGTATTTTTAGCCAATTGGCGACATCGGAAACGAAGGCTTAGGGTGGATCTGTATGGTACCATTCTCACTATAGACGGTACCGTCTCGCCCGAAGGCTTATGTAGCCATCAGCTTAGGTGAACCATATGATACCCATCTCGCCTTGTACCATTTTTGCCAACCCCAGATGGGACGTCACAACGTCGTCCACTTATTCCAGGTACCTATTTACAGCTAGGTGAACTGAGGCTAACACATGAAAGGAGACAAGCCCAATTTGTCTCCGCCCGGCCGGGGATTGAACGCCCGACCCCTCGTGTGTGAGACGAGAGCTCTACCTACTAGGCTACGGGCTGTGTGTGTGTGTGTGTGTGTGTGTGTGTGTGTGTGTGTGTGTGTGTGTGTGTGTGTGTGTGTGTGTGTGCATGAAACTCCTTTCATGTAAACAGCTTAATAATTTCTGGAGTCGTGGTATACCCCTATTTGTAACATGGCATTTCGTTTTAATTTGTTCTTGCTAACATCAGGCGATTTTATTCAGCATTAGGAAAGACCTCGAGGAAAGGGATACCGTATATCTCAAGTTTGACTCGCATATCCATCCTTAATTATCAAGATATACTGAAAGGGTTAAGATTAAGCATTGTAAATAAGCAATGAACAATCTTATTTTTTTACTCTCTCTCTCTCTCTCTCTCTCTCTCTCTCTCTCTCTCTCTCTCTCTCAGTTTTGTCTGTGTAATTGAAATTTCGATCATGAGCGCACCTATTTTTTTGTTTTACAATTGCAGTTTCGTTATACAAAGCGATGGTCACTGGGAATGAAAATCAACACGATATATTGTTGTTCATTGTGTGTGTGTGTCTGAGAGAGAGAGAGAGAGAGAGAGAGAGAGAGAGAGAGAGAGAGAGAGAGAGAGAGAGAGAGAGAGAGAGAGAGAGATTTTGTTGTAGAAGTTGTGCTAATATACAGAATTAATAAGATGAAAGTAGCGAACTTTGCATCAAAACAATATATAAATTATCTGTAGCATAAAAGGTCAAGTCAGTAACTGTAGTAGCTTAACCCAGGAAGCGCTAGATATGATTTTTAAAGGGACGCTATTGCAACCCCTTTAAACGCCAATTCGGACAAAACAAAAAATATATCCATATATAGCAATGTTACTGCTCCATATGCACATATTTTACTTGCTTAATGAAAATGTGAACATTAAAGAACCAGAAAATATGTGTAAAAAACTTATATACTGTAGAGTGAAAAAACGAATATTTGTGACGGGAGAGGTTGGAGGGAGGTGGGAGGGAGCGCAAAATTCATCCAACCTCTCCGAATCCTCGTGAAATACTAGCAGCTGTCTCTTGTTAATGTTTGAGGGTGGAGGGAGGTGGGGTGGAGGGAGGTAGGGATATAGATAAAATGTGTTCTACTTAACCCATTGAGTACCGTAGGATACAGTAATAAAAGTTCCCAGAAGTCCCAAGCACTGTAGCAAAAATGGCAGGAGAGACCACCTTTTCACCTCAAGAGATGAGGCAAGACTGGATCTCTCATTTATTTTTATTTTTTTTACAAGGCTTAAACAAACTTGTACAGGCAGTTACAAGACAAATACATTACTGACGAATATACTCGGGCCTGGGGAGTTACTTATCTACTGACGAATATACTCGGGCCTGGGACTGTAAGGGTTAAGAGGTAAGATGGACAAAGAATTAGGGGAGAGAGAAACAGCACAGATATGTTTAGTTTGAGAGTGACAAGATAGCTTAAGCCATAGAGTTGATAATTCATCATAGTCAAAGCTAAGATGAAGAGAGCGAGTAAGATTGTTGCACATATACACACAAAATCCACCTTAGGCTTGAAACTAAGAATACAAATAGTAGGAGGATACAGAAAAGGGATTGCTGTTACTTGCCTCAGACAGCTGGGTTTCGGTGAGAAAAACAAGATCAGGTTTTGCAGAGAAGAGGTAATGTTCCACAGAGTGAAAGTTAGAGGAAAGGTCACGAATGTTGCAGAAGTTGTAGGAAGAGTACCAGTCAGTGGTCCAGTATAATTTGAAGTCATTATGGGTCAAGTTGATGAGGGTATTTATGGAGACAAAAGGAAAAGCTTTAAGTGTCCCCTTCCAAATTGAGAGATAATAGGATCCAAAATCAAGGTACATTAGAGTCAATAGAGTAGATAGATTGAGAATGTTTTTTGGAAGCCTTGAAAGCAACAAGATTTTCTCTGCCACAATCGAAAATAGTTCAGAGATATGAAGATAAGCGTGCTATGACCTCATCAGGTGTGTTTGGAGGTAACTGTATCGTGGGTCTTTGTGGTAAACTAGTTGAGTAGTGTAAGGTAGAGTCGTCAGCATATGAGTGGATAGGACTAGAGGTACAGCTGAGAAGATCATTAATTGAATATTAGAAAGAGAACAGGAAATAGGACAGAACCCTGAGGATCACCGGAATTGATAGGTTGAGGAAGTGAGGAATGGCATTCCACAACCACAGCTACAGAATGGCCAGAAAGGAAATAAGAGACAAAGGCACATATAGAGGGATAGAAGCCTAAGAAGGGTAGTTTGGAAATAAGCTATTTGTGCTAGACTGTTTTGAAGGCTTTCGGTATGTCTAGCGCAATAAAAATTGTCTCACCGAAGTCCCAAAAGGAGGATGACCACAAGTTATTTAGGTAAGAAATGAGATCACCAGTAGAGCACCCCTGTAGGAAGCCATACTGAAGATCTGGAAGATGATGGGAAGACAAATGCTTAAGAAATTTTGAATTAAGACAATATTCAAGAACTTTAGAGATGCTAGAGATGAGAGTAATTGAATGATAGTTGGAGGGTTGAGAGTGGTCACACATCTTTGGGACAGGTTGAATGAAAGCATACTTCCAGCAAGAAGGGGAAGATGTTAGAGGAAAGACAGAAACAGAAGAATTTACCTAAGCATAGAATCAGTATGGATGCACAGTGTTCGAGACCACAAGAGGAACACCGTCTTACTTACCCAGAGACGGCAGAATGTACAGCTTTGGAAGATATTAAGATATCAGACATTAGTAAGGGAGAGAGGGGTGGAGAGGGAGGAATAGCACCAGAATCATCCAAGGTGGAGTTATTAGCGAAAGTCTGATTGAAGAGTTCAGCTTTGCTTGACGAAGAAGTGATGGCGCCGTCATAGTTGAAACGAGGAGGGAAAGACGAGGACGTAAAATTGTTGGAGGCTTTTGGCTTGATGCCAGCAAGCTTGAGAAGAGCTGGAGTTAGAAATGTTATTCCAGTTATCTATTTATTGCCAGAGGCCATGATCCCCGAAGGGGTGACCACAAGTGAATCGCCCAATCCACCTCTGTCCCTTGTTAGCCGACACCCCTCCTCCCAATCAACACCGCTTTCACTCATATACCTCTCAACTCCATCCTTCCACATCACTCTCGGTCTGCCTCTCTCTCTTTGTCCTTCCACCTCACGCTTGTATATTTATGTTTTTTCTATGCCCATGAAGGAGACAACCACAACCTTACGGACACTGTCTTAGTCATTCTCTCACTTCCCATACGTTGCTCATGGCTAAACCATCTCAAGAGGTTCCTTTTCACACTTTCCAGCACTTCAACTTCCACACCACACTGCTCTCTTACTTCCTCATTCATCTGCCTATCCCTACATGTAACTCCACATGCACTTCTCAAGGAACTCATTTCCATCCCTCTCATTTTTTACTTCCAACAATGTCCATGCTTTACTCTTGCACGCCAATGTCGGGATTACCACACTTCTCTGCTGACCACCCAATTCCTTGTCACTACTTTCAGCACTCCTACAGCCCTCTTCCCACACTTAATCACACTGACCAAATAATTAGATAAGGTAAACATTCTCCTTAACCTGACTGTTCTACCTCACCGCACACTCTGTGACTGCACCCCTTTCATTGATCATAAGCTTGCTCTTCCCCGCATTTACCTTCAGGTTCTGTTTCTCATACACTGTTCCAAACATATTTACCAGACCCTGTAGCTCCAACTCATTACAGCTGTATCGTCAGCAAACAGCATCACAGGTAATTTCTACTCATTTCCTTCTCATATCAGGGGAACACCAACATCCCCTGCTCTTCCTTGAATTTCTTTTATGACACCATCGGTATGAATATTGAACAACCATGGGGACATCACACACCCTTGCTATAACTCAACATTCAGATCAAAGAACTCGCTCTGTTCTTTCTCCACACGCACTTTCGCCTTTGCACCCACATACATGCTCTTCACCGCTTTTAGCAACTTACCTGCTACTCCGTATATTCTCAACAGAAAGTTTATTATATTTGTTATTGAAAAAAAAAAAAATTTGGTCAGTAGAATAACAGATTTGGTTTTATTCCAGACAGAAACATAAAGACTTCGAAATTTGTGAGTTTGAAGGACCATTTGTATGCTTCCTCCTTATTGTGGACAGGAGTAGAACAAGTGTGGGTAAAACAAGATTTAATTGTGTTAGATGGAGACAAAATAAAATAGAATGTATGCCTCCATGCCCGACATGATCACCTCAGTAATGGGCTCGGCACACTCCGAGGGTCCCCAGCCATAGATGCAGAAATCATTCCATGGGAAATCAAAGATGTACTGCCAAAGAACCTCCCAATCGGCAGCACCAAAGTGCTACAAGCTGGTGTTTACTGTGAAGGAGAGAATAGTTCTGTAAAACAAAACACGTGAGACTGAATCATTGAAAGTAGAGTGTTTGAAATATTAGGGCAAGTAGGAAAGGAACAAAAGGTGAACATTGATTAAAAACGTAGTACTGTACAAAGTAATAGACAATAAAGAAGATCTGCTTGCAATGCCAGGGGTGTCAATTATATATAGTTTCATCGACAGGCTTGTCGTTTTCTGGGACTGTCATCTCGCATCTCAAAATACTGTGTACCAAATTCCAAGTTTTTTACTCATTGTTTGTACGCGTTTTGAATTTCATGTTGGTTGCATATATTTATATAATATATATTAATCTTTTTTTGGGGTGGGGTTTCAACCTGTATAATATATTAAAGGATAAATGCTATGAAAACACAATACAAATTTTAAATTGGACCTCGAAGTTCATAGTACTAGGAACGCAGGGAATGAGAATAATACTGACAATTACAGAACAAAAGACTAGTAATTCTATAAATTTGATGGTTGACATTTAGATATTTTTTTGTTTTCATTATCTTTAATGCTTAGTTAACAAGTCTGTAGTGTTGATTTAAGTGAATATTGTAAATTAAGAGGCAGAATTAAAGTTACATATACATACAGATGCGAAGTTGAGGTTCCAAGCAATTGTAAGTTGGGGAATGACGAGAATATCATAAATATTTAGTAGGAGAGGAAAGTAATGACATGCTAAGAAGAATCACAGAGGAAAAACTTGGAAATAGTAAAGATCCCTGGACTGTAGATATTCGAAAGTATGTAGGAAATTTGAAGTTAGGAGAAACAAATTTAGCAAATATTAAGAATGATAACACTAGAAAAAGAGTTCTGGAATGGGATTCGGGAAGATGGCGAGAAGAGTAGCCTAGAAGTGTACAGAAGGTATAAAAAGGAGATTAGGAGCGAGGAAGATATTTATGACAACACACAGGCATCGGTAATATTTTATAGATGTAGGACAAATAACTTAAATCTAAAAGATATAAATAGGCATGTAGGTGGAGAGACGCAATGTGATCTATGTAAGGAAGGAACAGAAGACCTAAAACATTTTCTACTACACTGTTCATTTTATAAAGCAAACAGAATAAAAGATCCAGGGTTCCAACAGCCTTATATTGAAAATGAAAACCAAGTCATCATCGGACACCTCTTGTTCAACAAAGAAAATAGCGATCGAGTGAAACAGACAATTTATCAAATGTGGAGAGTACGAGAGAAAAAAATGAAAGAACTGAAATAAGAAGAAAGAAGAGAGAAGAAACAAGACTGGAGAAGGAAGAGAGAAGAAACAAGACTGAAGAAGACAGGATGAAAAATGTGATACTGTACAATACAGTACTGTATATTTATTTTTGCAGACAAATAGAGCACGTCACAAAAAGAAAAAGACAAATAACAAAACCTCTTAGGGAAGTGCCGACATTAAGGCTAGACTTCCCGAATTCCAACTGAACTGAACTGATATACGATAAAAATAGGAGCAATATAAAATGGCATAGCACAGAAATAAGAAAAACAGATGGGGGAGATAACACAATATACAAATTGCGTACACGTGAGGGAAATTTACAGCAATTTGCAAAAATGTGTTGGGAGTATTAATTTTGTCATCCATCAAGCTTGCGTTTTCTTTGATGTAAAGAAAACGTATATGATAAAAAACGGATTAATATGAATAACTGCGCAATGTTAACAAGGGCGACTCATCGGTATATCGACAGCTGAAAAACTCACAAACACACACCCTAGTCTTTATTAAATCTCTCTCTCTCTCTGGATTTATCCTTTCTGTGTACAAGAACGCCTTTTTAATCTTAGTTTGTCTCTTATTGGACGATTCGATGAAGTTAAGGGAGCTCAGACAGTATTGTGCAGCATAATTTACTGGTTCGGCTCAATGGTTTAAGGAAGGAGTTTAGTTTGCTCTCTAAACCTCTATCAAGCATATGAAAACACCCATAAGACCTCCCTTCGATATAAATTTGTAAATTTTTCGGTAGAAAAATGTCCCGGCCAAAGGCCGATTCCTCTTCAAATACAGGCTCGCTATCGCTCGCCAGGAAAAAAATTGACACCTAAATGGCACGAAAGGTCTCAATATTGGCAAAGAAATGGGGCAAAAGGTCTGAAAATCGCCAAACTAATGGGACGAATGTCTTGTAATCTCATAACTAATAGGGCTAAACATGAGGGAGGAGGACTCGAAAACCCAACTGCCTCCCCTTAAATAATAAACATTCTGCATCAAAATGTGTGTTGATAGTTTGCACTCAGTTGTTTCCCAATCGCTTTTTCTACACTGTAACAAGTCATATAACAATAACCAGAGAACTAGCAAGAGAGGCATCCTAATTTTGAAAAGTCTATGATGATGATGATGATGATGCAGTTTTTACCACCATACACTCCCTGCTGAATAGCAAGGCTAAGGCCCTGATGAATCAGGGACTTAGTGAATAGTTGCCACAGATTGCTAGACCGCACCGTTCACCAACAGCACTGACATCTGCCAATAACTCACTGGCTGGCCCGAGGCTCGAACTGTCAACCTCACGGTTAGCAGGCGAATGCTCTACCAATCGAGCAACGGCCTGTGGCCGTATATGCTACGATTAAGGTTTCGTATATAATATTATTTGTGTTGTTATAATCACGTCTCTTATTTTTGTTCCTGACCTTAGTCTCAAATTCTCAATGTTACTTGGTCTAACTGTCTAAAGTCTATTCATTATACTTAGGCCAGATATCTTTACCACTGTAGTCAGTTTATTTCCAGCTGACGGTAAATTGAATCCCTCAGCAACTGATTTAGCGAGACCTAATGGAAAAATTATGAAACTGCTTTGTCTCTGCGTCATATAAATACCAAGTTTTCATAATTAACACTATATTTTGCTACAAAATCGTCGTAACAGCCGTGTAAACAAGATGGTGTAATGCCTGGATGGTGGCAGCTGCCACCAGTGAAGTAACCTCGAAACGGCACCATACTATTTTAGCCGACTTTACAATGACTCACAATTACAATTTACAACTTTTACAATCACATCCGAACTGCGTCTGATGCGGAAATTCGCCCCAAATGTTTTTGGGCACGGCCCAGCCGAGATTCGATCTCGGGCCTGCCATGTGGGAGGCGAGCGCTCTAGCCACTACACCAAGAGAAGTACTCCACTTGGCATGATAGCTCAAGCAGATTTACACATCGAATTCAGTTACAGACACTTTGCCACAATCCAGGCATTACATCGGAGACATGGCAATTTAGCCTCAGCCGAAAAAACCCCGACTATAACCTCTTGCCCACACGATCAGCTGTTACAAAACGACTGTTGATATAGAGTTGTCAGAGTAATATTTATTAGTGGCCCCTTCATCATTGACGATGCGCCTTACGTAGGTAATGGCCAATCTTTGAACACCAAGCTTGCTGTTCAAACTTCCCGCCCAAGGAGAACTCAAAATACGATTGCCTTACATCGTGAGCGAAACGCTCTTAATGACCACTCACGGACTCATCCTTATGATGTGGGTCCACTACTAGAAGAAACTAGTAAAATAAATAAATAAAAATTAAAATTAAACTTGGCCTAGCTTTGCGCTTCCCAGGCTTCTGCTCTTGGGTACCGCTCGCCATCTTGTTCACCCCAAGCGTTCCTCCTTAAAACTCCTGGGCCCGCATCGTTAACACGGGTATCCCAGACGCTCCTGCCAGCACCCCATTCATCACTTTTCTTCATCATATAGTGAGTCCTTGCTCATTTGTCCATGACAGTGCTGAAGTTAGGTTAGATTATCGATCAGGTGTAGGCTGAGTGTTAAATACAGGCCCTGGAGACTATTTTTCTGGGTCTAAGCATTAAGTTAATTAATGAGTGCTCTTGTTGTGATAAGGCAAGTCACCCTAATGCGTTGTTTTTCTTTATCCTAGCCCACTATTAGTTCACATATTAGTCATGAGGCTTCTTTTAGGGTGAACTGGGGCCTGTTGCTCGGTCCCTTCAGGGTGTGCAACAAGTAGGCCTATGCTTCGGGGCTAGTACCTTTGGATTTTCTCACTTAGTTGAGGAATCCGGCACGGAGCCATTATACACAGCAATCTACAGGTAGCGGGGTTGACGCTGGATCGCAGGTTTGAGCCATTGACGTCATCATCACCAAGGGCTCCCATCTAGTTGGCCTCATTAGGTTACATATATAGATATGGTTAAAGGTTCTTATAACTGATTATTGATTATTTTAATATATAACCATGCCACATATGTAAATGTTGTTCATCCCTCTATATATAAAAAGAAGGGTCACCCTTCTGCCGGGATGTTTATGGTTCAGTACTACTGAACATTAAAACAACAAGGTATCTCAGGGTGTTCCGTGGGGTCCCCGCCGGAAACACTCAGAGTTAAAAACATTCAGTATTCACCGCCGCGTACGGGTATACTATGAATTCAAGTTGGGTTATTTTAGGCATGTAGTATACGCCGGCTGGTCCGGCAGACTACTACGGAACTGAAGACATGTAGTATACGCCAGCTGGTCCGGCAAACGACTACGGAATTGAAGACATGTAGTATACGCCGGCTGGTCCGGCGGACTACTAAGGAATTAAAATTGAGAAGGGCAAGGGCGCAGCCTCCCCCCTCATAATCACGTATTCCGCCGCCAATAAAATAACAAACAACAATGCGTTCTTCTGGCCTAAGACAGACAAATTCAATATCCCACAACTGTCACAGTCGATAAACTAATTTACTTTGGGTATGTAGTAACAGTATGTTACTAACAATAATTCGAATTTCGAAGGATAACGGCGACGCCCCCCCCTCATAATCACGTCTTATGCCACCCACAATTAACATCTTTTGGCTTTAAAAAAGAAGACCATTCCGCCGGCCGATTTAAAAAAAGTGGAAAACCACAAATCGCTGCGCAAAATCAAGGCTAAGCATAGCCACACAAATCACGGCGACGCCGGGAAATAAACTCACCTTTATGATCTAGTAGCTACCAGTTCGACTGTTGCTTTATCATGGGCGAATTACCCGCCGGGTATAGAGTAAAAAAAAAAAAAAAAAAAAAAAAAAAAAGCGCTCGAAGATCGCCGGGGTTGATTCATGTTTCACAAGACGAATGAGGTTGGTGTTTTTGCACTAGGGTAAGAAGTTTATTAATTGGTAGCACATAATAGGCTACACAATACTCAATTACAATTCGGAGGAATGTTTAATGTAAGGGGAATTAAGATTGTTTAAGAGTTATTCAAACTTTATTCCTTTTTTACAAATTAGTAACTCACCCTTTTCGATCTTGTAGCTCCCAGTTCGACTGTTTGCTTTATCATTGGCGACTTATCCGCCGGATCTAGAATCAAAAATCTGTGTAGCACTCGAGGATCGCCGGGATTGATTCATGTATCACAAGACGAATTAGGTCAGTGTTTTTGCACTCGGGTAAGAAGTTTATAAATTGGTAGCACATAATGGCTACACAATACTCAATTACATTTCGGAGGAATGTTTAAAGTAAAGGGAATTAAGATCGTTTAAGAGTTATTCAAACTTTATTATTTTTTACAAATTAGTAGCACGTAATAGGCTACACAATACTCAATGACATTTCTGAGGAATGTTTAACGTAAGGGGAATTAAGATTGTTTAAGTGTTTCAAACTTTATTCTTTTTTACGTAGAGATATACAGTATAATTATATTAATTATTCCAGCCTAGCATGTCCTTATGAGCATTGATTCTTGAAAAATTTTCTCACACAGGTTCGAAAGTGAAACACCTAGGAAGATGAATATCTCTGTGGCGGTGAGGAGATAATCATGGATAAGAGAAGTTTCTCTTTCTGTGCAGCTCTGGGCTGTCAGAGATTAGCGATTATGGGGCACTTCCTCTGTGTAAAGTGAGGTCGGTGGTTATCAAAAGCTTCTCCCAAATGTTCAGCCCTCCGCAATACCTTGATTAACAATGGAGATAGTCAATGTAAGGCTATCTTTCAACACATTAAAATCTGAATAGGTAACATATTGTAAAACAATGGCTCATAAATCCCTCCAGTTGGATGATCAAACTCTTGAGGATTCATTAAGGTGTCCAGTTATTACCTCGCCCCTTCCGGGATCTTCTTCGGAAGACACTTCCTCCCGCCACCGAAAGAGAGCTCGTACCAAACCCCTGTCAGATGACCAGGAGGCTAAGAGGTTCCGCTCGAACTTTGACTCCGCATTAGCCACTGGGGACGAGTCAAAGTCGAGCCGGCATAAGACGTCCTCCTCATCAAGAAGGAAGACAGCTGAGGACACGTCAAAATAAAGACAGAAATCCTCAGCGAAAAGAGAGAAATAAAGACACATCTAGTGCGGTCTCAGGCTATTCCCCCCAATTTACTAACCCTACACTGGAACATGTCGTTTTACCTGTGTCAGGAAAAGAAAGAAAGTGGCAGTGTAGTTTCTTACCGGCGGAGACATGAGAGCTCCTCAGACCGGCATTAACAAACAGATACATACGAAACCGATGCCCGGGTTGATGAGTCTCGGTGGGACACTCAACCAGCCCCATCAACCCGGTCAACGGGATCACTAACGAAAGGGCCACTCAGAGATATATACCAACAGGGGGGTTATACTGAGGAAATGGGGTCTAGCCAAAGAGCAGTCTCTCAACTATCTGGGATGCAGTGCTCAGAGATATATTAATCAGTACATACTCCACTACGCCCCAACCTCGCACACACCCTGGTTACAGGTAAATTACCTGTCCCGGAGCACTGGGTGATAAGAGGGAAGGGAAAAGAAGAAATTAAGGGCCAAGAGCCATTTGGGAGAGGCACTTGATATTGTTATTAACCTCTCCGCTGCATAGGTGGGGTATTGGCCACCCCTCCCTGTGCGGAGGTATTTAGACTGTTTCCTAAACTCAAATCGTCATCGTACCATAAATATCATTAATACTTATCCATATGCGCCTATTTTACGTTGATTATAAAGGTATTAACCTGTTACAGCAATAAAACAAGTGGAAACAGCGTTTGGATGGTCAAAGTCGGAGATAGAGGCCGGGAGTTACATAACTTATGGCTGAGGCAGCCTGCCAGCCAGCCAGCCGTGAAGACGGCTGGAGAGACACTGTTGCGTGGTAGTCTCTCTCTCGCTCTTTCCCACGCTTGGTAACACATATTACCACGCCCTGCTAGCAACTCGCTAATGTTAGCACGAATATATACCTAAGAATAAGGGAATAACAGGGAGAATAGGTGATAATTGAAGGGGGGGGGGGGGGGGGGTGGAATGAGGGGATGTGGAGGAGTGATATTTGGCATGGCCAAGGGGCAATACAAAAAAAATAAAAAAAAATTGATACTGGGCTGATTTAAATGTTTTTTTTTAAAGGCCTTGGATTATATAAGGCTTCCCGCAGCCCACCGGTAGGCCTTATATAAGTCTTGCCGCACTTGCTGGGTTAAGGCCTTCCCAATATTTTTCAATCCCGAAATTTTTGTGTACTCATCATCCCCCACCTTGCTTCCTACTTCCGCCGGAAAATTGTTTTTAGACTGAAGGGTTACATGTGTAGCATTAAGGCAGAACGTCGTTTTAAACTGATTTGGGGATGTACAAAGGGGTGGGGGGGGGGGGGGGAGTATCCTAGCTAAGGACTCTACCTGCCTCTGAAATGAGACAAAATGTAACGAGTATTAAGGTCATATGATAATCTGTTCCTTAAGCTAAAGTAAGCCTACTCAGGAACATGGATTATTTTTTAAGTGAAACACTATGGATGAAATAGGGTTTCCAATATACTCAATAATCTCAGGGATTAGAATTAGAGTAAGAGTACAAATATTTTGGTAATACAGCACCTAAGGCCATGAACATGTAGGCCTACATATTAATAAAATTGGGTGATAATGAATGTTTCATTTAACCTGCGATATATAAGCCAAATGACTAGTTTATTCTGGTGTTACACCAACTGTTCTATCAAACTTAAAGAAGGTGCTAACACCACAGGCTTCCCTTAAGAAACGCCGCCTGTAAACAAGAGGGTAGTTGGTAAGGAGACTTCCGACGAAGATCGGTAGAAAATTATTCTTCTCCAATATCTTTACATTCAAGGGTGAGCAGGCAGCTAAACAAAATTTCAGAACTAAAAGTTCCTTTCGTGGTCAGTCACAGTTCAATCAGTTAGCTAAGACTTTCACAACCCCTGCTCATACCGGGACACCTACAAGGGCGCGGTAACCTCAGGGGTAGAAGGAGGTGGTTTCGGGGCCAACATAGGGGTAAACCCAGTAGCGGTGGTAGCAAGACCTCTCATCCCCCCGTGCCAAAGTCAGTCACATTCCTCCTCCAAGATCTGAGACACACCACAGGACTCTCTCACTCCCAGCGCCAAGGCAAGGCGAGACGGATCCGAGAGTAGTGCTGCCGGACAAGACCAGTCATATGACTGACAACTCCCGAGATTATTCCGGGCATGGCCCCGGCGGACATGGGCAAGGACAATGGTCCGCAAAGGTCTCTCCTGGCGGTGGTCCCGGCGACCTCGCCTACGTTTCTCCACAGAATTCAATCGAGATTCAATCGAGTTTCATTAGAGGTGGGAACTATTATCAAAGAGATGACACAAAAAACAGATCATAATCCCCAGTCCTCCATCAAGTCAATGCCAGGGTTCATATCCCGGTTGTTTCTGGTGCCAAAAAGGGACAGTGTTCAGATGAGGCCAGTAATCGACCTCTCATATCTCAACACCCATATTCACAATCAGTCATTCAGGATGCTGACAGTGAATCAGATCAGGTTGTCACTCCCGCCGCAGGGCTGGATATGCTCAATAAATCTAAAAGACGCCTATTGGCATGTCCCCATCAACAAACGCTTTCAGAGGTTCCTAGCCTTACGCAACGGGAATCAAACGTTTGTCTTTCAAAGAATGCCCTTTGGGTTAAATCAAGTTTTCAAGAAATTAGTCCGACAGACATTGCTACCATTGCTTAAACAGGGAATCATGATTTTATGATACCTAGACGATTGGCTAGTGGTAGCCCAATCCAAGATAATATGCCTTCACCATGTTCAACTAGTATTAGACCATGTAGAGGCACTAGGGTTCAGGGTAAACTTAGCAAAGTCATCTCTCATTCCCACCAAACAAATCCAATGGGTGGGCCTTATCTGGGATACCGAGTTACTGACTCTGAGTCAGAGAGTAGACAATCGTCAGAGGTTTCGCAGGAAACTCTTCCGATTTCTGCACTCCCAGACGACAACGAGGAAGATCTGGGAATCTCTGGTAGGCTCACTCAACTGGATACAACTGACGGCACCGTTTGGTCGCCTGAAGGTCAAAAGAATTATCTTGTAAGGAAACAGGTGTTTTCCTCTTTTACCGGCGGAAACATCGAGGACAATTCCAACCTTAATCCACAACCTCCTGGCGGCCTGGGCGAAGCCAGAAGTTATTAACTCCTCCTTGATTTGGACAGCTCCACCACCGACGGTTTGGGTAGATACAGACGCGTCAGGAACCCTGGGTTGGGGTTACCAATCAAACTTAGGCCACCAGAGCCAAGGTCGATGGTCAACATCAAACCACCTCCATATCAATGCGAAGGAGTTGCTAGTCCCACTATTCTTTTTACAGGAGCACGGCACAAGCCAGGCGGGAAAGTCCCTAGCCTTCAGAATGGACAATTTGACTGCAGTGACATGCCTTCAAAAGCAAGGGTCAGTGAGATCAAGAGTGTTACAAGGGTTGTCGGAAAAGATATTTCGACTAGCCACGAGGCTCGGGATTTATCTTCATGCAACATATCTGCCCGGCGTGGCGAATGTGTGGGCGGATGGTTTGTCCTGGCGACAGAGCACGCAAGTAGAATGGGCTCTCAGACAAAACATCTTTCAAAAGTTGATTGCGGAGCCCTACAATCCACAAGTGGACTTGTTCGCGTCAGAGGCGAGCCACAGGCTACCTCAGTACCTCACATGCCAGAGTTTAACTCCTGCGGGGGGTCAGGACACATTTATGGTAGAGTGGAACAAATGGAACTCCATTTATCTGTTTCCACCTCCAGACATCCTTAATGTGCAAAGTAGTTCAAAGTAGTAACTACGGGATTACCGGGGCATGGTCTCGATGATCGCGCCCTTGTGGCCGGCTCAAGTGTGGTACAACCAGTTGAAGACGTGGTGCGAGAACCCGGTGTCACTCTCGATCTCGTATTTCTACTTAAGAGACAATTGGAAACCTCAAGACCTCGCTGACTTTCACCTTGTGGATATTCAGAAGGCCAAGTGGCTAGGCCAGTTTGGGGAAACCGTGACTCACAAGTTGATTAATCAATATGCTCCATCAACCCAAAGACAGTACCAATCACACTGGAAATAATTTACTACATGGATTGTAGAAACTGGTCAACGACAGTCCTCAGTGGCTCTGGTATTTAACTATTTAAATTACCTATTTGATGTTCAAAAGTTGTCAGTTGTCACATTAAGGAATCACCTCACAGCAATTAGGACACCATTTCTAGACTTAACTGGTTTGACTGTACCGGAAGCGGAAGAAAAGGGATTTATGAGGGCATGCTTCAAGCTCCGCCCTGCCCCTCGTCAACTCACACCCACCTGGTCTCTGGATCGAGCCCTGGAAATGCTTCAGTCCCGTAAATATTGCAAAGATCCTCCCTTGGATCTCATACTTAAAAAGGCCATTTTTCAAATGGCACTGGCTACGGGTACCAGGGTGTCGGAGTTGGCGGCGAGGAGTTCGGAACCAAACTGTCTAAAATTTAAAAGGCGCAACATAGGGTTAGATATTGCTCCTGCTCCTACCTTTATTGCTAAGAATGAACATTCTAATCATGTATTTACAGAGTTCGAAATTCTGGCTCTGAAACAGGGTGACAGGCACCATTAATTGTGTCCAGTGCAGTCACTTAGGTTATTTATGAGGGCCTCCCGACCATCACAGGTGGGAGCCCTCTGTGTTTCAAGGACCGGTGTTCGATTACAAAAACGCCGGCTAGCCGCGTTATTAGTAGAAGTCATTCGGGAGAGTAACCCGGGCGTGTTAGCAAGATCACACGATCCGTAAATGGGCGGCATCACTTACATTCCTCCATAATTACTCTCTAGAAGACATTCAACAGACCCAATAGTGGTCATCAAATCATACTTCTCTCACACGTTACCTGTCCGTCAATCTCATGAAACCTTCTCGTACATGTGTAGCATTAAGGCAGAGAGTCTAGTGCTAAGCTGATTTTATGATACAAAAAAAAAAAAAAGAGGGGGGGGGGGGAGTATCCTAGCTAAGGACTCTCCTGCCTCTGAAGTAAGACCAAATGTATAGAGTATTAAGGTCATGTGATAATCGTTCCCTAGGCTAAAGTAACAGGAACCAGGAACATTGATTAATTTTTAAGAGGAAACACTATGGATGCAATAAGGTTTCCAATATACTTAATAATCTCAGGGATTAGATGATGAATTTAGTAGCAGTCTCTACGTTTCCAACGTAGGGCTTATGATCTCAGCCGCTACCACAGCGGGCCGATTTATCGGTACTCACGCGAAGTACCAAATAATCTCTAGAGTTGCACCTCAATTCACTACTAGGCACGTTGTACACACTCCGAGACGACTAAAGAAGGAAGAGAAAGCGAAAAAGAGAAATAATTGTTATAGTTACCCATTTAATCTAGCTGCACTTTACGGATTTATGGCGTGTTTCTGGGTGTGCGCGGAGTGCTGGAGACGTGTTGAATTATATTGTTTACTTCGGGGGTGGTTGGTCCTCAACGCCGCGTAGCGGTCGTTGAGTGTACTATTCTACCCTCGCTTTTCGGGTTCATGTTCACTTTAATAACCCTTAACGTAACTTGGGGGGGGGGGAATGTATGCTTCCCGCGTGATGCATTGTGTTTCTTTTCCCTTTTTTGCGTGAACTTTTGTTTTATTTTGTTTTTCGTATGACTGCCTGTCGACGTTTTACAAGACTTGAGCATGAAGTTTCTCTGGATTCTGCTTTTGTGAGAGCATAGGGCATACAGCCTTTATTCTATTTCAAACATGCTGCTTTGATCTCCACTGACCTATGAGCCCTTCTGACTTGTTTTTCAAAATGTCCATAGTTGATAGTCTTGTATTTCATCACCTGGTTCACCCTTTTGTCAGTTCCTTTTCGTTTCACCGGGCCTACTTGACTCGAGGATAGGTGGTTCTGGTAACAGTGTCAGTCGCTCCCTTGCCCTAACTTTTATTTTCTTTTAACGTAATTGTGGGGGTTTTCGGGCAGTGTTTAGCTTTGTTACTAGGTTCTTTCAATCAGGGATTGACGCTGCCTTAGTGTTTTCTCTTTTTATGTGTATTGTGTAACTAAGCTAGGCTTGTTTTTTACCTTGAGCAGCCCGACGTCAGAATGGTCCACACAGGTCCTTTCCTTCCGTTTTCCTCTTGTCTCTACTGACTTGGTGGTTATGGTCTTATACGCTCTTGTTAAATTCTCGCCTTTAGGTACCGAAGGAGGACACAAGGGAGAGGAAACAGCCAAGCAGCTGTTGTCCAAGGAGCCCTGTCCAGGTACAATTAAAAAGGGGTATAACAGGGCGCCAACACAAAAATCAAGGCAAAAAGGCCATGTGGCCGAGTTCTTGACAAGGCACAGGGCACATCAAAAGTAGAATTTCGCTTGTATAGCGGAAAACTAAAAATATGAAGGAGCTGAGGACACCTGAAGACCCTCGCCTGTGTGGCGAAAAAACTTTGTGTAAACACGAAAGTCGAGTCAACTTGTCCAAGCCTTTCTTTCAATACATGTCTGTTTAGTATTGAGGATATAGCTCTTACGGTTTTTACATTATGACTACACTGTCTACGGGTTTTGCCTTGGTATGCTTATGCCGCATACCCATGTCATGTACATGACGAAGGTCATAATATGATGTCGTCAGCCGGCTATACCGTGCCATTTTGTTTTGTAAACACTTAACCCCTGCCTTCACTTAAGGTTTTCGCTCTTACAATTTTTACGTTCTGACTCCACTGTCTCCGGGTTCTGTGTTGGTATGCTTATGCCTCCTACCCATGTCATGTACCTCCAATGTCATATGATGGCGTCCGCCGGCTATGCCGTGCCTTGTGAATACTTTCCACTTGGCTTCACTTTAGGATTTCGCTCTTACAGTTTTTACTTTCTGACTCAACGGTCTCCGGGTTTTGTGTTGGTATGCTTCTGCCTCCTACCCATGCCGTGTAACTACAGAGTGTCATATGGTGACGTCCACCATCTCCTGTGTCTCTTCATCCCATACTGTATTTTCTTCCTTTCCCTAAAACAGGGGGGGGGGTTCTCTTTCAATACTTGTCTGAACAGTACTGTCTGTTTAGTGTTAAGGATGTAACTCTTAAGGTTTATTACATTTGGACTATACTGTCTAAGAGTTTTTGTATTGGTATGCCTATATGCCTCATACCCATGTCTTGTACATAAGTGTGTCTTCGGAGGCCCTCCACATACTGTGCCGTGCCGTTTGTTATTGTAATACTTTACAATTGACTTCACCTTTTCCATGTTGGTGTGCCATTCCAAGGTCGACATGACCTATTCCTTTTAGACACTAGACTGATACGCTAGTAACTGTATTTTCTTAATATGCACCATACCGTTACGCTCTTTTTTTCCCGATAAACTAAAATGTTTATTTGTGTCTTTTCTTGGTCCTCTACTTTGCTAAGGCTTGGGTTTTTGTGGTTTATTGGATGTCCGCCTCCAATGTGGGAGTCAAGCCCTATGTTGGAAACGTAGACTGCTACTAAATTGGGAGGTTTGACGAACTCCCTTATAACCAAATAAGGAAAACCTCTTATTTTGTAGCAGTCTCGGAGTATCCAATGTCAGAGTATCCCGCCCTCATGCCGATCCCCTGCCCATCCAATCTACACTGATTACTTGATACCTAGATACTTTTGCAGGCTCATAGAAAATGGAGCATGGCTTAGAGGAGAGCAGCTAGATTAAATGGGTAAATATCAAAATTCTTTCTCTCCTTCGCTTTCTCTTCCTTCTTTAGTCGTCTCAGAGTGTGTACAACGTGCCTAGTAGTGAATTGAGGTGCAACTCTTAGAGATTATTTGGTACTTCGCGGGAGTACCGATAAATCGGCCCGCTGTGGTAGCGGCTGAGATCATAAGCCCTACGTTGGATACTCCGAGACTGCTACCAAATAAGAGGTTTTCCTTATTTGGTTCTATGGGAGGTCGTCAAACCTCCCAATATGCAAGCCTACATATTAATAAATTAATAATGAAAGTTTCATTTGCCCTGGAATATATAAACTGACTGGATAGTTTATTTCTGTGTTACACCAACTGGTCTATGAACCTTAAAGGCGTTAACACCACAGGCTTCCTTTAAGAAACGCCGCCTGTAACCTTCTTTTATATTTCTTTGATATTAAACTGACCTGATTAGTGTTCCTTGGACCGTAACCGGTTTATTAGTGGTATGTGATGTTTATGATGAATGTCCCACCTCCAGTCTCGAGAATTCAGGCGCATTGTCAATGATGAAGGGGCCACTAATAAATTATAGGTTTGAGTCCCTAAGGGAAGAAGGAAAACCTAATATTTAGTAGTGGCCCCGGAATCATTGGCGATTTTGGCCCTCCCTTCCCATTCATCTGCTACATTTTTGAGTCTCGATAGGTCAGATTAAGGAGGAACACTCGGGGTGAACAAGATGGCGAGCAGTACCCAAAAGCAGAAGCCTGGGAAGCACAAAGCTAGGCCAAGTTTAATTTTAATTTTAATTTTTATTAGTACCCAAAAGCAGAAGCCTGGGAAGCACAAAGCTAGGCCAAGTTTAATTTTAATTTTTATTTATTTATTTTACTAGTTTCTTCTAGTAGCGGACCCACATCATAAGGACGAGTCCATGAGTGGTTATTAAGAGCGTTTCGCTCACGATGTAAGGCAATCGTATTTTGAGTTCTCCTTGGGCGGGAAGTTTTAACAGCAAGCTTGGTGTTCAAAGATTGGCCAATACCTACGTAAGGCGCATCGTCAATGATGAAGGGGCCACTAATAAATATAAAGGAAGCAACCTTTATTCCTATTTGAAGAACCCCCGCCAACTCGGCTAAGTGATACAATTTTAATCGTCCTGGTACTATTATGGAGCCTCTGACAGTATCAAAACAACTCTTGCCCAATAGTCAATGCCCTGGTCAACAAATAGTCTAGCGAAATCAAGCCTGGTTTGTTTGTGCCTCTTGGTTAGCTTTGGTTGACAGCTGGTGATCTATGTTTATATCCCATCTACTTTAATCTCTTGCGTATAGTTTCTGTAGAAGTTTGAAATTGCAAAGGTTGCTTAGCTACCTCGGCGTTGGAGAATGGATGGTTATCCATATAGCCTACGGTTTAATTTCTTGGTCCTGTTATGACGTGGTTTTCCGCTTAGCTCCACTTCTACGTTGGTCTGTCATTTGTCCTTCTTCCCACCTTTTTTGCCACCGATAAAAGTTCCAACACCCCACTCTCGCTCATCCCAACCATGCTACAGCGTTCAGCAACCTTGCTGAATGGATGACTAGGTGTGATGTGGGTAAGAGAGTATTGAGGATTTTCTGATCACCCCAGTTTCCAATAATTACAGCTTCCAAGTTTTTTTAGTTTTTTTTTTTTTACCGAAAAATGTTCGACCTGGGAATATGTTGCGTGAAGTGTTAATGCATGGTTGGAGAGGCTATAGATATGCATGTAATCTGTAATCAGCCAATTCCCGATATCTGAATGTTTGGTTGACCTGTACGGTACCTGTCCAGCTAGTAATAGACCACCAACACTAAAAAAGACGTCGTAAGTGGCCTCTTATTCCAGGAGCCTATTTATACTGCTAGGTCTAGAGAGGCACATTGTGTAAGAAGAATTGCCAAACATTTTCTTTCCCACCTGTGAATGGAACCCGTGTCCTTTTGGCTGTGAACCAAATGCGCTAACCAATATGCTACGGACCACTGTGTGTGTGTGTGATTCTGTAAATTAGAAGTTGAATTATATACCCGGTAAACTAAATAATGCTTAGTTATACTCCCATATATTTCCATAGTAAACATAATTTCATCGGTTAGATTCTAAAATCATGATACGGTAACGATAATTTTCTATATTCTAATAGTATCTCATAGAAACAGTAAGAGCTTTAGCTGTACTGTATATTAATACACGTTCTTATCATTAATATTACATGATGCAGATGTTGCAAATAGAACTACTCGTATAACCCAGCACTGCAAGATGATGCAGATTATAACATACCTGTATTATTTAAAGTGTTAATTAGATAAAAGAACACAATTATTTACACCTCATTGTTTTATCAGGGGAAATCAGCGTAGAATGTGGGTTTATAACACTGAACTTTGCCTTCCGTTTCTGTGTGTGTGTTAATCTACAAATACTGTAGCGTGAAAATAGATTGATATAACGAGAGAGAGAGAGAGAGAGAGAGAGAGAGAGAGAGAGAGAGACTTCTAATATGATACAAACAAATAATGATAGCAATATGGTCATATGTAGTGCCCAACGTGTGCAAGTACTGTGTGCCCTGGCTGTGGTAGTGTAGGCGGTGGGGGCTGCCTAGACACCACGGGTCTCTGCTAGACAGGACCACACGGGCTTGGGATGGGAGTGCAAACTAGACAGGTGCCACGTACCTAATTTTGTCGCAAAACTTAGTTGGGCTACTGTACCTGTAAGCGTATGCCTCAAGTGAACCCTATCAATAACTACCCTACAAATAACCTACATTTATCGTACAAATAAACTAAGGAAATCGCAAAAGCAAGCAATTGATACTATTGACAATGATTACATATAATATAAAGACAAATAATTGCAAAATATGAAGAACATAACATTAAGAAATTTCTAGCACCAGGCAACAAGGGCATATGGCACTAAAGCAGGAAACGGATAGAGTTAGAAGGAAAGGAAGTTAAATATCGTTAAGGAGTCAGAGAGGAAAGGAAAGCCATTACGTGGTCAACGGAAAAGAAAGGGGACTCTGAGAGGAGATCGGCAAGACAAGGACGACGACCAAGGGAAAATAGAAAGGGAAAAGAACGGCGACGGGCCAAAGAAAAGAGAGGACAGTCAAGGAAAATGTGAGAAATAGAAACCTGAACACCACACCGGGAGCAAAGAGGTGGAGGCGAGCGGGACATGAGGAAGGAGTGGGTAAGTCTGGTATGGCCTAGCCGAAGCCGGGCCAACACAGTCTCACAACGGCGAACACGGTGAGAGGGGTCAGCCCAGGCAGAAACGGAGGCCTTAACAGTGCGGAGCTTATTAGAGGAAAGAGAAGACCACATTGTTTGCCAGCGAGACAGGAGGAAGGCAGAGATAGCTGGATAATAGTCAGAGGCAGGAAGAGAGAGAGAAGTTGATTGGACCGCCGCAGCGTCGCGAGCGAGAACATCAACCTGCTCATTTCCACGGACACCAACATGGCTAGGCACCCAACAAAATTGGACAACCTTTTTCCGAGCAGAGAGACTGACAAGCCAATCGTGGATGGCAAGAACCAACGGATGGACAGCAGGGAAAGACTGCAAGAGAAGAAGGACACTGTAAGAGTCAGAAAAAATAGTAAAGGAGGAAGAAGGAAAGAAGCACATGAGACGGACGGCAAAGAAGATAGCGTAAAGTTCGGCAGTCAGAACAACAGCTGGAGAAGGGAGAGAATACTGATAAGAACGAGAAGGAAAAAGGATGGCCAAACCCGACGCCAGAAGACGAACGGGAGCCATCAGTGTAAACCGGGGTAGAAGAAGAATGCTGTGTAAGGTGTACAAGGAAACGAGAACAAAGAACTGAGGGAGGGGTAGAGGACTTAGAACAAGGAAAAATAGAGGGACACAAGGAAATACGAGGAAGGAGCCAAGGAGGACACTTACTGAGCCGGAGCGGAAGAACATGGAAGGGGGAAAACGAAGAATGAGAAAGTAAGGAATCCATACGAGAAAGGAAAGGGGGCCGAAGGCGAGAATGAGACGGAACAGGAACAGTAGGAAGAAGAGAGGTCTGCAAGGAAGGAAACTGAAGCGACCGGGCGTAGTACCGGAGAGAGAGAAGGGCCCGACGTCGGTACAAAGAAGGGACGCCGGATTTAGCATAGAGGCTTTCAACAGGGGAAGAGCGAAAAGCACTCAAGGCAAGACGTAAACCGAAATGGTGAACAGAGTCAAGTTTATGGAGGACTGCGTCGGAGGCTGATGAGTAAACCTGACAACCATAATCGAGTTTAGAAAGAACAAGGGCAACGTGAAGGCGAAGGAGAGCACGGTCCGCACCCCAAGTGAGGTGGGACAGGGTCTGGAGGAGACGAAGACGGTGCAAAGCAGCAACCTTAACAGAGGAAACATGAGCTGCCCAGTTAAGACGGGAATCATAGACAAGACCCAAAAAGGTAGTCGAAGAGCGATAAGGTAAAACGGAACCATACAGTTCAAGGGAAGGACGCGGGATAACGTGGCGACGAGTGAAAGACATAGCACAAGATTTAGTCGTAGAAAAACGAAACCCGTGAGCAGTGGCCCATGACGAGGCAGCCACAATCGCTGATTGGATAAGGGAGCGTAACGCAACAATATCCGAACCAGCCGCATAGATCGCAAAGTCCTCGACATATAAGGAGGACCTGACCGTAGCCGGAAGGGAAGAGATAATGCCATTAATGGCTATGAGAAAGAGGATAGTACTTAAAACGGAACCCTGAGGTACACCTTCTATCTGAGGGAATAACCGAGAAAACGAGGAATTCACCCGGACACGAAAAGAACGAGAAGGAAGGAAATTACGGATAAAGACGCCCATATTACCACGGAGTTGGCATAAAATATGATGTTTCCACGCGGAGTCGTACGCCTTCTCGAGATCGAAGAAAACAGCAAGAACTGACTCATGGCGAGCAAAAGCAGACCGAACGTAGGTCTCCAAACTAAGTAAAGGGTCGATAGCGGACCGAGCACGCCGAAAACCAAACTGGGTCGAAGACAAAAGCTGACGTGACTCGAGAAGCCACATCAGGCGGACATTAACCATCCGTTCAAACAGCTTGCATAAACAACTCGTCAAGACAATAGGGCGATAGTCTTGGGGCGAGAAACCCGACTTTCCAGGCTTAAGAAAAGGAATAGTAAGATCAGAACTCCATGCAGGAGGGAAAACACCAGACGACCAAACCTTATCAAAAATAGCCAATAAAAATACCAAAGCCTCAGTAGAAAGATGCTTAAGCATTAAATTATGGACGCCATCAAGACCCTCAGAAGTAGCCTTACAGGCACGAAGAGCGGAGAGCAACTCACGGGAAGAAAACGGGGCGTTGTACGACTCTGCCAAAGACAGAGTGAAAACAACTGGAGAAGTCTCTGCGACGGCTTTAAGTGAATGAAATTCCGGGGGGAGATGAGAGCCAGTACTGACCGAGCTAAAGTAAAGACCCAAACGATCGGCGACTGCCTCCGAGTCAGCAACAAACTCCCCATCAACATGAAGCACAGGAGAATGAGGAGGTAAACGCTTGCCCGAAATCTTGCGAATGCGCTTCCAGACGGACTGAACAGGAGTAAAGGACGTAATGGAGGAAATATAGGACACCCAGCTCTGACGTTTAGCAGACCTGACTGTGACTGAGGAAGGCAGACGCCTGACGAAAAAGTATAAAAGAACGATCATGAGCGGGAGTAAAACGTTTACGACGAAAGCTCTTCCAAGAAGCCCGTTTGACGCAGAGAGCCTTGGAACAGTTCGGGGATCACTAAGAAACACATTTAGACGTAAAAGGACGGGAAGTCCGAGGAATAGAGACTAAGGCAGCACTCAAAACTGTGACTAGAAAAAAGGCTAGCAAATCATGTACAGATGAAAAATCAGACGGAGGTAAGGAAGGGATAGATAGTGAAGCAAAAGTAGACCAGTCCGCACGCTGGAAGCACCAACGAGGAGGACCAGGGACAGGAGAATAGGAGGTAGGAGAGAGCAGAACAGGGAAATGGTCGCTATAGAGAGAATCCTCCAAAACAGACCAATGAAAAAGAAGAGACAGGGAAGGGGAACACAAAGAAAGATCAAGACAAGGAAAAGAACGTGTTCTAGCATCAAAATGAGTCAGGGAACCAGTATTAAGGAGAGAGGTTATTACTAGTAATGAAAGACTAATGCACGACCACGTGAGGTAATGACAGAATCACCCCACAGGGTGTGCCTACAATTATAATCACCAAGCAATAAAAACGGAGGAGGCAGCCGAGCTAAAAACATGGTAAGAGCCAAAATCGACGGGAACAGAAGGAGAGAAATAAAGAGAAACAACCGTAATCCATCGACCAAGAAAAACCCTAACAAAGGTGCAAGGGAGGGAAGTAGGGCAGGAAAACTCTTCATAAGGAACAGTGGTGAAGGAGAATACAAGTGTCGGAAAGAGAATGAGGAGAACTGATAAAACGGTAGCCGGGAACAGGAATCGGAGGAGAAAGAAGACGAGTTTCCTGGAGACAGACAACCTTAGGGGAATGGGAAGAGAGTAAAAAACGCAAATCATCTCTCTGAAGAGAAAAACTGCGAAGGTTCCATAGCAAAATGGACATACTAAAAAGAAAGTACGAGAAAATAAGCTGTAAAAAGAGAATAAAAACGATATATACAAACACATATCAGAGAGGCGGAACAAAAACACGCCGAACTAAAGAGGAACAAGGGAGGAAAAAGAAAAAAACAAAAAGAGAAGAAAGGAACGGAAAAATCGAAGAAAACAAAGAAAGGACAAAAAAGAGAAAACAACAAAAGTAATGTTCACACAAGTAGGAAGAAAACAGATACACTATAGACAACACAGACACACAAAATACAGCAAACAGCGGGAAAGACGCATACATGCAAGAGGAAAGAAAGAGGGACAAAGAACAAGAAAAATAAGAACACACAGACTTATGGACAACGAAGAAAAGACTGATGAGGTTAACGGTGAGTAATAATGGAAGGAATGGGGGACGAGGAAGAACAAGGAGGGAAAGAAGATTGATAACCAGGTGGCATAGGGAAGGAGAAGAAGAGATAGGAGGGCTAGAGGGAGAGGGAGGAAGGGGAGAGGAGGGAGGGAGGGAGAAGGACGGGAGGATGAGGAACGGGAAGGAGAGGCCCGGGAGGGGGAAGGCCAGAGGAGGGAGGGAGAGTGGTAGGGAAAGGCGGGAGAGGGGTAGGGGGGAGCGTAGAAGGGATGGGATGAACGTCGGCAGAAACGGAAATAGGCGGCGGATGAGAAGAAAGAATATACTCCTCAATCTTGGGCAAAGATTCAAAGGATAAGTCTAAGGAATCGGGGGGTTGGACACAGGACGAAGAAAGAGAAGGGGGGGGGGGGAGGAGGGAGCTTTTTCTTCTTCCCACTGGGACTCTGGCTCTGCACACTATGGAGGCGGTCCCTGCGTTTAGAAGAGGAGGCGGGAGAGGAAGAAAGGGAGGAACGGGGCAAATGTTTCGAAACTAGTTTGGTAGAGGAGGCAGGAAGCCGGGAGGGAATCTTGGAACTACGAGACGAGGACGGAGGAAGAGAACGAGGAGGCGGCGTCGGACGAGAACGCTGGCGGATGGGGCGTTGAGACAAACCGGAAGAAGTGGAGCGAGGAAGAGTAGTGGAAGGAGGGGGGGCGGAAGTAGGAGTAGAAGAGGTAAGAACAGAAAAAGAGTTAGATAAAGGGAGAGAACACGATGAGACAGCCAAGGGGATGGGGGAGACAGAAGAAACTGAAGGAGGAGAGGAAGAAGGATGAGAAGGGACAGACGACGGAACCGGAGAAGTAGAGGGAGAGGAGGACGAGGATGATGGAGGCGCAACGGGGGGGAAGCGGAAGAAGTGGAGGAGACGGGAGGGGGAGATAGAACAGTTGAAAACGGATGAGGGGAGAAGCCCAGGCAGCGAGCTGCCTGACGAGCCGTAGAATGAGTAAGGCCATGCAATGTCTTAAGGATCGTAACTTCAGACTCTAATTTGAAAACGGGACAATCTCGGGAATCAGCAGAATGGGAGCCCTGACAGTTTAGGCAGCATCGTATCGGAGACCGGCAGTCACCGACGAGATGGCCAGATTGTGCACAGCGTGGGCACCTAGGGCAGTCGGGAGCGGAAGAGCGACAGTACTTAACAGGATGCCCAAAGCGCCAGCAACCGCGACACTGCTGAGGACGAGGTAGGGACTCAGTGACGGGCAGGCGAGTACCGCCGACAATAACGTGAGAAGGGAGAGACCGACCATCGAACGTGATTTTGGCGATATTAGTGGGATGGCGGCGATTGGTGCGAGGTGGGATGGTGTAGCAGACAAGACTAACCACAACATGGTCTTGAGCAACAACAATAGACTTAATAAGGTCGGCACAGTCTGCGAACTGCCGACCACCGAGACGGATGGAAGGAGGGATCAGGACGGTACCCGTACAAGAGTTATCTTTGGTCTTTAAGGGCTGGGATGGAAGTTCCGGAGAAGTCGACAATGGTTGACATAGCAGCAGCCTTTCGTTCTGGACCGTAACGAGACGGGAGTCATCATGGCGGGAGTGGAAGGTGACATCCCTGCCCACCTGCTGAAGGAGACGCAGGTGGAACAGGAGGTCATCTCCGGCGAGAGGAGCTGAAGCGGGGACTGAGAAGAACTTAATAAAGTCAGCAGGGGCAAAGAGTGAGGATAAAGGGAGAACAGAAGAACGAGGGCGGGGAGCGGAAGTAACGGGAGGAGAAGGAAAAGAAGAAGAATGTGGAACGGGTGGGAGATACGGTTCGAAAGTGACTACACGAGAGGAAGGGGAAGAAACCGAGAAAGTGGAGGAGGACGAGGGAAGAAGAGTGGAAGAGGAAGCAGAGGAGAGAGCGAACGGACGAATGGAAGAGGGCCGATCAGGTAGAACGGAGTGGGACACGGAAGAGGACAAAGGGGCAGGAACTGAGTGAGCGGCTAGGGAGGAAGCGAACGTAGAGGAGCTAGACGTGCCAAGAGAACTCGACACGACTAGGCTCGGAACTGTATGAGGAGCAGAGGTCGAATGGACGGTCACAGACAGTGCATGGGTCGGTAAAGGACCCGGTATAGTGGTAGGCAAAGATCTACCACCAACCGAGGAGAGGACGGGCAAGGAAGGAGAGACAAACACATCAGCCATATCATCACCAGCGCCGGTGATCGAAGATCCAGAAGAAGGCTCCATAAGACTAAGGTAACATGGTTCATCCGGGAGAAGCTCCACACCCACCACGGAGCCACAAATTAGAGGACAAGGTACATGCCCCAGGAGTCGAACACGGATATACACCCCGACCCCCTGTGCCTAATGGGCGGTCAACTCGTCAGTATCGGGTCCAGCACAGAGGGCGAGATTTGACGATAAAAGATTCCCCCCGATTTAAACAAAGAGTACTCTTTTAACAATATCAATTTAAAAAAAAAATATCAATATTAATAATAGAAAAAGATAAACAATAAATACAAACAGACAAAAAGTAAGCAGAGGTTATACAAGAAACTTAAGTGCTTGATTAAAATTATTTATGTCAAATTTTAGAATAGTCACAATAATTGACCCTAAAAAGATTAAATTATGTAACAATTTACTGGCCTCAAGACCTGTCTACTAAGAGTCTGTAGTACAAAATACATACAGCACTCGCTAACTAACTGTAGTGCTATCGGGTAGATGATGGTAGCAATATTAGCTACGAGGATAGTACAGTCGGCCTAATAAGTCATTTTGCAGCTGTCATTTTGTTTGGCTCTGTGTTGTATTAATGTCTGCCAGATGTTGAATAAGGTGTGTAAGTATCTCAACTGGCATTGCGTTTGGCTCGCTCTGTGCTTTATCAATGTCTGTCAGATGTTGAATGGAGTGGGTAGGCTTCGGAACGTGTATATCTCAATCGAAACTACTAAATAACGTTTTGGATATTGCTAATACAGGTCTCTCACTATTCGATGCCCCAATTTACGATATAATTTAAAACTTTCAAAATAAACAAACCAAAACTTATACGAACACAGTAAAACGACAAACCTAATCAAATTCGCAAAAAAAAAAAAAAAAAAAAAAAAATAAAAAAAAAAAATATATATATATATATATATATATATATACAGTATACTGTATATACCGGTATATATATATATATATATATATATAAATGTATAGATTCTTTGTGATTTGTGTTTAGGTTTTGGCTGGTCCAAGAACGCATCCCCATTTACCCCATTAATTTTAGGGTTCTCTATACGATTTTTCCATTTAAGATGGGGTTTACAGGAACGTAAGCCAATCATAAATCGAGCTAGCCCTGTACCAATATAATTGATCACAATAGACTTTGTGCCGAGACATCACTTATTTGGCCAACTGTACAATACCTGCCACACTACATAAATACAAATAGTTTGTTTACCAGTTAAACTAAATCTTAACAGAACCTATAATTAAGCGAGGTAAATATTTCTATGGAAAAATGTACATATTTAGCTTGAAGGGAAGTCTCTGGTATGCGTGTTTTTTTTTTGTTATTTTTTTGGATAGCTTGGAGGTCTAGGGAGCAAACTACCCCTCAGGAGTTCTCATATAGCGCCCCGAAATATCTTACAAAACTTACAAAATATCGTACGCTCCTGACGGAAATTTACGCTTACAGTGAACATTGACCATATTGGGCCACCAAAATGCCGCGATCACAGAGCGAAATCACATAGAACGGCCTCGTTTATCGACCAATATCTCGTTCTATGTGAGACCCTACTGAACTGTATATACAATACAATAATAATACATCCAATTATAAACTAACTTTATTCATATACATTAGGTAAAAATATTTAGTAGGAAATATAATGGTAGATGTCAAGCCCGGGCAACTTGACCTAGCGATTCGATTCGTGACAAACAACTTATGTTCATGGGAATTTTGTTTTATAAGGAAGTTGGAGCTGTAGACAACGATATTTAACAGAATTTACAGCTAAAGCACGGTCGTAATACATTTAAAAATACATAAAACTCAATTCATCATACCATTTATCCATCAGAAACTTACATTATTCTTGCATTTGTGTTTATTATCGATGTTCACGGCTCCAACTTCCTTATAGCCTGAAACTCGCAAGTGGTCAATTACTTCTCAAACAAATAACGTACATAATAACCTATTATAATGTAAAACTTGCAAAATAAACAAACCAAAACTTGGACGAACAAGTAAAATCACAAAAGAACTTATCAAAATCGCGGTGGAAACAACGCTTAAGCAAAATAAAATTTAGAAATAAAAGAACGCAATCCACCACATAGGGTGTAAATTACTACAAAGCAAAATCTGTTTCCCAAGCAATTGATACTATCAAAAGTGAAGATACAATAAAATAACAGTACAGTATAATAATTGTAAAATATGAAGCAACAACAGATTTAACCAAAGAGTACTCTTAACCCTTTCAGACATATGACACTATTTTGAGCCTATTGGGGATACTTAAAAGCCTTTGTGACCATCAGGGGTATTTAGAAACATTTAGTTACTTCAACCTCTGCAGTTGTCTTTGAGTTAGCTGTGGGCAGAAAACTAATTTTGGAGACGTAATTATAAGAGTGAGAGAACTATTTCTTACTGCTAATCTGGCAACCTCTGCGTCATAAATGCGTGAAAGGGTTAACAAGAATAGTACAGTAGATAAACAATCAATAAATACAAACAGTAATCAGAGGTTATACGAGAAAATTAAAGTAAATAATGCTTATTAAAATTATTGATATCAAATTAAGGAATAGTTGTTGTTGTTGTTCCCCAAGCTGCCTGACCGAACAGCTCCAAGGCCCCGAGCAAAGCCAAGGCCATAACCGAGCGCCCCCACAGAACCCTCCCTGCCGACCACAATAAAGCCTGGGTGACCGAAGCCACTCCATCGCGGGGAGCTGAGGAGGGTGCGGAAACGCCCGGGAAACCAAAGCCCCACCCAGAGCCCTGTGCCCCTCAGCAATTATGAAGAGAAACTTGAGGGGCAAAGGAAAAATGTGACGCTTTGGCTTCCAATCTTGGTAGATTGGGAGGTCAATCCACGGAAGAGACGCCGTCACTTGAGTAAGGAATAGTAACAATAATTGACAAGATTAAATCTTTAAATGCTTATTAAAATTATTGATATCAAATTCAGGAATAGTAACAATAATTGACAAGATCAAATATGTTCATATTTATTCATCAACCCACCAATTAACTTCCAAATAAACCTAATTAATGCAACAATTTACTTGCACCAAAACATTTGTCTATCTTGCTTTAACCCCCCAAAACATACAAAAACACATATACATAAGCATAACAAAACAAAATATTTTAATTGTAGTTTAACCAGACCACTGGCTACACAATCTAACTCTTATAGGGCGATACTACATTACATTACATTAATGAAGTCAACGCACCAGGCGACAAAGGCCATATGACACAAAAATTTTAAAGACGGGAAGGAAGTTAACTAAATATCATCGAGAACTCCAACATGATGAAGGAAGGACATAATGCGGGAGATAGAAAACGATGGAGATTCAGAAAGAATATCAGCAAGACATGGGGGCCGGCGGAGGAAAGTCAGAAAAGGGAAGAAACGCGTGCGGGCAACGGAAAATAAGGGGCAAACGAGGAAAAGATGGGAGACAGAAAGCTGAACGGTACAGCGCGAGCAAAGAGTCGGAGGAGAACGGGACATTAAAAACGAATGGGTAAGTCTGGTGTGGCCTATGTGGAGACGGGCCAAAGCAGTCTCCCATTGGCGATTACGGTGGGAGGGATCAGACCACCCAGAAACGAACGGTTTGACAGAACGAAGTTTATTAACGGAGATAGCGGACCACTGAGTCTGCCACCTCGACCAAAGAAACCTGGACAAGGCAGGGAAGAAATCAGAGGCTGGGACAGCAAGTGAGGAGCGGGTACCCCGCACGGCAGCAGAACGAGCAAGGCAATCAACCCGCTCATTACCGCAAACGCCAACGTGACTGGGAACCCAGCAAAAATGTACAAGCTTTTTGCGGACGGAAAGGCGGAAAAGCAATTCCTGAATGGAAAGAACTAAAGGGTGTAGAGCAGGGGAGGACTGTAATAGAAGTAGAGCACTGTGAGAATCAGAGAACAAAGTAAAGGACGAGGAGGGGAAGGAACACATAAAACGGAGGGCAATAAATAGGGCGATACTAAAACGGTCACAATACTCTTGACGCAAATGCAGTCAGTCGGGGATTCATGGCAAGATGCTAAAGCGATATTTCAAGGAGATAGATAGGGAAGGGCAGGAGGTGAACCAATCTAGGAAGGTAAAGACACACACATTTCTGGCCATGTCACCAGTTCAGCCGGACCACATGATCTCCACACCAGAACTCTAACCAGTCACACAAGCCCTTTTTTGAGCAATATTTATGGGCAATTATAGTCTGGCAGCTTCAAAAATTACACTATCATAATTCAACCGCCTAACATTATCTACCTTCAGTCTAGTTGCCGATACCAGTGCAAAGAAATCCCGAAATATAACTAGAACAAACTTGCTCATGGAAAATGGACTGAAAAATCGCTCGTGACAGCGGCTTTATAGGGCAGATGGTTGAGCCAAGAACAGCCACACTGCAGCACCAACCAAGAAGTGAACAAGGGCGAAGAATTTATAATGTAAAACTTGCAAAATATACAAACCAAAACAGGGACGACACAATATAAAGACAAAAGAACTTGTTAAAATCACTGAAAATAATGTAGCTAAAAAAAAAAAAAAAAATAACAAAACCACCTCGGCGATCAGGAATAAGGAAGCAAAAAATTTCGTCGAGATGCAAAAATATGCACTACCGAGGAGAATCAAGTCATCTCAGCCGCACCAGCGACCACTGAGACAGTCGGGTCAGCAGCCAACAACCAAGCCAGGCCAACAGGGTGGCATAATTATGATACAGGTCGCCCAAAGGACAACCGGATGCAGGGTGTAAAACCAAACCTATTCTTTTCATTTTAGTCTGTTTTATATCCATTTATGGAATACTGGATATCAATCTAATCGTGTACTCAAACCCAACTGCACACTGAATAGCCTAATGATTAAGTGAAAGATAGGCCAAGACCAAAGCCACTATTCAGTACCTCTACTGTATATGTGTGTGGAGTCATGTGATCTATGTCCATGTATTTTTACTATGGGTAGCGCCAGCGAACTTGACAATTATCTTGACCCCTTAACTTCTTATAATTATAATGTAAAACTTGCAAAATAAACAAACAAAACTTATACAAACAAAACTTATACAAACACAGTAAAAAGACAAAATAACTAATCAAAATCGCTATGTGGTAACAATGCTCAAGTAAAATAATAATTTATAAATAAAAGAACTATCAGTCAAAATTAATGAAAGCAATTGGGCTGAAGTTTGTTATTTGGGAAGAGTCCACCAGGAAATAGGTGTGGATATTTACAGCCAGTTTGCTCTAGGTACTTTTGAGTTAATTTTAGCTATATTTACACAATTTTGTGAAGTTTAAGAAAGATCTGTGGTAGTATAATTGAATATGCCAGATAGTTCGAAGGTGTCCGGAGGCCCTCGTTAAACTAAAACTTGTCTACTAGTAGCCAGAATAAAGTTAGACGCCGCGGATACTGAATGTGTTAATTCTACTTCATTAGGATTGGTTAGTTTAGGTTAGTTGGGTTAGTTAATCCATTCAGTACCGGCAACGTCAGTTTCAATATTGTCCGGTTATAGTCGGCTTAGGACAGGCTACAGACTCTCTTAATTAACCCTTCTAACTACCACATATCCTTCCTAAGCTGCACAAAATCAACTAGTACAGAAATTCCCAGTAGTGAAAGGGTTCATACAATAAAATTAAGTAAAAATCCATGGAAATAGACTCGTGATTGCGCACAAATGTCGTCGAGGTATTGGCGGTTATGGCTTCTTGCCATTTTCGAACAATGTTTTTTAGTTTACCCCGACTTACAGACCTCCCAGACCCTCTTCAAGCTAAAAACAAAAGAACAGACCCCTTCAAGCTTAATTATGTATAACTAGCAAAATATTCCATTCGATTTTGTTCCATTCTTGCAAAATAAACCAAAACCGGGACACAATATAAAAACAAAAGAACTAATCAAAATCACTGTGTGGATACGTTTTAGTGGAATAAAATTGTGAAGTAAAAGTAACAAAAATTAGCAAATTTTTTGTTAGACAAATATCCTGCCAGGTTTCTCCCAAACTATAATGTAAAACTTGCAAAACAAACAAACCAAAACAAATTGCAGGCTCGCTTTCGCTCGCCCATGAAATATTGACATGTTATTGGGTTGAAGCGTCTTATAATCGCCAAACTAACGAGGTGAAAAGTCATTAAAATAGGGAGGCTCCAAATAGACCCGCCCTACACCGAATAGGGTTAAACTTTCAATTCAATCATACTATAGACTTCTATTTCAGTTGGCAGTAAATTGAGACACTTTGTAACTGTTTTCTTGATACTATTATAATGTAAACCACTTGCAAAATAAACAAACCAAAACAGGGACAATATAAAGACAAAATCACAAAGAAAATACAAAATTGCAACGTGGAAATAACGCTTATATATAATCAAATTGACGCGCATCGTAATTTCTCGATACATATGGTAAATTGAGACTAATTTCTCGATACATATGATAAATTGAGACTAATTTCTAGATACATAAAGGATAGATATGGTAAATTGAGAACCCTAGTAATTTCTCTATACTTAAGGGGGGTGACCTGCTTTTTGTTATTTCTGTCCTTTTCTCTCTTTCTCTGGTTTGTATCCATTCGGCCCCATTCAGCCAACTATTTTAAGACTTTTATCCCCATCTAGGTATCGATTTCTTCCTGGCGAGCGATAGCGAGCCAGCATTATATGAAGAAATCCGGCTTCGCCGGAGAATTTTTTCTATCGAAAAATGTACAAATTTAGCCTGCTGTCAAACAAAAATAAAAAATATGCTGGCTCGCTACCGCTCACCAGTAAAAACTTGACACCTGGATGGGGATAAACGTCTTAAAACAGTAGGCTGAACGGGGCCAAATGGATACAAGCCAGAGAAAGATAGAAAAGGACAGAACAAAAACAGGTCACCCCCCCTTAACCCTGGTCTATCGGGGCCCGACTTAAGTCTGTATCTAAAAATCTGGACTATGTGGCAGAGCCTGACTTAAGTCTGTGTGCAATTTTTGAGCAAGAATGGCTCTGAGAGAGAGACGAGCGACGGGAGGAGCGTAGGTTACCTCATGACCGCTCGGCACGGACCCCGCGCGCCTACTGACATCTACTCCACACACATCCACCCTCCGTACCTCGCCACACAGGGAATTATGCGAGGAAATTACCGTATTTTAGGTTTTTTTCACTCGTGTTGCACGATCGTTGCAAGAGAACGCGTGGTCGTAGAAGGATGGTTCTGGTGTCATTGGAAAGCTCAATTTACGCCCTTTCAGAGATACATAATTGTATTACGCTCTGGCTCTTTATTATGCATGAAAAAGAGCACGGAAACCAGGCCATTTACGGCAAAAAAAACCCGCTGGGCGGGTAGTGGAAAAAAACTGACGGGCCCGCTCGTAATGTGTTAATGGAATATGGTAAATTCATATTATCACAACCCATCAATTAACCTATAAATATACCTAATCAACGAAACCAATGAATACATGTGTTACTCCATGGATTAATACCTAGGATACTCGCACCAAAATCCGCGCACTAACCATTACGCTATCTAGACAGTTGATCGAGACCCTTAGTAATTTCTCGGCACAAAAGAAAAACATGGTAAATCGAAACTCTTAGTAATTTTTCCATACTTTAACGACACAGATTACACTATAATAACTTTTCAGCCAATGCAAGTTTGTAGATGAACGAGGAATGCTGACATCATCTCTGAATCCTCGGCCTCTCGTGCAGACTCCACCTCGGGATTTCTTGGTCAGCAGCCCGCCAGGAGTGGGGTCTGAGGATGAGTGAGGCTACGCACGGCCACAGAGTATACCCCCATTGATTGAGCCCGCCAGGTTGTCCATTCACCATCTCTGTGTTGTCCTACTCGGATCTCCGTGTTGTCCTACTCGGATCTCCGTGTTGTCCTACTCGGATCTCCATATTGTCCTACTCGGATCTCCGTATTGTCCTACTCGGATCTCCGTATTATCCTACTCGGATCTCCGTGTTGTCCTACTCGGAGCTTTAGTGAGAAGTTGACCACCAGGGATTCTCTGTGGAAACAATTATAATGTAAACCTTGCAAAACAAACCAAAACAGGGACGGCACAATGTAAAGATATATTTTTGTTTTCATCAACCCACCAACTAACCCCTTCAGACAGTTAATACACGATCGCATATATAAGTGGCTTGGACCAAACGCCGATTTACACGCGGATTGCGTATATAAATTGGGAAACTTAGTGTTAACTCAAGTTATTATATACACAATCGCATATATAATCGCATGTAATTTTAACAGGTGCTCGGTGAAGGGCAACACTAAATGTGGAGCTAGTTGGCAACTTCCTACTGAGCCAGGCAATACCACAAATAACGGTTCACTCAAATAGTGTGGCTACTGTCATGAGATATATAAGTTTCAGTAAGATGTCGAAGGGGGTTAATTTACAAATAAACTTAACTAATGAAATCAATGAAAGTAATTAATACATGTGGTACTCCAAGGACTCGAACCTAGGATACTCACACCGAAATTCCGCACACTAACCATTACGCTATCAAAAGAACTGTCTTTTCAACTACACCCATTCCTCACCAATTTTAACCCTATTTTGATCCTGTTTTACTCCAATAGCTTGGCGATTATAAGACGCTTCAGCCCAATAAAGTGTATTTTCTGGACGAGCGATAGTGAGCCTACAATCTGGGAGACACTACCGAATAATGTACATACATTATAGAGCTTGAATGGGATGTGGGGCACGTTTATAACACCAATAACACCCCAAATGGAATTGATTAAAGCATGTGATTCTCCCAGGATTCGAACCTAGGATATCACATTCAGACATACACGCTCTCACCATTACACCATCAAGACAGTTATAAGTACAACACACGACCACGATTGATATCCATTTATCAAATACTGTTTTGTCTTTTTTTGTCTTGTGTTTTGTGTTTCCCTGTTCTTGCTCTGTCTTGAGTCGGCCACCCCCAAGAAAATTAAAACAAAAAAATAATAAAATAGAATAAAATAGAAAATAAAAATAAAAAATAGGAAAAGTGGGGATTGGGCCTGAGCATATAGATAGATATAGATAGGATATTAATCTAATCATGTACTGGACCCAACTGCACTATGAATAGCATAACGCGACTCGCCCCATTAGCTTGGTGATATCAAGACCTTTCGTGCCATTAAGGTGTCTTTATTCCTGGCGAGCGATAGCGAGGCTGCCAGGACATTTATCTAAAAAAAATGTTGAGTAGCCTACAAATCTATCTCATAGGTGTCCTAGGGGCATTTTTTTATAAGCTTGATAAAGGTCTCTGAAGGAAACAAATATATAAAATACATAAAACCCCTCCCTCAACTAACTTATCTGTAGAATAATCTAATTAACTATAATTTCACTCCCAACACCAAACACCTCCCAATGAAATTAATGAAAGCATGTGATCCTCCCGGGATTCGAACCTGGGTTACCACATACAGATCTTAAATACTAACTATTACACCACGAAGACAAATGGCGGGTGCCCAACCCCGAAAGGAGGTGAAATAGGGGAGCTATCCCCCCGCCAAAGGCGGCTTTCTAGGGCCTTTCCTAGCTGATGCTGAGAGGATTGGGTTCTAGTCATGTGGTGATGGGCTGGTCTATCAGAATGAGAACTGAGTGATCTCTGCCATACCCATAGCTTACTCTGACTGATCCTTTTACTTATATATTTTCTAGATCTCAAGTGACGGCGTCTCTTCCGTGGATTGACCTCCCAATCTACCAAGATTGGAAGCCAAAGCGTCACATTTTTCCTTTGCCCCTCAACTTTCTCTTCATAATTGCTGAGGGGCACAGGGCCCTGGGTAGGTCTTTGGTTTCCCGGGCGTTTCCGCACCCTTCTCAGCTCCCCGCCATGGAGTGGCTTCGGTCACCCAGGCTTTATTGTGGTCGGCAGGGAGGGTTCTGTTGGGGCGCTCGGTTATGGCCTTTCCTTGCTCGGGGCCTTGGGGCTGTTCGGCCAGGCAGCTTGGGGAACAACAACAAGAACAACCACTAAGACAATTAGGGTAAGACAGGGTATTTTCGCCGCGGCGCTAATAATTTGCATTCAAACTCAGATATCTCTGAAACTATTGCATGGATTCGGCTGCAATTTGGCTTAGGTTGTAGAGCAGTTTTAGTTTAGGTTGTAGAGCAAGTTTGGCTTAGGTTGTATAGCTGGTTTGACTTAGGTTGTAGATCTAGTTTGGCTTAGGTTTTGTTGCAGTTTCGCGGGGCCTGGAGCCTGGGCTAGCGGCGCGTCTGACGGTATGGTCGGGTGTGTGTGGGGGTATTTGTGGGTGGTTTGTGTGTGTTTATTTGTTTGTATGTTTGCGTGCAACACAGTGTTGGCAGTAGCCGTCAGCTGCTGCCTGGTACTTTGCACTAGCAACCTACACGCTGCACCCACACGAGACACGTCCACACCTGCACTAAATACTTCCACACCCGTAGGCCTAATAAATACGTCCACAACCGCACTAGACACGTCCACCCCGCATTACATGTCCACAACTCCACACCCACACTAGACATGTCCACACCCGCACTAGACACAGTGGCGCTTAGGCCTACACGTGTGACACACCTGCATCTCTGCCCACCCTGTTCAGTTGTGTGTGTGTGTGCGACGTTTTTCTATTGGCATGTTTAGTGTCAGTTTAGGTTTGTGAATGTTTTCATTGCTTTAACCTGCGCGCTAGTGTTTTGTCTGGCCATTAACCCTTTCCCTGCAGGTGACGTTCTGGAACGCATAGGCAATTTACAGGCTTTAAATGCCTGTAAAAGCCGTAGAAATAGAGTGTCAGTGGGCGGGAGCGTGAGGGACCTCCATCCGACCCTCGGACCAGCCAGCCGCTAACTGAGCGAGACTGTGGTCTCGCGCGGCTGTCTCGACAGTGTTGCCGAGCGAGCGAGAGCTAATAATTAGCGAGTTTTCCCTAATGTCTATGGCAATGCTGCGGGTGAACCCCGCCACCTACGAAACTCGTTCTGGTGTCATTTTGAAGCTATTTTCACCTAGTTTTCGGCAGAATACAGTTAATTTAATGCAGATACTTGAATATTCATTCAGGAGTGCCTGAGTATGCCCTAAATAGCGCAAATAAGCCCACAGAGAAAGGGTTAATCATATGTTATCTAGTTTACTAGCTAGATGATGCGTAAAATAGGTCACAGCAAAATTACCCAGCCCGGCGGGGTAATTTCGCCGCGAGAGAAACTTTTAAAAAAAATCGGCAGCATGACCAAAACATTATAAAAAAAAAAAGAATTCGGGCATCTATAGCAGAAAGGCTGAATGTATAGATAAATAATACAAATTTCCATTTGTGGCAATTTCTATTTGTCAAAATTCGCGATTTTCGGCGAAATTACCCCGTCTTACCCTATAGGTTAAGTACATGACCACGATTAATATCTATTTATCTAATACTGTACTGGATATCAATCTAATAATTTACTCAAACATACCTGTACACTAAATAGCCTAATGTTTATGGGGTACAGATCTCTCCTGGGCGACCTAGATGTGTGTGAATTTGTAAGTTTTATTTTATTTTTATTTATTTTTTGTGTTGTCCCTGTCCGGGCTCTGTCTCGAGTCGGCCATCCCCAGCTAAAAAATGGGGTATGTGCCAGAGTATATAGATAGATAATCTTTAATGACCAACCTCACTCTGGAACGTTTGTATCACCTAAAACTCCTCAGCCTCTCGCGTGGACCTAAGCTCGTCATTTACTATACCCTGTTCAAAATAAGTAGGCCACAACTCTTTAACAAAAAATCTATAACTCACAAACAACTAGAGTAATCGCGCTAATACTTCTACCAATTGGGAAGGATCAGCTAGGGACTAGGTGTGAAAATTTACAGCCCGTTTGCTCTGGCCCCTTTTGAGTTTCCGAGGTTAGGGTTCACAAATTTTAACCTACTTACTTGGAAGTTGGAACAGGGTATGATCAGCAGTCCACCACGTTATACATTCACCGTCTGCATGTAGTCCTCCCTCAGTCGACCTGTAGTGGTAAGTCGACGTCTGCATGTAGTCCTCAGTCAACCTGTAGTGGTAAGTGGACCTCTGCATGTAGTCCTCAGTCGACCTGTAGTGGCAAGTCGACGTCTGCATGTAGTCCTCAGTCGACCTGTAGTGGCAAGTCGACGTCTGCATGTAGTCCTCAGTCGACCTGTAGTGGTAAGTCGACGTCTGCATGTAGTCCTCAGTCGACCTGTAGTGGCAAGTCGACGTCTGCATGTAGTCCTCAGTCAACCTGTAGTGGCAAGTGGACCTCTGCATGTAGTCCTCAGTCGACCTGTAGTGGCAAGTCGACGTCTGCATGTAGTCCTCAGTCGACCTGTAGTGGCAAGTGGACGTCTGCATGTAGTCCTCAGTCGACCTGTAGTGGTAAGTCGACGTCTGCATGTAGTCCTCAGTCGACCTGTAGTGGTAAGTCGACGTCTTCATGTAGTCCTCAGTCGACCTGTAGTGGTAAGTGGACGTCTGCATGTAGTCCTCAGTCGACCTGTAGTGGCAAGTCGACATCTGCATGTAGTCCTCAGTCTACCTGTAGTGGCAAGTCGACGTCTACATGTAGTCCTCAGTCGACCTGTAGTGGTAAGTGGACGTCTGCATGTAGTCCTCAGTCGACCTGTAGTGGTAAGTCGACGTCTGCATGTAGTCCTCAGTCGACCTGTAGTGGTAAGTCGACGTCTGCGTGTAGTCCTCAGTCGACCTGTAGTGGTAAGTCGACGTCTGCGTGTAGTCCTCAGTCGACCTGTAGTGGTAAGTCTACGTCTGCGTGTAGTCCTCAGTCGACCTGTAGTGGTAAGTCTACGTCTGCGTGTAGTCCTCAGTCGACCTGTAGTGGTAAGTCTACGTCTGCGTGTAGTCCTCAGTCGACCTGTAGTGGTAAGTCTACGTCTGCGTGTAGTCCTCAGTCGACCTGTAGTGGTAAGTCTACGTCTGCGTGTAGTCCTCAGTCGACCTGTAGTGGTAAGTCTACGTCTGCATGTAGTCCTCAGTCGATCTGTAGTGGTAAGTCTACGTCTGCGTGTAGTCCTCAGTCGACCTGTAGTGGTAAGTCGACGTCTGCGTGTAGTCCTCAGTCGACCTGTAGTGGTAAGTCGAGGTCTGCATGTAGTCCTCAGTCGCCCTGTAGTGGTAAGTCTACCTCTGCATGTAGTCCTCAGTCGACCTGTAGTGGTAAGTCGACGTCTGCATGTAGTCCTCAGTCGACCTGTAGTGGTAAGTCGACGTCTGCATGTAGTCCTGAGTCGACCTGTAGTGGTAAGTCGACGTCTGCGTGTAGTCCTGAGTCGACCTGTAGTGGTAAGTCGACGTCTGCGTGTAGTCCTGAGTCGACCTGTAGTGGTAAATCGACATCTGTGTATAGTCCTCCGTGCAGCTGTAGGGACTAGTTGACGGCCAGCGGATTATCTGTGGAAGCAATACATATAATTAGCCCTATATGAGAAAGGAGGACCAGGGGCATTATCAATGTTTCGACTTGTCATCTGTAAGGCATCATAAGGATACAAAATTACAATAATCAAAATAGGGCTGGTCCTATGCAGAGTGAGGTTTGGCATCCTCTACCCAACCTTAGCCGTTTCTGTCCGTCTCTTTTACTGTCCTACTTTTCCTTCTGGAGGCAGGGGGCTAGGAATCCTCCTCCCCTTGTAAAATTCACTACTAAACGAGACAGAATAGGGGCGAGAGAACGCGAAAGTGGTGCCAGACCTTAATTAAGAATTGGAACTTAAATGTCTATGTTCGGGCTCTGTCTTGAGTCGGCTATGGTGTATGTGCGCGAGTACATACATACACAAAATATATATTTTTTTTTCAATAATTACTTACACATAAATAGGCCACCCCCAAGAAAAAAAGGAAAAAATAATAAAATAGAAAATAGGAAAAGTGGGGATTGGGCCTGAGCATATAGATAGATAAATAAGAAGACACAGTATTACCCTTTCCAACTAAACACACTTCACATCAAGTCGCCTCATTTTAAGTCTTTTCATTATTAGTTCATAAATTAGGGAACACATTCACTTTTGAAGTTATGTTTTCATCTTCAAATTCCTCCCCTACCTCCATCATTATATCTCCCTCTTCCACCATCTGCATTTCACGCTCTCGCTATCCTGTGGACTCAGGGGTTGCTGTTTAGTATTCAGAAATAGTTATATCTCAATCTCATAATTACCTCTCCAAAAATTAGTCTTCTGTCCACCAAAGGCAACTGCAGAGTTTGAAGTAAGAGTAAAGGTTTCTAAACACCCCTGATGGTCACAAAGGCTTTTAAATATCCCAGAAAGGGCGCAAATTGTGTCCTGTACGTGAAAGGATTAAGTTTTAACTCTGACAAAAAAGATCCAAATTGTGATCCAAATTTTAATAAAAATTACAAAATGGCTTCACCTGAAGTGGTTTAATTTAATGATTTTCAGAAACTTAACTTTAATTGAAGAAATACTTTATTTGTTTTTGTTACCACGGCGAATTAGCACTTGGTCACTTTGGGCTTGAGAATTTGAAACTATTTTGAGCTGATTGCCTGATGGTACTGTGTATCATTTACATCTTAGTTAACCCATGGACTGCTAATAAATGGACAAAATAAAAGGTCAAGTTCAGGGAGGGAGGGGGAAGGGGAGGAGTGGAGGATGTGGTACAGGGAAAAACCACTACTTTCTATGCGTCACCCAATTTTGAGACATGTCCCACCACTGGCACGGTATTTCAAGGGTTCGCTTTACACATTTAAATACCGTGCCTTCCGGAAGGCCTATTGCACTTCCTGGGTTAACAAAAATTATAGTATCCATCAATCACCATAAATAAAAGTTTGACCCCAAAGCGAGAAAGTGCCAATTACAGTATATCTATCTATTGCCAGACACCCTAATCCCTAATGGGGTGACCATGAACAAAGTTTACAAACCACCTCCAGGTCGCCCTGTCCCTCACCAACACTCGTCCCTCCTCCAAGGCCATCCCCCTCTCCACTCCATCCCTCCACCTCATTCTCGGTCTACCCTCCCTCTAACCCCCTCCACCTAAAGTCGCATACACCCTCTAGGGCCTAGGCCAACCACACACTTTCCATTAGTTCGATGTTCCCATACCACCTCAATACATTCTCCACAACATCCACCTCAATACCACATCTCTCACATACCGCCTGGTTAGTCAGTCTGTCCATCCACATGACTCGAGCTCCTCATACAAATTATTTTTTTACTGCTCTTGCTCTTGACTCGTGTCCCTCGAGCAACGTCCAGGCTTCACTTCCATACGTCAAGGTGGGGATGACAACACTATCATGCAATAATCGCTTTGCTTCCATATTAACCTCTATCACTTTCCTCAATGTGCCTGTAACCCTCCTGCCCTGCTACACTGTCATATATCCGACTCTCCAGACTTCCATCCTTACTCAATACGCTGTCTAGATGTATGTACAGTACTGGTATGTATGTATGTAACTCCGGCACATACCCCATAGCTAGGGGTGGCCAATTCAAGGCAGACCTTACAGAAACAACATTGAAAGTTCCAATTCTTAGGGTTCAAGACCACTTTCGCGTTGCGTCGCCTCTCTGTTTCGACTAGTAGGTGAATTGTAAAAGGGGAGGAGGCTTCCTAAACTTCTGCCCCCAAAAGGAAAAGTAGGACAGTAAAAGAGACACAAACAGGTAAGGTTGGGTAGAGGATGCCAAACCTCACTCTGGATAGGACCAGCCCTCACTAAAGATACTAGATACTAAAGATTTCATATTCTCCACCTCCTGACCATTCAGCCGTATCTCACAGTTGGTGTCTCATTCCCCTCAAATCCATACCATTGTTCTTACCCACATTCACCTTCAAACTCCGCTTCTCACAATCCGTATCTCAGTTGGTCATCTCATTCCTCTCTAAGACCATAACTTTGCTCTTATCCAGATTCACCTTTAGACTCTATTTCTCACACACTGTTCCGAACCCACTTACTAAACCTTGTAGCACCCACTTACCATCGTTAAAAAGTATATCGTCCATAAATAACCGAGCAGGCAAACTCCACTAATTTCTCTCGATCAATGTCGCTTCAATATCCACTGCTCTCCCTTGAACCTCTTTAATAACTCCATGAATAAATTGAACCAAGGAAACCTGACACATCCCCATTTCAACCCAACTTTCAAATCAAAGAACTCTCTCAACTGGTCCTCTACACCCACCCTCGCACCCTTATACATACACAATAAACTCTCTTTTATAACAAAAAAAAAAATCTTAAAATTTTGGATAAGCGTAAATCGGATAAAGGAGTCCCTCTATATAGAGCTAAATATGTGTACAAATGGCCAAAATACCGTTTTTAATTTATAACCATTTCTAAGTTGTCTTAGCTTGAATTACATGAAGCTATGTCTACTTTAGAGGGGTTAAATAAATGCAATTAAGCACCCAGAGAGGCTTAAATAAGTGAAAACTAGTGATAAATACGGATAGCAAAAACTTGGGTCAACTGAATTTTTTTTATTTTTTTTATTTTGGATAAAAGGGAATTACCTATACTGCTGTTTGTGGATGATACAGTTCTGATGAGTGATAATGAATGGGAGTTGCAGGGTCTGGTAAATGAGTTTGGAACCGTGTGCGAAAAACGGAATTTGAAGGTAAATGCGGAGAAGAGCAAGGTTATGGTCTTCGAAAGGGGTGAAGTCACAGAGTGTGAGGTGAAGCTGAACGGTCAGGCTATGGAGATCGTCAACTCTTTTAAGTATCTGGGCAGTATGTTGAGTAAAGATGGGACTATGGATGAAGAAGTGCGGGAGAGGGTACAACAGGGGAAGAGGGTTGTAGGAACGCTGAAAGCAGTAACAAGAAATAGGGTGGTCAGTATGGAAGTGAAGAAGTCCTTGCATGACAGTGTGGTAATCCCGACACTGACTTACGGAAGCGAAGCATGGACGTTGGTTGAGAGACTCAGACCAAGAGTGAAAGCAGTGGAAATGAATTACTTAAGAAGTGCGTGAAGAGTTACATGGAGGGATAGACAGACTAATGAAGAAGTAAGAAGGAGGAGTGGTGTGGAGGTAGATGTGCTGGAAAGTGTGAAAAGGAACAACTTGAGATGGTTCGGCCATATGGAACGTATGGAAAGCGAGAGAATGACTAAGAGGGTGTATGAGAGGGAGGTGGAGGGACAGAGAGGGAGAGGTAGACCAATAGAGAGGTGGAAGGATGGAGTGAGGAAGTATATGAACGAAGGCGGTGCTGGTTGGGGGGAGGGGCGTCGACTGACTGGGGACAGAGGTGCATGGGGGCGGTTCGTTCGTGGCCACCCCTTCGGGGATCACGGCGTCAGGCAATAGATAGAGTTTACTGTACTCTGAATGCTCACAGCAACTTGTCATCTACTCCATATATCTGTAGGATCTTCCACATTCCTCGTCTCTCCACTCTGTCATAGGCACTTTCTAGATAGGACATGAGACTAACCACATTCCTTTGTACAAACTGTCTTTAAACTTGTATGTATGTATGTAGACTTGTAGAGTGTGTAAGTTCTGCAAGAGATATCCTGGGAGAATCATATACTTTCATTAATTTACAGTCAGCTGAACATTCAATAAGATAGATTATAAAAGACTGCAACTATTACCTCAAACTCTGCTGTGGTTGAGCTGGTGGTGGAGATGGTTGATTGACTTGGTGGTGGTTGAGATGGTTCAGAGTCTTGATGGAGGTTGTTGAGATGGTGGACAGTCTTGGTGGTAGTGGTTGAGATGGACAGTTTTGAAGTTGGTTAACTGACTTGGGGGTGGTTGAAATGGTAGAGTCTTGGTTGGAATGGTTGACATTCTTGGCCGTCGGAACTTCCAGCCAATCCTGCATTAAAAGAATAAATTAATAGACTGTTTATATAGATTAACCTGGCAGCTGCGAGATCATTATTTGAATAGCCCACTGTGGTGCAAAGGAATCGGCATCAAGCCGACCCTCGCATAAAGTAAAGTAATGTACAGCTACTGGCAAATGTATCCGAGCTCTTGCAATTTTCTTTATGCTTTCCATTTAGATTATGTTCAGGTCAAATCAGATCAAATTTGTGGTGGATTGTGTTCTTTTATTTCAAATTTTATTTGAAATTAAGCATTGTTTCCACAGCGATTTTAATTAGTTCTTTTGCGTTTATCTTGTGTCGTCCCAGTTTTGGTTTGTTTATTTTGCAAATTTTACATTATAATATATTAATTAATACATAGATAACATGTCAATAGTAATATACAGACGATTAATTCTGAACATAAATCTAAAGATACAGTAAATATTTGCACAGAAAAAATCGCAAGAGCTCACAAACATTTATAAGCTGTAAATCAGCGTGTTGGTAACACACCTACATAGCCCACTGTCAGGGTGTCAAACCGAAGCAATTTTGTTTGAAGACTTTAATGAATATGAGAAGGAATACAAGAAAATGTACATGAAACAGCTTTGCTTTGGCCATTTTATCACTTCCAAAGACATGTATGTATGTATTTACTCAGGCCCATTTCCCATTGTTCCTCTTTTTTTTTTTTCTGGGGGTGGTCGACTCAAGACAGACCGAATAGGGACAACACACCAGAAAACAATGAACACACAAAAACAAAAAATTCACACACATTTAGGTCACCCAGGAGAAGACCCAGAGACCAGGGTCACCAAGGTCCCTCCAGCACTCCCCCGGCCCACGACCACCCATTCAAAGACATAATTTGAACTATAAACCACATATTTTATCTATACATATACTGTACTGTATATACTGTACAACAATAAAGACTATAAACATAAGACTCCGCTTCCGTTTGACACCCTGCCCACTGCGAATGTTGTGATCATGGTATACGCCTAAGTCGATATTGAACCGCTTAGTACCAGTTCCATCCTTGTAATTTCCTACTAATAGACAACTATATTCAGTTAAAGAAGGGCCTCCAGCAATTAATAGGCTTAGAACTATCTTAACCCTTTTTACTACCACAGATCCTACTTAAACTGAACAAAATGGTTTAAACATAACTAGATATACAGTATACTGTAATAAAGATGTTGTTGGTACAAAATGGATTTAATAGAAATGCAATAATGTAGGTTTTTGATGGCTAGAACATACGCTGAATTCGACGTGTTCATATATGCAATATAACCGTATTTATGCTGGTAATTCTGGTAAATATTAAGGGGGGAGGGTTGTTGTTGTTGTTCCCCAGACTGTCTGGCCGAACAGACCCGATCAAGGCCAAGGCCATAACCGAATGCCTCCACAGAACCCTCCCTGCCTGCCTACCACAATAAAGCCTGGGTAACCGAAGCCATTCCATGGCGGGGAGCTGAGGAGGGTGCGGAAACGCCCGGGAAACCAAAGCCCCACCCAGGGCCCTGTGCCCCTCAGCAATTATGAAGAGAAAGTTGAGGGGCAAAGGAAAAATGTGACGCTTTGGCTTCCAATCTTGGTAGATTGGGAGGTCAATCCACGGAAGAGACGCCGTCACTTGAGATCTAGAAAATATATAAGTAAAAGGAACAGCCAGAGTAAGCTATGGGTATGGTAGAGATCGCTCAGTTCTCACTCTGATAGACTAGCCCATCACCACATGACTAGAACCCAATCCTCTCAGCATCAGCTAGGAAAGTCCCTAGAAAGCCGCCTTTGGCGGGGAATAGCTCCCCTATTTCAATCCCTTTCGGGGTTGGACACCCGCCCAGACTATCTTAATCCTTTAGCTACCATACTGTATATTCTTCTCAATGATTAGACTATTTTATTCAACTTAGGAAGGACGTCTACCCATTACACGGCAAAAGACTATCTCATTCCTTTTAGCTATCATATATCCTTCTCAATGATTATTAGATTTTATTTAACTTAGGAAGGATGTCTACCTATTAAAAGGCTACAGACTATCTCAATCCTTTAGCTACCATATACCCTTCTCAATTATTACAAAATTTTATTCAACTTAGGAAGGACGGCTACCCATTAAAAGACTACAGACTATCTCAAATGGTCCTTTTAGCTACCATATATCTTTCTCAATGATTAGACTATTTTATTCAACTTAGGAAGGACTTCTACCAATTAATAGGCTATAGACTATCTCAAATGATCCTTTTAGCTACCATATACAGTATCCTTCTCAAGCTTATTAAAATCATCAACATGTAGCTAAAATAAAATATAACTGAGGTCGCCAGTACAGAATGAGGTAAAGGGAGATTCTCACTCCAGGGATTATTTTCTAACCTTCTCCCTCTTGCTTAGCCCCATCAGTTTTGAGATTTAAGACGTTTGCCCCGTTAGTTTGGCGATTTAAATACATTTCTGTAAATGTCAAGACCTTTCGTGCCATTTAGTGTATTAGCGAGCCTGAAATTTAGGAGGAACCGGCATAGTTTTTTTTTGTTTTCAAAGCTTGATGGAGGTCTAGGAAGCAAACTAAAAATCTTACAGCTCCAACATTCTTATAGCCTGCAAATTACGAGATTTAACATTTAAGCAAATTAACATTTCTGCCAAAGTACAGTATGTGCAAATTTAGCCTGTATAAAATTTAATTAAAATTTAATTTAAAATTTAAGAAAATTTACAAAGAAATAAATAGGCTTGAGAAGGCAAAGAACTCATTTGTGATAGAGTGGTAAATGAGTGGAACGCACTGCCCCAGTATGTAGTCGATTCCGAATCAATAAGGGAGTTTGAAAGTAATCTTGATAAAGCACGGGGAAAAAAAGATTTGAAGTTTGATTATAAAGCAAAAATACAGAATAATAAAAATGTTGCGTCTGCTACCGCCGCCGCCAACACCGTCAACGACCACAGCAGTGCAAGTACTGGTACTGAGCTGGATACACAGGCCTAGTTTGCCTTTTTCCAGAGGATCTACTGTAAGAAACTGTAAGTATATGCACATTTTATTACTATATTTACAGGTCCAACTTTTAGGACAACATTTAATAGATTTGACACATTTCAACCAAAGCACGTGCAAATTCAGCTTGATACGGAAATATATTATCTAAATGTTATTTTTAAATTTTACTTTTTTGTTTTAATCTTGCGAGGGTCTTGGGAAGCTTTTTCTTGTTAAAAAGTCTGGGGGCAAACTAAAATGACATTGCTCGATAATGGGAAAAGCAATCTAAACTAAACCCTCAATAATTAAACTATACAACATAGATTTTAACACCAATAACACCCCAATTGAAATTAATAAAAGCATGCCACCCTCATTAAAAAAAGGAAGACTGGGCAAGGTGCCAGAGTATATACATACTGTACATACATATGCATGTTGGCCAACAATCCTCCTCCCCTTGTAAAATTATCCTACTCATCGACAGAGAAAGGGGCGAGGGAACGTGAAAGTGGTCCCGAACCCTGGGAATTAGAAACCTTGAATGTTGATTCTGTTCGGGCTTTGTCTCGAGTCTACCACCACCAGCAATGGGGCATGTGTCTGAGTATATACTGTACATACATGATTCTCCCAGGATTCGAACCCAGACAAAATTAGTGTATATAAAATAGCAACATACCGGCAAAATCTCCTGGCGGTGGCCGACCCGTTTTCTTGTAGGGTAACAATCCGTTTTCTCCCAGGGTGGATGTCCGTTTTCTTTCAGGGTGGCCATCCGTTTTCTCCCAGGGTGGCTGTCGGTTTTCTTTTAGAGTAACAGACCAATTTCTTGTAGTGTGGTAGTCCGTTTTCTTGTAGCGTACCAGTCGTCTCCGTTTTCTCTTCGTACAACTGTCCATTTTCTCCACTTGCAGTCTAGTTTCTCGTAGCGTAGCATTCTTAATTTTCTCTTTATACAACCGTCCAATTTCTCCGCTTGTCGTTCGTTCGTCAGTCCGTCCATCCATCCATCCATCCATCCTCCTCGCGCCGTACCTTCACTTGCTGTTCGTCGTCCGTCCGTCCATCCTCCTCGCACCATACCTTTAAAACATTTTGGGGGACCCATTAGTTATATACTGTCAATTATGGGCTTAAGGGGAGGTTTTTGGAGTTTCTGGACCCCGTTATTCATATTTAACCCCATTAGTTTGCCTATTTTAGGAACTTTTGCCCCATTTCTTTGTCAATATTAAGACCTTTCATGCCACTCGGGTGTCTATTATTTCCTGGCAAGCAAAAGCGAGCCAGCAATTTATGAGGAACCGGCATTTGGCCAAGACATTTTTCTACCGAAAAATGCACAAATTTATCTCAAAGGGAGGTCTTGGGGTAATTTTATTTTAACTTGTATGGATACTTAGGGGAGGAAAAATATGATAAAATAATTAAACAAATAATAAATATAAAACAATGGATGTCTAGGGAGAAAAAAATAACGGGAAGGATGTAGTTACCGGGTGTACCACTACCGACATACAACATAAATCATCTATAAATACTTATAATAAAATAAATACTTATAAATCTATAATACTAGGTTAAGTTATGTTAGGTTAGGTTGTTTGGTTAGGGTGATGTATTTTTGTATCCAAAGGCAGTCAAAATAGACGGGAACATGATGGGGAGTGTCCGCGTAGTGTAAACAAGACTGGCGGTACACCTGGTAACTACATTCTTACCAAATAAACAAATCAAAATCTCCCCTTAAGATCTGTATTACATTTAGGGAGCAAGTTAAATTGATAGTACTCCTACACTCTAGTTGTTGTTGTTGTTCCCCAAGCTGCCTGGCCGAACAGCCCCAAGGCCCTGAGCAAGGCCAAGGCCATAACCGAGCGCCCCCACAGAACCCTCCCCGCCGACCACAATAAAGCCTGGGTGACCGAAGCCACTCCATGGCGGGGAGCTGAGGAGGGTGCGGAAATGCCCGGGAAACCAAAGCCCCACCCAGGGCCCTGTGTCCCTCAGCAGTTATGAAGAGAAAGTTGAGGGGCAAGGGAAAAATGTGACGCTTTGGCTTCCAATCTTGGTAGATTGGGAGGTCAATCCACGTTAGAGACGCCGTCACTTGAGATCTAGAAAATATATAAGTAAAAGGAACAGTCAGAGTAAGCTATGGGTATGGCAGAGATTGCTCAGTTCTCACTCTGATAGACCAGCCCATCACCACACCTACACTCTAGTTATAAAATGTAATCTAATTAATCTAATATAGCAGTGTAGTTCATTTATATACTGTATAGTTTTTAACGCTTTTATTGCGGGTGACTTATTTCATTAGATCTATATTTGGACGATTTTTAGCCTCTTAGGAAGGGTCTGTAGTAGCAAAGATGGTTAACCGAGACAGTTAGTAGCCTTGTTATTCCAAAAGGTACTTCCTAAACTGAATCAAATAATCTATACTCTTTCTTTTCAGCCGACGATAAATTGAACCCCTTAGCAGAAAATTCCTCGATACTAAATGGAAAAATATTAAACTACTATGTGTCTGCATCATATACAGACAAACTTTATATAATTAGCACCATATTTCACTAAAAAAATCTTCAAAATAACAGAAATCTTGATGGGGACTTTTCAATTTACCATCAGTTGAAAAGAGACTATAGTAACATCCAGAATATAATGAATAGACAAATCACTCTTACTGGAAGGGTTAATTTAGAAGATGGGTTGATAGTACTTACCTCATTGATAGGTATCAATGTATCCTCCTTCATTCACTGTCCCCACCCTTCACTTCAATCAACAATGTAGACAACTTTTAGCTAGGATGGGTTGTCTTCTTCCTCAGAGAAAAAAAAGAGAAAAATAGAGAGAGAGAGAGAGAGAGAGAGAGAGAGAGAAGAATGAGAGGAGAGAGAGGAGAGAGGAGAGAAAGAGAGGAGAGAGAGAGAGAGAGAGAGAGAGAGAGAGAGAGAGGAGAGAGAGAGAGAGAGAGAGAGAGGAGAGAGAGAGAGAGAGAGAGGAGAGAGAGAGAGAGAGAGAGAGAGAGAGGAGAGAGAGAGAGAGAGAGAGAGAGAGAGAGAGAGAGAGAGAGAGAGAGAGAGAGAGAGAGAGAGAGAGAGAGAGAGAGAGAGAGAGAGAGAGAGAGAGAGAGAGAGAGAGAGAGCGTGGCGTGTGTACTAGTGTATAACTAGTCTGGTATCTATATCAGTGTTTGTTGAAAGGCTAGGTTCTACACAGATATACTAAGGTCCTTCTCCATACTACACTGTCCCCATCATGTCCCCTAACCGAGATCATTTCTCCTTGTACCGTCCCAAACCTTTCTTAGTTTTAATACATACAAGTTTCAAGAACACTTCGTCCACAATGAGTGTGGTTACAGTCTCATGTCCTAAATGGCAGCCTCTGTTGCCAAGTTCTTTATTAGATCAGACCGGAGTACTGTACTGTACTTGATCCCACGTCCTAAATGGCTGCCTCCGTCATTTTTTATTTTGAGATCATACCGGATTACCTGATCCCACATCTTTCTAGGTCTACCGCCACGTCCTAAATGGCAGCCTCTGTTATAAAGTTCTGTATTATGAGATCGGACCGGAGTACCTGATCCCTCCTTTATCTAGGTCTACCCCTACGTGCAGCTCCCCCCACGCTCACAATCCGGATTTACTTCACCCAGTTCTGATCATCTATTCTCCTCATGTGTCCAAACCAACCAAGTCAGCTCGTACGTATCACTTCACTGGTACTCCTGATACCTAGACGCCTTCTTAATTTCTCACTCTATATCCCGTCCACGAGGTTAACCCCATATATCCTTCTCAGTTTACGGATCTTATAATAAACTCCTGTAAGTGTAGTTTTGACACTTCACCCAATCACCCTCATCCGTTCACCCGACATTGGTAGCCTATTCCAGGATAGATTGTCCACACGTCACTCCATTCCCTTCAATTCTTTAGTTTATTATCAACTATGGAATAACTAATCTGGTACCAGTGGAAAGGCTAGACAAGGTGTTGTACAGGTATGCTAAGGTCTGTCTATATTACACTGTCCCTACACGTCCCTGTTATGTCCCCTAACTTTGATCCTTCCTTCGCTTATCCCAAGACTTGTCCCTGTCATATACACTAACTTTGATTCTTCCTCCGCCTATTGTCCCACTAAGTCTTTCTTAGTTTACCGGCTTTCTAGTCTCAACTCGTGTAGTATTGACAACACTTCATCCAGTTTTCCTCACTTTCCCGACTATCTAATCTCAACTCCCTCAACGTACTCCACCCAGTCATCCATTCTCCCCACATGACTCAAGCCATCCATACTTTTGATAAACTTAAACCAGTCATCCTCTTGCCATGACCAAACCACCACCATCTACCAGTACACCAGTCACACAACTCCCTACCAGTACACCAGTCACACAACTCCCTACCAGTACACCAGTCACACAACTCCCTACCAGTACACCAGTCACACAACTCCCTACCAGTACACCAGTCACACAACTCCCTACCAGTACACCAGTCACACAACTCCCTACCAGTACACCAGTCACACAACTCCCTACCAGTACACCAGTCACACAACTCCCTACCAGTACACCAGTCACACAACTCCCTACCAGTACACCAGTCACACAACTCCCTACCAGTACACCAGTCACACAACTCCCTACCAGTACACCAGTCACACAACTCCCTACCAGTACACCAGTCACACAACTCTCTACCAGTACACCAGTCACTTGACTCTTGTTCATTACTCAAGTTTTGCAGCCTACATTTCACCATATCTACCCGAACTACATATACTCGCAAAACCTCCACCGGTCTCCATTTTGTCTACTTGTTAATTTTATCCTCTATTGCAATTTTCCCCTTAATCACAAACTCCCTCCAAACATCCCTTTCCACCATTATTTCTCAACTTTCCAATCCCTTATTCCTAATGGGTGTGATATATCCCTAAAACTACATCCGATCATAATTAGAATCTTCAACTTCACTTAGTTAATCTTTACATCCTATCATATAATCCTCCACTCTTTCACACTTAATTCTTAACCAATAATTTCATGCTTCATTCTTAGTCAATCCTTTCATCATTCTTATTCAATCATTCCATCATACATACATACAAGTTTAAAGACCGTTTGTCCACAGAGAATGTGGTTACAGTCTTACGTCCTAAATGGCAGCTTTCCAGGCGGCCCTGTTAAGGGCCGCCTCTGTTGTCAAGTTCTTAATTTTGAGATCGGACCGGAGTACCCGAGCCCACGTCATTCTAGGTCCACCCCGACGCGCAGCTCCCCCCCATCCTCCATTCTTAGTCAATCATTTCATCCTATCCCCATAATGCCTCAAACATTTAATCCTCCATTCAACCACAAGCACACAGGGTTGATTGAAGCTGTCGAACATCTTGCCATCTTCTCACGAGTTGCTGGGAAGGAAGGGGGTCGATCCACATAAAAGCAGTTAAGAGCTTCTGGGCGAGTCTTCCTTACGTAGTAGGTAGTAGTAGTAGTCGTTCCCTAAGGTGCCAGGCCGAACAGCCCCGAGCGGCCGAGACCGGGTTTTCCCACAAAGTTCTCAAGGAGTATTGTGGACTTAGTAGGTTGACTATAATAGTTTAGAAAAGAAATTGCCACCTGAAAAGTTAAGGGTGTGTTAGAAGCCAAAGAAGGCATCCTAGCGATGACGTACAGCAAGCGAGAGGGAGGCACCTTTGTCGTACAGCAAGTGAGAGGGAAGCACTTTCAACATCCCCTTCAACGTAATTACTCTGCAAGATTAAAAAAAACGGTGAAGTACAGTGCCTGCAAAATTATAGAAAATGTGAGGTACCTGCAAGAAAGAAAATGTGAGTTACCTGTAAAATCAAAGAAAATTGAGAAAAATTATTGAAAACCGCGAGATATACGGAGAACAAAATCACTCCCCTAGAAAAAAAGAAAAATATTAGTCCTAGCTTTAATAAATAACTAAACCAAACCCAAACCAAGTGATTATTCATTAGTAAATTACCAAGAATTGTTACTTTTACGATCATCTCATTTTACGGTATACAAAAAAAAATCAATATATTATCAGGTTCGTTACTTATAATCATTACTTATAAATGTAATATGGAAAAAAAATAGTTATCAGATTAGTTACTTTAATGATAATTACTTATGGAATATGAAAAACAAAATACAAAAACAATTGAATATCTTAACAAAGTTTAAGTCAATCAAAAACCATACGATGCAAATTCCGCTTGCAAAATCTTTCAGCTGGAATAAAAAGGCTTTCCACAAATTCTGGTTACATATTTGTGACCACACAACTCCGGAAACCAGTAGACCGTATCGACCAGTGCCAAATCAACCAATACAGTTAGGTTAAGTTAGCACTGGTTTGTTCGCCCCTGGTTGAGATCTAGTGGTAGAGTTGCCGGAAACCATGAACAGGAACAGACTCACCTCAGCCAATTGACTAAGTGATGATGGTGGTGGTAGGGGCAGGGTAGCGGAGACTGGCTGATTTGTATGCTGTATTGATAACACTAAAATGCCCACAGTTAAATGTTAAATTAATATAATTCTTAAAAAGTGCAATTTAACCCATTAATAATCTCAAAATTAACTAAGTTATCATACAATTTGACCCATTAGTTTCAAAATTGACCCAATTATCGTATAATCTGACCCATTACTAGTCTCATAATGGACAAAACTATCACACAATCTGACATTAATAGTCCCAAAAAGTAACAAACTATCATACATTTGACCCATTACTAGTCTCAAACAAAAAACTATCACAATTTGACATTATATCAAAATGTACAAAACTATTGTCAGATTTGTCCCTATAATCCAACCACTAAGTTTCTCTTGTTGTTGTTGTTCCCTAGGCTGCCAGGCTGAACAGCCCCGAGTCCCTAAGGAAGGCCATGGCCTAAGTTTCTGTGGGTACCGGTAGTATTCTCACCTATGCGTACTAATTAGGCCAGCGAGTACAAATCAGCCGCCCCACCCCCCATTCTACTGCAGGATGTTCCAGGCTACCGATGTCCGATGTGAAGGGATGTGGAGCGCTGCGGCGGTGATGGGTGCTCAGCGTTGGGCAGAACACGATTGCAGAAGGTTCACGTTAAATTCTACGTTAAGTGATAAGATGCTTAGGTTGTATTGCCGAAGCATACATTTACAGTTAAGATTACGTTATATTGAGTTTTAGTTATATATAAAGCTTTATTGTTACATTAAACGAAGGTTATGTTGAGTTTAAGTTATATTTAAAGCTTTACATTTTTACATTATACTAGAGCTTACGTTAAAGAACACAGGCCATTTTTTTTATATATTTTCATTGTCCATTTCAAACCAAGCATTTTATTTTAGTAAATAAACAGTTGAAATGGATTCATTACTATTTTAGATTTATAGTCAAACCAATAATTTTCTTTTAATTTGTACAGCTTAAATTGATCTTTACTCTTTTATAAACTAGTCAAAATAATAATTTAATTTTAATTTATACAGATGAATTTGATTATATTACTCTTAAATTAATTAGTAGTCTTAGTAACTGACACGGTTCTATAATTCTGTCATCAGTATTATTGTGGGAGAACTCAATTACAGTACTTCTATACGAAAATACCGACAAAAAATGGCCCATGAATGACACCGAGTGGACACTGACATACACGAGAGATTATCACACTAAGGTTTGAGATTTTAAGACCTTTCGCCCCATTTTGTCAATTTCAAGACCTTCCGTGCCCTTTAGGCGTCTTATTTTATTCCTGGCGAGCGATAGCGAGCCTGTAATTGTGGAGGAACTGGCCTTCGGCCATTACATTTTTCTACCGAAAAATGTACAATTTTAAAGGGGGATTTAATGGATGTTTTTATTTTTAAGTTTGATGGAAGTCTAGGGGTAAAACTAGACAATACATAAATATATATATAAATAGTCCCCCAAAATAACCACCGTCCCCTTAATTTTTAATGAAACCTTTGTGTGATAATCTTAATATATATTATATAAATAGGATTACCGTCACGATTTGTACCAAGAAAATAAAGCTTAGATTTGTACATTTAAAGATTAAAGTCAATTATGTTAATTTTTTCACCAACCCACCAATTAACTTACACATAACCCCCCCTGGGGGTTAGGGAATAGAATATGCCCCACGTGCCTTCTGCGTGTCGTAAGAGGCGACTAAAGAGGTTGGGTCGGTGGGCTTGCGACCCCCACCCGGAAAAAATATCGAAGCAAGGAAAAACGAACGAACAGCCTCGGATGCGGACGGAACCAACGTTGACGGACCACGACCGACTAAGGACATGCCTTCGGACATTCTGAGAATGGCTACGTGGAATTTTAGTGGCATGAATGATGGCACAAAAGAGAGAGAGGTTCTGGAAGTGTTAGTGAATGCCAGGCTGGATGTATGTGGAATGACAGAGACCAAATGGAAAGGTTCAGATGTGAGAGAGTGGGAGTGTGGAATGGGTGTGTGTGCTGGAGTGAGTGAAGGAACAGCGAGAGAAGGTGCATGTTTGTTTGTAAGTAGCAAATGGAAGGAATGTGTAAGAGAGTATGGGTCTGTGGGTTCAAGGATTGTGTGGGTGAGAATGAAAGTAGGAATACAAACGTGGGTGATTGTATGCGTGTATGCCCCGACAGAGGATATACTTGAAAGAAAGAAAGAGGAGTTCTGGATGAATGTGGAGGTGTGCCTGGAGAAGTTTGACAAGAACGAAAGAATATTTCTGATTGGGGATATGAATGGTAAGGTGGGTGATAGGAAAGTTGAGGGAGTGGTGGGAGGGTGGGGGGTACCATCAGAGGTGAATGGGAATGGTAGTGCACTTGTGGACGTATGTGTGGGGAGGAGGCTGTGGATAGCCAACACCTTCTTCCGACACAGAATGATCCACAGGTACACGTGGAAACGGATGTTGACGATGAAGGATAAGACAGTGGTGGAACGAAAGTCATTGATTGATTATATATGTGTGGATGAACGAATGAAGAAATCTGTGATGGATGCTAGGGTGTATAGGGGTATTGGAGGGGGTCTGTCTGATCATTATGTAGTGGTAGCTAAGGTTAGGATACAAAAGAAGTGGGTGAGGAGAGCGGGAGGGAGGCGAGAGGAGGGTGGAATGGTGAGGAGGGTGGAGAGGTTGCAGGAGGAGGAAATCAGGGAGGAGTACAGGAGAGCAGTGGAAAGACGACTAGGTGGGTTCGACCTGGAAGTTATGGAGGAAGTGGAGGAGATGAGCAAGGTGTTTAAGGATGAGATCTGTGCAGCATGTGAGGAGGTGTGTGGAGTGAGGAGAAGAGGGAGGGGAGTGAAAGGTACAGCATGGTGGACAGAAGAGGTACGAATAGCTGTGGAAGAAAAGAAGAAAGCATATAGAGAGTGGTTGGGTAGCAGAGGGAATGAAGATTCCGAGAGACAGAAACGAGCGAGGTACGTGGAGAGTAAGAGGGTGGTGAAGAGAGTAGTGAAGGAAAGTAAGAGAAGAGTAGATGAGGAATTTGGAAGGAATCTGAGTGTAAAATGGAGGGAGAGTAAGAAACTGTTCTGAAAAGAAGTCAAGAAAGTTAGGGAAGGTAGCAAGGGAAACAGTAAGGGTGTGAAAGATAAGAATGGGAGAATGCTAGCCGAGAAGCAAGAGAGAGTCGAAAGATGGAGGGAGTACTTCAGTGAGTTGCTAAATGAAAGGAATGAAGAGCCAGCAAACATAGCTGGATATGGTATGGGAGGGAGAAGAAGAGAAGTAGTGGAGGAGGAGGTGGGGATCAGGAGGTCAGAAGTGTGGGAAGCCATGAAAAGAGTGGAAGTTGGGGAAAGCACCAGGAACAGATGGAGTGTGTGGGGAAATGTTGAGGTATGGTGGTGAGATAGTGATAGAATGGGTATGGAAAATGTGCAAACTAGCATGGGAGAAGGGGAGTGCACCCGATGACTGGAAGACTGGCATAATAGTCCCCCTATATAAGGGCAAAGGGGAAAGAGGAGTGTGTGGTAACCACCGAGGAATATGTCTTCTAAGCGTAGTAGGGAAGGTATACAGTAGGGTAGTGATTGAGAGAGAGTGAGAGTGAGAACGGAGAAATGGATAGGCGACGAGCAGGGAGGTTTTAGGAAGGGAAGAGGATGTGTAGATCAGATTTTTACCCTGAATTGTGTTGTGGAGAAGTATCTGGAGAAGAAACAAAAGGTGTATGTTGCCTTTATGGACTTGGAGAAGGCCTATGACAGAGTGGATAGAGAAGGTTTGTGGAAAGTACTTAGAATATACGGAGTAGAGGGCAAGTTGCTGAAAGCAGTGAAGAGCATGTATGAGGGTGCAAAGGCGACAGTACGTGTGGAGAGTGAGCAGAGCGAGTTCTTTGACCTGAATGTTGGTTTGAAACAGGGGTGTGTGATGTCCCCGTGGTTGTTTACTGTATATATGGATGGAGTTATGAAAGAAATACTATCAAGAGCAGTGGATGTTGGTGTATCGCTGAAAAGGGAGGGAATTGAGTGGAAGCTACCTATACTGCTGTTTGCGGATGATACAGTTCTGATGAGTGATAATGAATGGGAGTTGCAGGGTCTGGTAAATGAGTTTGGAACAGTGTGCGAAAAACGGAATTTGAAGGTAAATACGGGGAAGAGCAAGGTTATGGTCTTCGAAAGGGGTGAAGTCACAGAGTGTGAGGTGAAGCTGAACGGTCAGGCTATGGAGATCGTCAACTCTTTTAAGTATCTGGGCAGTGTGTTGAGTAAAGATGGGACTATGGATGAAGAGGTGCGGGAGAGGGTACAACAGGGGAAGAGGGTTGTAGGAACGCTAAAAGCAGTAACAAGAAATAGGGTGGTCAGTATGGAAGTGAAGAAGTCCTTGCATGACAGTGTGGTAATCCCGACACTGACTTACGGAAGCGAAGCATGGACGTTGGTTGAGAGACTCAGACCAAGAGTGAGAGCAGTGGAAATGAATTACTTAAGGAGTGCGTGCGGAGTTACATGGAGGGATAGACAGACTAATGAGGAAGTAAGAAGGAGGTGTGGTGTGGAGGTAGATGTGCTGGAAAGTGTGAAAAGGAACAAATTGAGATGGTTCGGCCATATGGAACGTATGGAAAGCGAGAGAATGACTAAGAGGGTGTATGAGAGCGAGGTGGAGGGACAGAGGGGGAGAGGTAGACCGAATATGAGGTGGAAGGATGGAGTGAGGAAGTACATGAACGAAGGTGGTGCTGGTTGGGGGGAGGGGCGTCGACTGACTGGGGACAGAGGTGCATGGGGGCGGTTCGTTCGTGGCCACCCCTTCGGGGATCACGGCGTCAGGCAATAGATAGAGATAGATAGATAAACCTAATTAAATCAGTTAAATTAATACCAATTAGAAAGAAAAAAAACAAAAAATGGGGATTGGGCCGAGTAAATAGATAGATAAATAAGTATGACAATCAGCTTTAATTCAAGGAGTACCTACTAACTATATCTCTTGGTACAAAAAGTTTCGGTAAAACACAAAGCATGCACAAATGGATTTATAGACATAGTCTGCAGTAAAAACATAATCTGCTGAACAGATTATGAACATTTGAAATAGTCAACATAATCTGCTAAACAGATTATGAACATTTGGAATACTTTTTGGATGTTTTAGCCTCGAGTCTTTATAGAACGCATGAATTGATACATCCACACACACGCATATCGAATCGACCCACACATTCAATTCAAGCGTTCCAAGACTCCCAAGACTTATAGACATGAAGCTGGTTCCCTTCCATCAAACCCTAAACCATCTATTAACTCTTTCCGTCTGATACCGTTTCGTTTCTGCCCTAGCTACCCTTGGACGATTTTGATACTTGTGAATTATCTCTGGGGTCAAAAGGGTTAGTTGTGTACTTCACCTTTTGATCCGTAGAGACCGGTCATAAGCTCGTACAAATCGTCCGACGGTAACCACAACACGAGACCAAAAGGCGTACATCGGACTGAAAGGGTCAAGCTCTAAGACAAACCCTACCTATATACCTTCTAAGACAACAGCTGATCCTGCCTCACCGCCCTCTATACCTATCACTCGCTAGACGAAGGACAGAGCCTCGACGAATCCAGCATTCAGATCCGTACAGGGACGCATAGGAGCGCAACCTTAGGGAGCCAGTAGATTGACGTTCAAGTTTAGGCTTACAACTTAAGAATAACATTAATCATTATTTTTTTACGATAGAATTAAAGTGCATATGTAAAAGATTATTCACATCCCACCCATCCGATTCTATGATGAACTCACTAGACGGAGGACAGCCTTAACGTTCCGAATCCGTCCAGGACGGGAATGGAACATGACGTTTTGGGTGCCAGTGGATGTGTTACACGTCAGAATTAAAGTGCAAATATAAAAGATTGTTTACATCTCGCTGAGGAACGAACTAGACGAAGGCAGAGCCTTAACAAGCCTAGCATTCGGAGAGGAAGCAGGGGAAATTGGGGAGGAATCAGCGAGATGTTATTGACGATTCAAGTGTATATATAAAAGACCATTTACATCTCACTGAACAACGAACTGAACTAGACGGAGGACAGAGCCAGAACAAGCCTAGCGTTCGTTGTGTGTACAACTTGGGGAGGGAATCAGTGAGATGTGTTGTTGCTTAATATTAGGTAATTGACGTTGAGAATAAATTGATCGCCTCGGAAAGGGATCAAGGCTAAATCCGCATAACCAGTTTTTGTGTCCAGCGATCGTATGTTAAATTAATTCTGTAATATCAATACGGTTCCCGTTTATTTATAGGCTCAAGGTATATTAATATTAAGACTTGGCCAAATCAACTCAAATATCAATAACTACACCCCACTTGTTTAGCCCCATTAGTGTAGCCATTTCAAGACCTTTCGCCCCATTCTTTGTCATTTTGAAGACTGCCATTACGGTTATTTTTTTCCTGGCGAGCAAAAGCAAGCCTGCAATTTTAGAAACATTTCTACTGAAAAATGTACAAATTCATCTCTTATGAGGGCTCAAAGGATGCTTTTTTTTTAACAGATTTAGAGAGCAACTAAAAAAAAAAAATCCGGTACTATATTGAGTGAATTATTATATTGACTGGTCATACGGATTTTGCCACACATAATACATAAAGGACCAATATAATCAAACAGATTTTCAGGAATTACATGGATTTTATGGAAATTATTGCACAATTCGGCTTCAATTAGCTCTACTTTATGTTTGGGAAATAATTATAAGTTGAATAGAAGTCAAAGAACACCATTACTATAACAAGCTTTTTAAATAGAAAAGATCAGATTATAATTATTATTATTTACTTATATAATTATGTACTTTAAGGGTAATAATCATAGTGTAAAAAAAAGAAGTATTAATCAATAGACCAAAAAAATTATATACTGTATACCGTATAATAAAATGATTGTGATCTATATTTATGCAAACCTCAAGATAAAACTAGATATATTTTTAGGCAATTCCAAAGATTAATATTATATTTTCACACAATTCCAGAGATTAAGATTAAACATTACGATACATATTCACGTAATTCCCGAAATGATAATCTGTTTGAGAATATGGTTCCTGTGTCCACCGGTGATAAAGAACTTAATATTAAAAGTTAACAATAGAAATGGATTTACAAAGCAAGGTTTAAACTATGAAAAAGCATCATTTCAAAAACCAGCAATTCAAGCAAAAACATTAACGTGAACCATTCCAATCTTACTAACCTGCGAAATAAAATAAAAAATTAGCACAAAAATTAACAGCATTAGCAATCACAAAACAAAGAAAAAGCAAGAATTAGCACAACAAATATAGAAATAGCAATCACAAATCAAAGAAAAAAGAATTAGCACACAAAATAATACAAATAAGAATTAGCAATCACAAGTCAAACAAGAATTAGCACAACAAAGTTAAAAGAATTGGCAAGAACATCAAAAGAAAAATGAGCAATCTCAAATCAAAGCAAACAAGAATTAGCACACAAATAGTACACACCAGAATTAGCAATATCATATCAATGAAAAGTAGAATTAGTACAATTTACAAAGAATTAGCAATCACAAATCAAACAAAACAAAAATTAGCACAATAAAAACACTAATCAACAAAAACAAATATACCTGTAGATGAATTGACCAATTGCGAGTTTCAGGTTATAAGGAAGTTGGAGCCGTAAACATGGCTAGTACACAGAAATGCAATAGTAATGTAGGTTTTTGATGGATAAAAGTATAATTGAGTTGGGTTTTATGTATTTATATATGTACTAGAACCGTATTTTAGCTGGTAATTCTACTAATTATCGATGTCTACAGCTCCAACTTATAGAACTAAACAAGCAAGTGGTCAATTGCAAAGATCTTTCGAGGTATAACGTTCTGGCTAAATTAAGATCTAGATGTGTGTAAGTTTGTGCTTGTTGTGATGTCCCTGTTCGGGCTCTGTCTCGAGTCTGCCACCCCCACCTTTAAAAAAAAAAAAAGTCTGAAATTGGCCACTCCCAGCTATTAAAAAAGCTGTCTCGAGTCAGCCACCCTCTGCTAAAAATAAAGGGGGCATGTGCCTGAGTAGATATAGAAATCAAACCGGTGTAACACAAGCTCCTTTCTTGGCAATATGTTTGAGCAATTCCCGACTGGTAACTTCAAAATTAAACGCGAGTCTTAATAATAATAATAATAATAATAATAATAATAATAATAATAATAATAATAATAATAATAATAGTCTGGTATCTCCTTTATCGCCCGTATCTCCTCCTTTTGTATGTTGCCTTTATGGACTTGGAGAAGGCCTATGACAGAGTGGATAGAGAAGGTTTGTGGAAAGTACTTAGAACATACGGAGTAGAGGGCAAGTTGCTGAAAGCAGTGAAGAGCATGTATGAGGGTGCAAAGGCGGCAGTATGTGTGGAGAGTGAGCAGAGCTAGTTCTTTGACCTGAATGTTGGTTTGAAACAGGGGTGTGTGATGTCCCCGTGGTTGTTTACTGTATATATGGATGGAGTCATGAAAGAGATACTATCAAGAGCGGTGGATGTTGGTGTATCGCTGAAAAGGGAGGGAATTGAGTGGAAGCTACCTATACTGCTGTTTGCGGATGATACAGTTCTGATGAGTGATAATGAATGGGAGTTGCAGAGTCTGGTAAATGAGTTTGAAACGGTGTGCGAAAAACGGAATTTGAAGGTAAATGCGGGGAAGAGCAAGGTTATGGTCTTCGAAAGGGGTGAAGTCACAGAGTGTGAGGTGAAGCTGAACGGTCAGGCTATGGAGATCGTCAACTCTTTTAAGTATCTGGGCAGTGTGTTGAGTAAAGATGGGACTATGAATGAAAAAGTGCGGGAGAGGGTACAACAGGGGAAGAGGGTTGTAGGAACGCTAAAAGCAGTAACAAGAAATAGGGTGGTCAGTATGGAAGTGAAGAAGTCCTTGCATGACAGTGTGGTAACCCCGACACTGACTTACGGAAGCGAAGCATGGACGTTGGTTGAGAGACTCAGACCAAGAGTGAGAGCAGTGGAAATTAATTACTTAAGGAGTACATGCAGAGTTACATGGAAGGATAGACAGACTAATGAGGAAGTAAGAAGGAGGTGTGGTGTGGAGGTAGATGTGCTGGAAAGTGTGAAAAGGAACAACTTGAGATGGTTCGGCCATATGGAACGTATGGAAAGCGAGAGAATTACTAAGAGAGTGTACGAGAGCGAGGTGGAGGGACAGAGAGGGAGAGGTAGACCGATAGAGAGGTGGAAGGATGGAATGAGGAAGTACATGAACGAAGGATGGAGTGAGGAAGTACATGAATGAAGGCGGTGCTGGTTGGGGGGAGGGGCGTCGACTGACTGGGGACAGAGGTGCATGGGGGCGGTTCGTTCGTGGCCACCCCTTCGGGGATCACGGCGTCAGGCAATAGATAGATATAGATCTCCTCCTTCGAGGATTCTCAAGCGCTTTACACTTCTTTAATCAACCAGAGACCATTACCCATCTCCCTTGCTCATGGGGAAGTGGTAACCACCGGCTATATCTTAGAAAAACTTTTCAATCTGAGCGGGGATTTAATGCTAGACCTGCAAGATGGGAAGCAGGCACTATCAACTGAGCCAGCCGAACGGCTTCTTCAAAATTAAACGTGGAGTCTTAACACTTTCATGCTCCGGGGGTTGCTGTTTAGTATTCAGAAATAGAATGATCTCAATCTCATAATTCTATATATATATATATATATATATATATATATATATATATATATATATTCAGGCAAATTCCCCCCCCCCCTTTTTTTTTTTTTTTTTTTAGCTAGGGGTGGCCGGCTTGAGACAGAGCCTGAACAGGGACAACACAAAACAAATATGTATACTGTATATATTGAACACACAAAAACAAAACTAATTCACACACATCTAGGTCGCCCAGGAAAAGACTCAAATTAGTTTTCTGCCCACAACTCACTCAAAGACAACTGCAGAGGTTGTGGTAATTAAACTAAAGGTTTCTAAACACCCCTGATGGTCACAAAGGTTATAATGTATCCCAGAGAGGGCGCAATCGCATTATGGTGCACAAAAAGGTTAAGCCACCAAGCATATTTGAACTTCAGTCTATTTCCCGATACCATAAAAAAAGCGCCAAAATATTGCGAGAAAAAACTTGCTCCTGGAAAATTGCCGGAAAAAACGCCCATGTGAATAATTTTACATCCAAGTACCTTCAGTTTATCTTTCATTTTTTTTTTGAAGGGGGGGGGGGGGACACTTGTAACTTGGGCCTTCTGTTTCCATTATACACAAAATATTATGTGGCACCATAAATAACAAACATATCATTCTTAACACCAATAACACCCCAACTGAAATTAATGAAAGCATGTGATTCTCCCAGGATTTGAACTCAGGATAGGCTACATACATACAATTTTAAAGACCGAGTGCTTTACACGCAGAGCGGTTCCGGGCTCACGTCCTAATGTCGGCATTCCAGGCAACCCTGTTAAGAGCTGCCTCACTTGTCAGGTTCTTAAGATTTAAGATCAGACTGCAAATTATAATGTAAAACTTGAAAAATAAACAAACCAAAACTGGGACGATACAAGATAAATGCAAAATAACTAATCAAAATCGCTGAGGAAATAACGCTTAATAAAATAAAAATGTTAAATAAAAGAACACAATCCACCATATAGGGTGTACACAACTACATGAGCAAGTCAATTTGGTTCCCAAACAAACTAATCGCACATATAACAATGCACCATCGTCTTGTTCAAGGAATTAATCAATTTGGGGACGTTTTGGTTCGATCCCACGACTTTCTTGGTCCGCCCTAGGTGCAGCTCTCTCCACATTCATGGACTTGCAGAACTTACAAGTTCTCAACTTTGCTTTTTCTTCATAATTGCTGAGGGGCACAGGGCCCTGGGTGGGTCTTTGGTTTCCCGGGCGTTTCCGCACCCTCCTCAGCTCCCTGTCATGGAGTGGCTTCGGTCACCCAGGCTTTATTGTGGTAGGCAGGGAGGGTTCTGTGGGGTCGCTCGGTTATGGCCTTGGCCTTGCTCGGGGCCTTGGGGCTGTTCGGCCAGGCAGCTTGGGGAACAACAACAACAACTCTGAATGCAATAGTCTAATTATTGCCAGAAAACAAACAGAAATACACATTGGATCTTGAAGGGGTTAAGTCTCAAGATATCATCATTTGCAAGATTGAACTTTCTGAAAGATGAAAGAAAAAATGACTACAGGTACAATCGGACAAATAAGTGATGTCGCGGCACCAAGTATATTTCCATCAATAATTGGTATCAGCGCTATCCAAGCATTAAGCACTTCGAGTTAGATATACAAACATGTTCCTTTCTTTACACACCCTATTCAACATCTGACAGACATTAATACAGCACACAGCGAGCAAAACGTAATGACATTGAAGACACGACTTATTTGGCCAACTGTACAAAATAAGTTAGATAATGGAGCGAGCTGCATTGGCATATCGAATCATATGAAGGGGATTCATTCGTGGCTCTCAGGGATAACAGCATCTGGCAAAAGAACTAATATTATAACTTGCTGATTTTGTGAAATTTTTGTCTATATGAAATTGCTATACATTTCATTCGTGGCCACCATCTCACACATAACGGCATCTGACATTAGATGGAATAGTGCAGTTGGAATTAATGTACATGCTAAGATTGGTATGCAGGATTCGAAACTGCATAATAAATCGTAGGCTTGTGCATCATTCTTTAACTGTCTTCGTGGCGCAATGCATAAGTGTGTTGATTTTCGGTGTGAGCGTCCTGGGTTCGAATCTCCGGACTGCCACATGTGTTTGTTAATTTCATTAATCGAGTTTAGGAGTGAAGTTGGTTGGTGGAGAGAACATAATTATAACTCGCCAATTTTGTGCAATTTGTGTCAATATAAAATAAAAAATCCATACAGCACTGAAAATACAGGCTTGGGTAAAATCAATGTGTACGTGCTCAAGAAATGATCGTCCAAGACAATACAGGTCTCCCTCGATTTACGATTGGGTTACGTTCCTAAAAACCTGATCTTGAACAGAAAAATTGTACAGTATAGCAAACCCTTAAATTAATGGGGTAAATGGGGATGCGTTCTCGGACCAGCCAAAACCAAAACGCCTAAAAACCTACAATAATATCGTAAATTAGGGCATCGGATAGTGTGGGAGATCCGTATATGGTAAGCTATAGTATATTTATATCTAACTGTAACTGGTATATACGGACACAAAAATATTTATATAACATAAAGTCTTTTGTGGTAGATACTAGTTTTTTTTTTTTCAAAGCTTCCGTATTCATTGCCGTAAATCTGCAAATACTGTATATTTCAAAGCCGCATAGTTGTTGCTGTTATTGTTCCCCAAGCTGTCTGGCCGAACAGCCCCAAGGTCCCGAGCAAGGCCAAGGCCATAAACGAGCGCCCCCACAAAACCCTCCCTGCTTACCACTAATAAAGCCCGGGTGACCGAAGCCACTCCAAGGCTCCCGCTGAGGAGGGTGAGGAAACGCTCGGGAAACCAAAGCCCCACCCAAGGCCCTGTGCTCCTCAGCAATTATGATAAGAGTTTACCAGGTAGGTTAACCCAGGGACTGCAATGGTCCTTTCAGAAGCATGGTATTCAAACAAGTGTAAGAACAACCCTTCAAATACTGTGTCAGTGCTGGGAAATGTATCAAAATTGGATGTCAGAAAATAGTGGCAACTCTCCATAACACATCCTTCAACACCCCCCCCACCCCCCCCTCAACTTTATCTTTTATTTAACATAGGTTCTATAGTTTATTCGCTGTAAGTAGGCGAGAAATCATGACTTCTATCCTCTGTAACTCAAAAAGGGCTAGAGCAAATGGGCTGTAAATTTCCACATCTATTCCTTGACTGACTCTTCCCAAATGGTAGAACTATTAGTTCCATTACTGTTTTTGAGTTACTGAGGTTAGAGGTAATGATCCCTACTTACAGCAAATAAGACTATACCAGTTCATGGGTTAAATGCACATATACAGAGGCAAACAATTTCATAATTACTCTTCGCATGACAGGGATGAAAATATTCATATAAAATAAAATATTTAGTCTATCAAACACATTTTTATACTGATGGAAAGAGCATAAAATTAAGCTAAACTTCAGAAAGTCACCTGATATTCCGAGTAGATTGGTGGCTGTTTCGGCGGTGACTATTTCTCTGGGAAGTTCAGGCAATCGAGTCCTCTTCTACACGGCTGAGTGGCGCGTAAACCTGCAACAAAAACCTTATTAACCTCATGACTATTAGGACACGTTTGGCAGTTTATTCTGGCTATAATTCTGTCTCGAGTCAGCCACCCCCATTAAAAAATAAGTAATACATACATAATTTATTTATTTATTTCAACAACACCAAACACCTCCAATGAAATTAATGAAAGCATGTGATCCACCAGGATTTGAACCCAGGTTATCACACACAGATGTTTAGACACCGTAACCATTACATCACCAGGACGGTAAAAAAAAAACAGTAAATACAATAAAAATAAATAAATAAATAAATAAATAAAATGGGGTATGTGCCTGAGTATATATAGAGTGATTATGGGTGAGGGTTGGTCCTGTCCAGAGTGAGGTTTGGCATCCTCTACCCAACCTTAGCCGTTTGTCTTTTTCTGTACAATTCTACCTTTCCTACTTCGGGATCGGGTGGCTAGGAATCCTACCCTTGTAAAGTTCACCTACTAGACAAGACAGAAAGGGACGAGGTACCGTACCGGTAACGTGAAAGTGGTCCCGGACCCTAGGAATTGAAACATTAAATGTTTCTGTTCTGGCTCTGTCTCGAGTCAGCCACCCCCAGCTATGGGGTATGAGCCTGAGTATATACACACATACATTAACCCTTTCAATGCGGGCGAATTTTATTAAATTTTATTCTAGCTATACAGCATTTAGACAATGTTTAGCCTTTTAGGAATAAGTTGCTAAGATGGTTAATTTAGATGGTGAGCCTTATTGCTAGAGGTTCTTCCTAAACTGAATAAAACCATTTACAAAAAGTCAGAATATAACTCAAAGACGTCGCCCGTACTGAAAGTGTTCAATATATTATACCCTGTTCATTATAGGTAGGCCAGAAGATAATCTTCAAGGACACTATACATCCACTCTATTAAAAACAATTTATTAGGAAAAATAGAGATCAATAGACTCTCCATATTTTTCTCATTATTGTCCGCCTGAAGGAATTTCTTTATCGACACTTGAAAAAACCCGATTACACCGAAAAATAACACTAAAATAATGTCCCGACCGTAAACAAAGCATTGCGCACAATGAATTCTTCGACTTGAATCCTCTTCTTGTTTTGAATGATCCGGTGGGTGCGAGTCACCCAATAAATGGCGTGAGCGTTACTCACAAAAACGAAATACTGGCAACCTGTTTTTGCCCCCTTACAGATCTACATATATGAGGATGACACTAAATCAAGGATACACTACAACTCATAGTGTATCCAATTTACCCCACAATTTCACTTACCTACTGTAAAAGCGCGATTCACCCAATAAATGGCGCAATTTGACACTGTATCTTCAGATTAATAGATAATGGGTAAGTTTATGCAAATCCTCCACTCAAGCCATGCAAAACTATGAAACGCTATATTCCTTTAAGAAAAACAATAAAAACATGGTAAATAAGGCCGATGTAGTCTTTTTGAACGTTACCGGCCAGAAACCCAGAAGCCAACCTCTTATAACTAAAAAGCGACGAGAGAAATCAAGCTAATATTCTCTACCTTTTGGGTATGACAGAAAAGGTGCAGAAATTCACAGCCCTTTTGGTTTAACCCTTTTTAAATTGTAGTTTCCTAGACTGTCTGGCCGAACAGTCCCGAGTCCGGTAGATCAAAGCCTCTCCAGATGCTCAGGCCCCCCGAAGGTGCCATGGTTAGATTCAAGGTTATGGTGTGCAATTTCTGGCCTAGCTACTTTTTCTTGCATCAGATATTTTTGATTAATAAGCGTGTTTCAAGGTGTTTTTCCTTCTGCAAATTGATTTTTACCTATTACAGTACTGTATTAAACAATGTTAACCCCTTAGACCCCAGGGATGCACATTATACATCCCACAGTACCAGCGATGCAACGGTTGCGTCCGCCTTAATTACTCGTCCTATGGCACCTAGAGGGTTCAGATTTGTATGGGAACTACTTTAGGATCCCACGGAACAATACCGATGGTTGGCAACCCTCCAAGTCCAGACACGTGCGTGTGGGCGCGCGCGAGTTATTTTACAGTATATTGCCTACCCATCACCCCATGTTAATTGTGAATTTCCCCCGCCCCACAGGACCCCCAAATGACCTAGGTGAGCAGCCCATGATAATTGTGGATTTCCCCCGCCCCACAGGACCCCCAAATGACCTAGGTGAGCGGTTTTGTTTTTCCTTCATTGCTAACCTATCCCATGTGTTTTCCGAAAATAAAAAATTGACAAGCGGCTGGTCCTGGAGCGTACTTTTATATTAAATCGCTTGGGGTCCAGGGAGTTAAGATGGAGTCCAGGGAGTTAAGATAGGCCCCATTAAAACCCTATTATGTCATTAAGTTAACCAAATTACCTAACCTGGGAGCTACCACCCCCCAGCTGGTCTTACCATTGATAGAGAGGATAACAAAATACGAACAATATAAAGTCTATGTAATTAAATTCAGACATAGATTTTATCGTGGCCTATAGGTTTCTTATACCATGTATTTCATTCCTATATGTGTCTAAGTGTGCGTAAAAATGTATTACTGATCCTGAAAAAAAAAATATCCTCTATATCGCAAGAGGCGGGTGAGTTTTACATCCGCTGTGAGTGTAGCCTCATCGACTCGCGTTAACCCTTCCAGCCCGGGTGTCCTTTTAAAAGGCCACCACGAAAGAAGGGCAGGAGCCCGGGTGTCCTGATAATAGGCAGTAAGCTTTCAAGCCTATTCAGCTTGGTCTGAACACCGTGCGTCCGACGCATGTAAACAAAGCCGATCGTTGCGTCACCGCACCTCCGAAAACAAGGAGACGTCAGATCAATGTTATTGTTGTGACGTAAGACGAAATTAGTGTCTGAAAAGCTCTGATATTGTCAACATTGCGGCCAAATTTGCTCCACTGAAATCGTCATCACAACTGAACCAGTTGACTTACAGAGCTCTACTCAACGCCAGTCTACAGATTGAAAACCGCACTACGTTTATAGATGCATGGAAAATTTCTAGCAGTTAAAATAAAAAGAAATACGGTAGCCTAGGCCTAGACGTTTTTCGGCCAGATCGCCCGGATACGACCTCCGTCCTTTGGAGGACCAGCCTGTGCCACGAGGGTTAAGGAAAATTAGGTTTTTGCCACCTAATGTTTAAATATGAGGATTTCAATAAGCCCTGCCCCCCCCCCCACAATTTGTATCCCACAGCAAACGGTTATGGCCAAATAGTTATTTTTCGCTAGTTGGGGGCATGTTTTTAGAATGGTGTTTAATGGGTAAATATGCATTTCCTACTACAGTATTATCAAACATCAAAATACCCTTACACAACTCTAAAATAGATATAAAAAAAAAGTTAGCATTATAATCAAACTTTATATTGACCAAAAATACTAAAAATATGGAAGTGAAATTAAAAAGTTAGTTCTACACTGATTGAAGATGGCCGCCTCTTGTTACCACCTTTATTTTAGCCCAGTCAATTGAAAAATTATTTAACCCCTACAGTGCGGGCACATTTCCGCCATATTAGGGCTCATTCAGGTAATCCTGATTGATTAGGCAAGTGAATGAAATGAAATTTATTCAGCCAATAACTAGATTAAATTAGCTTCAAAATTACACCAAAACGAGCTTCGTAGCTCATGGACTTCATCCGCAGCGCTACCATAGACATTCGCTAAAATAAGCAATTATCGTTAATGTCTCACTACATTTGCCAGTATAACTTTATTTTAACCCTCTCACGTTCTTGACGCAATTTTGAGCCTATTAGGGATACTTTACAGCCTTTGTTACCATCAGGGGTATTTAGAAACCTTTAGTTAAGTTTCTTCAACCTCTGCAGTTGTCTTTGAGTTAGCTGTGGGCAGAAAACTAATTTTGGAGAGGTAATTATAAGAGTGAGAGAACTATTTCTTATTGCTAATCTGGCAACCTCTGCATCATATGGTCGTGAGAGGGTTAATACCATAATTTATTTTTATATATTTGAAGATAAATATGGAATCTATATGCTCTAGAGATCATATGAAAATTTGTTTTACCCTCGGCAAAACCTAATAAAAAAGTATGGTACTAAAATGTATTTCGTAACAAGGTTGTCAATACGGTACTTCCAGTTATCGACAGCTCTAAAGATCATATGAAAATGTGTTTTAAACCCTCGGAAAAACCTAATATAAAAGTTTTCAATACGGTACTTTCCTGTTATCAACAGTGGTCCCTCTCATTTAGCGAATTCATTAGTCTAGCCAAACCATCGCCAAAAGTGAATTTCGCCAAATGCGAATAGTACTTTAAATGGGAAATTATCCATTAGTCTTTGACGAGGCCCGAGTTCACCCTTTTGGGCCTTTTCAAACAGCCCGCCATGCGCATCGTCGATCGCCGACACACTCGGCGCCGTCTGCTTACTCTGTTTTTACTAGAAGACATAGGCCTAGCCTATATATCTCCACAAAGAATTGACCTAACCTAGGTTAGATGTATATCAGGCAGCAGAATTCATTGTTATCTTGTGAATAGTCTTATTGATAAGGAATAACCACATAACCTTAGCAACAAGTTGCTAAGTCACTAGCTAGCCAGACCAAGAAATGGTCTAACCTAGCTTAGATATATATCAGGAGGCATATCACTTTTACCTTGTGAATGGTGAAGACTAGAATTTTCTATACCAACTGCTTTTCGATTGAGCAAAATAATGAAATTGGTTTTGGATCCGTGGTCACTTCTTTGATTAATTATATTTATCGATTGGGCCCCTGAGTCAGCTGATGCGCGCGTGTGTGTTTGTGTGTCGCAGACTGTTCGGCACAATAAACAAAGCAAAACACGAGATATGAGGTTCACAAATCAGTTTGGTCAAGATTACTCTGTTAATATACGTTTATGAAATATACCTGGGATATTCTCGCTATCCAAGCAGCTCACTTAGGGTTTTGTGAGTAGGCCTAAGCCTATCTATAGACTAGCCTCGGCCTAAGAGTAACTCTCAATACGGCGCTCTACTGTAGCCTACATGAAACATTAACAGCAATAGAAAAGACAATAGATAATAGATAACAGATTTTATTTACCATGAATTATTTAGAGTTAGGCCTGGTGAGACTAGCTTGCGGGCGGTGCATTCTGGGCCGACGCCATTCCGTGAAGTCATTCTCGCCAAAAGTGTATTTAAAGCGCCAAATTCGGATTCTGGTACCATATCCAACCTATCGCCAATACTGTGTTTCGCCAAGCTGAAATCCGCTAAATGCGAGGGACCACTGTACAATCAAAGCTGAAGATTGCAGAGTAAACACCGTACAGTAGACTTCATAAGACTTTTCTTTCGCCTTCCTATTATCGACAGCCAATTTTGTTTTCTTTACTAAGGGATTAGTACCCAACCAACGGGGGTGCCCATAATACTAGGATAGATTAACCCTTCGTTCCTGGAAGGGCTCTTGAACGCCCATAAAAAAGCATACCAGAGCTGCCCGGAAGGGCTCTTTAACGCCCAGTGGTTGAAAGCCTGTGAGCTTGGTGTGCGAGGCGTCGGTCCGACGCATGTAAACAACAGCCGGCTGGACCGACGCCCCGCATCTCCGGCCACAAGAAGGAGAGCGTCGCTTGTTCGTGTGTGCCTGTATGTTGTTGTTAAGTATCGAAAAGTAGTGTAAAGTGGCTGTTTTTGCCATAAAGTTATCTCCAATGAAATCATCATCACAACTGAACCAGTTGACTTAGAGAGCTCTACTTAACGCCATTCTACAGGTAAGAAACACAGCTACGCTTGGGGATGTGCGGGAATGCGGAAGCAGTCAGAATAACAAAGATACGGTAGCCTAGGCTAGACGTTTTTCGGCCAAAACTACCCGGATTTCGGGGAATATATATATAATACATAGCCGGGGCTGGAGGGTTAAGTAAGGTTGCTAGGTTAGGCTAATGTCTTCAAATCATAGCCCTCCCCACTATCGGGGAGGCGTGTCTCAACATCGATCGAAAATTGGGAAAACAGGTTTTTCCGAGTTCTAATTAATGACCAACACTATAGGCCTATACAGTATTGATGCAAATTAACAAAATAAAAATATAAGGTAAATATCCTGTTTTACACCGGGGACGGTTTTTACAAGTATTTTTTTATTTTTGTTCCTTGTTTTGGAGTTTTTTAGGGGTGTTTTTTTATGAACCCCATCGGAAAATTCAAAAAAATTAGCCTAACCTAGCCTAACCGAAAACTAATGTCTCGCCGACGGTCTAAACCCAGCTCACGTTCCCTGCTTATGGGTGCGCGACGGTCTAAACCCAGCTCAAGTTCCCTGCTTATGGGTGCGCGACGGTCTAAACCCAGCTCACGTTCCCTGTTTATATTTTTTTAAGAGATGTAGGGATTTTTTTATAATGAATTACCGACGGGGTGGACATATATGGCAATGAAGTACAGTACATGACCTAACTAACATATTTGTCTAAATAATATATCGATGGTTTCGACCTGGTGTAAAACAGGATAAATTCCAAATATAAAAACTGGGAAAAATCTTGGTATAAAAATAAATATTTTCCAATTTGCCTTTGGCAGCGCTGTATATCTCGCGAGAGTATGCTTGAGTCCTCGGTGCCGCGGCCGGCTGGCTGGAGGAAGGACGTGTGGCCTGTCGCGCTCCCACTCGCTCGCACTCAATTCTACAGTCTTTAACCCCTGTCAAACGGGGATGTTTGTAACTTCTACCTGCCTGGCAGGTTATTTACCCTAAACGAGCTTCATTCCATGCCCTTTTTCATGCATAAACAAGATCCAGAGCGTAATACAATTATGTATCCGTGAAAGGGCGATAATATCTTCCTTGTACGACCACGGGTTCTCTTGCAACGATTGCGCAACACTAGGGAAAAACCCTAAAATACGGTAATATCCCGAGTTTTTTCTTGGTCTCGCGAGGCCGGGGGTGTGGAATGGTGCAGAGGTTACGTCAGTTGCAGCGCGTTGGCCGTGCCGAGCGGTCAGAGCCCGCCTATCGTCCTCCCAACGCGTGGACTCTCAGAGCCGAAAATGTTCTCAAGATCCCTTGCGACATATGTCGGGCCCCGCAGGGGTGGCCATGGTTCTCTCGCTCGACATATGTCGGGCCCCATGGCTGGAGTGTTAAAAGCCTGTAAATTGCCATGACGTTCCGGAATGTCTCGCCTAGCCAATAGGTTAATGAGCGGCGGTAATGCGGTACGCCCGAATACTACATCCTTGCCGAATTTAATTATCGACTTGAAAAATCCAGAATTAACCAAAAAATAACGCCTAAAATCATTAAAAGTCCCGACCGAAACAAAGCATTTCGCCTACCGCCTTGTTTTGTAGGATGTGGCAGGTCTTTTCAAAAGTGCGATTCACCCAATAAATTCCGCGAGCTTGACTCACCGGCAACCTGTTGTTGCCCCTTTACAGATCAATATACGAGGATAAGTGAGAGGGGGGGGGGAGCAATGCCCCCCTAAACCCATCAAGTAGACTATCCAATTTACCCCCCAATTTCCCTCATCTACTGTAAAAGCGCGATTCACCTAATAAATGGCACCATTTGACGCCATATCTTCAGATTGATGGATACTGGGTAGGCTAAGTTAATTCAAATCCTCCACTCAAACCATGAAAAAAAAAAATAGGCTATTCCTTTAAAATATGAGAAACATGGTAAATAAGGCCGATGTCTTCTTGAACGGTTCTGACTTTTATTCAGCTTAGGAAGGACTTCTACACATTAAAAGGCTGCAAACTAGGCGATCAATCTTTTTAGCTACCACATAACCTTAATAAAATCGTCTAACTGTAGCAGAAATCGAATAAAAAGCACTCTTCTTATTACCAACATTCTACCATTATCCTATTCCTTCCTGAGCATCACAAAATCGTCTATAAGTAGCTAAAAAAAAAAAAAAAAAAAAAAAAAGACATCACCGGTAGGCCTACTGAAATAAGAACATAAGAAAATGGGGTCTGCAGAAAGCCGATTGGCCCACACAAGGCAGATCCCTTTCCCACCCAACCCTAATTATAAATGAAAACATCACCAGTAGCCTACTGAAATTAAATCAAATTATAAGACATTAGGGGAAGGATGTAGTTACCGGGTGTACCACTACCGACATACATCATAATCTATAAATAGGCCTACTTATAAAATAAATGGTTAATATACAAGAGACGCAACGTGTTTTTCATTTTTTTATTTTTTTTTATTTTTATGTTCTTTTTGGTGTTTTAGTGGAATCTAGTGATGAAATTGAATGGGAATTAAGCATATACCCATTATCCATCAATCTAAAGACACGCCCCCCGATAGTGGGGAGTGTTACGTGATTTGAATAAACCGCGCTTGGCGCCACCTAACTCATTACCCACAATGCAAGGGGGTCTGCCCGCTACTAACGGCTAGAGAATAAACACAGCTGTCTCACTCCACTACCTGCATTGACCTCTATACCTGAACTCACCATGCCCATTACTACTACAACTAAGAACACGAAACATGGTGGCAGCCTGGTGAAGGTGGAGATGAGAGGATAATCCCGAGTATGCTGTGTATTGGAAGAAATGCTGTTGTGTTGTCTTGCTGCCCTTGCCGAAACATTCAAATCTGCGAATGTCGGACCAATATGAACCTGCTGATTTCTCCTGCCCGTGAGTCAAGTTATCTTCTAGCAACTTACTGATACGTGTACCTGTGATCTACAAGTGTGGCAGGATGACTGACAACAGCTCTGCCCCTCACCAAGACCGCCGACATGCTGGTGTCAAGAATCCCCAACCCTTCTGTTTGGGAACAAATGTGGCGGAAAACTGGAAGCTGTTTAAACAACGTTGGAGTATGTATGCTCTTCTTGCAAAGATACACACTGAAGAAAAGAACATTCAAGTAGCTACTTTCCTACAGTACCTAGCAGACGACGCCCTCAAGGTGTACAATGGATTCCAGTTTGACAGTGAAGAAGCTAACAGCACAGTGAAAGACATTATCGACAAATTTGACCAGTTTGCCATTGGGGAAGTTAATGTTACATATGAGAGATTCATGTTTAATACTAGGAACCAACAAGAGGGAGAGCTTTTTGATGAATTTTATTCAGATTTGCAAACTCTTGTAAAGACGTGATTATTGTGACTCCTGTAAAACGTCTTTGATGAAAGACAGAATTGTGTTGGGTATTCAGGACTCCAGTGTTCGTACTGAGCTACTTAAAATGAGAAATCTAACTCTGGAGATTTGTATTGATGCCTGTAAAGCTGCTGAGAGTGCCAAGTCACAAACCAGAGTACTGAACCCTCAAACTGTGAATAAAGTTAGGTCAAGACCAGGCATTTAGGTCTAACAGTGTGTCTAGAAAGTGTAAGTTTTGTGGTCTCTCGCATGTATTTGCAAAGAGTAGGTGTCCAGCTTTTGGGAAAGAATGTCGGAAGTGTGGTGAAAAGATAATTTTGCAAGCATGTGTAGTGCCAATGTTGCTGATAAATCCTCTAGGTCCAGAAAGAAAGCTGTACGCCAGGTTGCTTAGTGTGAACATGACTCCCAGAGTTCTAATTCTGGTGAAGAATGGGTAAATTCTCTAGATTGCATGTCTGTGAACTCTGTAAAGCCTGCTAGTAAGGATGTTAAATGTTGCATGTTGGTGGATGATAAAGAAGTAACTTTCCAGATTGACACTGGCTCATCAGTCAATGCTCTACCAGTACAGTATGCAAGGAATGTACAGAGACTAATAGAATTCTTACCACCTGGAACAACTCCATTCAAACTCCCTTGGGTGAGTGTAGGAGAAGCCTTAAGAATCCAAGGAATGGTAAGAAGTATTCTGTAGAGTTTGTCGTGTTTGAAGGAAATTTAGCCCCTCTTTTGGGACTTCGGGCTAGCAGACAAATGAATCACGGTTAATGAAAATGCATTTGAATGTGTGGATGCTCTGAAAGTGACTGAAGCTGACTGTAAAGCTGAGATTTTGAGTGGCAGTCTAGGTACCCTGCCAGGTGTACAGACACTTTCATTAGATCCTCAGGTGCAGCCAACCATTATGCCTGATAGGAGAGTTCCTATTGCACTTAAGACTAAGCTGAAGTCTGAACTTGATCGACTAGAAACTTTAGGTGTTATTGTACCTGTTAGTGAACCAACTAAGTGGGTTAGTCAGATTGTTGTTACACCTAAGAAGAATGGTGACATTAAAATTTGTATAGACCCTAGAGAACTCAACAAAGCTTTGCTCCGAGAGCGTTATACTCTTCCTGTACTAGAGGACACACTACACGAGTTGGGCCAGTCAAAAGTTTTCTCTAAAGCTGATCTTGCCTCTGGGTACTGGCACATCAAACTTGATGAAAAATCTAGTTTCCTAACCACTTTTCAAACATGTTGTGGGAGATACCGCTGGGTTCGGCTTCCTTTTGGTTTGTCAGTATCGTCAGAAATCTTTCAAAAAAGACTGCTTAAGGCGTTACAAGGTCTATCTGGTGTAGTGTGCATAGCTGATGATGTGATCATTCATGGGAAATCTCTGGAAGAGCATGACACCAACTTGGAGCAATTCTTTAAGAGGTGTCAGGCAATGAATATAAAGCTAAATAAGGACAAGCTCACTCTGAGAACTGATAATGTCATATTCATGGGACACTGTATAACAAAAGATGGCCTGGTAACTGATCCTGACAAAATTAGAGCTATATGTGAGTACTCGGCTCCTACAAATGTAGTGGAACTGAGACGCTTCTTAGGCATTGTTAACTATCTTGCAAGGTTTCTTCCCAATTCATCATCGGTCTTATATCCCTTACATAATCTTGTAAAGAAAGATGTTTCTTGGGTGTGGTCTGCCAGTCAACAAGAAGCTTTTGATCAAATTAAGAATATGATTACATGTAGCCCAGTACTTGCATTTTACAACCCCTGTGATGAGCTTACCCTGGAAAATGATGCTAACGAGTATGGTCTGGGCTCTGCGCTAATGCAAAATGGGAAGCCTGTAGCTTTTGCCAGTCGATCCTTGTCTAAATCTGAAAGAAACTATGCGCAGATTGAAAAAGAAATGTTAGCCATAGTGTATGGATTGGAGAAATTTCAGGGAGATCAGTTAGGGTCCTCACAGATCACAAACCACTTGTGTCCATAGTGAACAAGCCACTATCTCGTGCCCCGCGACGACTCCAATCAATGCTCCTCCGCACTCAAGACTACCAGTACCTGCTGATGTACCGCCCCGGTAAAGAGATCCCTATTGCTGATGCTCTTTCGCGTGCTCCCCTACCTGACACAGGAGACGATTCCTTTTCTGTGAACAGTCTAGCCTACTTCCAATTCCGTGATTCTCGCCTCCAGGAGATACGCCGTGCCACAGAAGAGGAGTCAACTCTAAAGCGACTCAAGGTAGTTATTGTTCAAGGGTGGCCTAATGAGAAGACTCGCTTTCCAGGTTGCTTGGCTCCATATTTTAGCTATAGAGATGAGATGTCTGTTGAAGATGGTGTCATCCTTAGAGGTGAGAGTTGTAATCCCGAGCTCTATGCGGTATGAGATGATGGAGAAGGTGCATGCTGGCCATTCTGGTGTGAATTCCTGCCTACGTCGAGCGAGGGAGCTGATTTACTGGCCTAGGATGTCTTCTGAAATTCGGATGTTTGTCGAGTCCTGCGATGTCTGCGCATCCTATTCATTTAAGCAATCCCCTGAGCCTCTTTATCAACATGAAGTTCCAGAACGTCCCTGGGAGAAAGTGGCAACTGACCTATTCACCATCCAAAACCGAGACTACCTTGTGACTGTGGACTACTTTAGTCAATTCATTGAGGTGGACTATCTTTCAGAAACAACCTCGGAGGCCGTCATTACAAAACTTAAGCACCACTTTGCCCAACATGGCATACCTGACACTGTTATAAGTGATAACGATCCACAGTTCTCATCTCATCAGTTTCAGTCATTTGCAAAGACATGGAAGTTCTGCCACGAAACCTCAAGTCCTGGAAACCCTAAATCCAACGGTGCAGCTGAAGCCGCAGTGAAATCTGTTAAAATAATGATGAAGAAGTGCCATCGAGCCAAAGAAGATCCCTATCTTGGATTACTGAAAATGCGTAATACCCCTCAAGAAGGTATGACAACTAGTTCAGCTCAACGTCTTATGGGACGTCGCACCAAAACTCTAATCCCCACTACCAGTGTCCGCCTGCATCCAAGTACTCATGCTGGGGAACGAGAACGCATGGAAAATAAAAAAGCCACAACTGCGGAATGCTACATGAATAGAAGAAGCCTCAAACCTCTGTCTATCGGGGATACCGTGCGAGTACAACCAATAAATGATCCAAAGAAGGAATGGAAGGAGGCAACTGTGGACAAACGACTGAATACCCGAAGTTATAAGGTAACAACGAATGACGGAGGTACGTACAGGAGAAACCGTCTACAACTACGATCTTCAACACCGGCCAGGACACCTAGAAAGACTTGTAATAATGAAAACATAACACCCGTATGTGATGCGTCCTTGGCACCTGAGACTGAGTTGTGAGGACTGTATCAGATCTCCTGTAGTAGGTGACTATGTTACTAAGTCGGGTAGGACAGTTAAAGCACCCACAAAGATGAACTTGTAAATATGTCATTTCTTTTTCTTTTCTCATATCTTGATCTGTAAGGAATTAAGTAATACCCGATATTTATTTAGTTAACATTTATTCTTTCTTGTTCTTATCAAATCATGCACATAGCATATAGGATACTTGCCATTTAATTATAATGTGCCTGCATATGTACATGAATGTTGTTCAATGTAAGCCATCTCAGTAACAACTATTTTATGATCTATGCTTTGTTTCTGAAGGGGGAAGATGTTACGTGATTTGAATAAACCGCGCTTGGCGCCACCTAACTCATTACCCACAATGCAAGGGGGTCTGCCCGCTACTAACGGCTAGAGAATAAACACAGCTGTCTCACTCCACCCGTCTCTTCTTCATTACCTGCATTGACCTCTATACCTGAACTCACCATGCCCATTACTACTACAACTTAGAACACGAAACAGGGAGGGCTATGAATATCAGGGAAATTGAGGGGTAAAAAGCGTATAGAACACTATAATACACATTTGTAACTAAAATTTGGCTCGGGGTTTGTGAATTTCCAGACCCATAAAACCCGACTTTTTGAAAACCCGAGCCAAGTTTTGACGAAACTTGGCTCGGATTTAACTAATTTAAAATTAAAATAACACAGTAACCTTGTTAAAATGTTGGCTCGGGTTTTGTCAAATTCCACACCCATAAAAACAGACTTTGAAAACCCGAGCCAAGTTTTGACGATACTTGCCTGGGATTTAACTAATTTTCATGTTAAAATTACACAGTAACCCTAATAAAATCTTTGTTTGGGTTTTCATAGGGTTAACATTAGCCTAACCTAACAACCTTACCTAACCTAGTAAGAATGGGGGGTAGCATTCAAGGCTACAGCAGGACTCTTCTTCTTCTTCCCTCTGACCGGGTATAAGCTATCCTAGTGTTTACTAGCCTAGTATACCCCCTTTGAAAGGACATTAGCCTAACCTAACAACCTTACCTAACCTATCCTAGTATTATGGGTGGGGGGCCCCCGCCCAGAGTTGAACAAGGGCTCCAACTCTAATCGTTTTTTCTTAATTACTGTGACGTCTGAAAACCCCATTAAAATTATAAGCTGACGGCCCAAAATTGGTTACAGGTTAGGTAGGAGGGTATAGATAAGAATGCGCACGTTGGATTTGGGTGTCAACGCCGTTTTAAGTGTTTTCCAGTGTTAAATATGAGGCGGTTCAGGCGTGGTGACAACCTGTTAATTACTGTTTTTGGTCAATTTAAAGATGATGTAATTAAATTGCTAAAAAATAGTTTCGATTGTTTTTATCTAGTTTAGAGTAGTATAAGGGTGATTTTGATGTGTGAAAATAGGCGTAAATGCATATTTACCCATTTAAACAACAATCTAAAAACACGTCCCTTCACTCGCGAAAAATAACTATTTGGCCATAACCGTTTGCCGTTGAATACAAAATATGTAGAGGGGGGGGGGGGCCCCCCCCCAAGATTTATTGAAATAGTCATATATTTAAACAGTAGGGGGCAAAAACCAAATTTTCCCCAATGCTGCTGCTTCTTCTTCGCGGCGGATGTAAACAAAGCCACCCGCCTCTTGCAAGGTAGGCGATATAGGGGATATTTTGTTTTTTTCAGGATCGGTAATAAATTTTTACGCGCATTTAGACACATATAGGAATGAAATACATGGTATAAGAAACCTGTAGGCCACGATAAAATCGATGTATGAATTTAATTACATCATCTTTATATTGTCCCTGTTTTTTTATAGTAATTAAGAGCGAGATTTTTTGAGAAATCATTCTAGTCGTCATTTTGGTAAATATTTACGAGTCACACCACAGCTGGGATCTCATTTTTAACGGTAGTTTTGGGTTCCTATCATTCTATGCTTCATTGCTATATACTTTTTATCCACCGGAAAAAAAAAAATTTCTTGGCCTTTTTTTTTTTTTTAGCATTAGGCCTAACCTAACCAAAAAACCTAACCTAACCTAACAGCCCCCAAATACATTTAGGTTAGGTTAGGTTAATGCTAAAAAAAAAAAAAATAAAAAAAAAAAAAATAAAAAAAAAAAAAAATAATAATAATAAGATTTTCCGGTGGATAAAAAGTATATAGCAATGAAACAGAATGATAGGAACCCAAAACTACCCTTAGAAATGAGATTCCAGCTGTGGTGTGACTCGTAAATATTGACCGTAATTTTGTCTGCACTGTGACTGGATTCTAATGTGTATTAGTGTGACATTACAGTTGGAAATAACTCAATATATAGAAAATTGTACCTCTTAAAAGGTGAAACAATCTATCAAGTCACTTGTGTCACTCATAAGTAGCCTAGTGTCTTATTGTTATATATGTATGTCAAATGTGAGATATGTGATCTGGGCAACCAGCTGCTCAGCTTGTAATTAAGTCACTTAAATGACAGTGAGAAGTAACCGTACTAGCCTAGTCAAGCACCATATTAATTTTGTATACTCTTATTAGGCTAGTGAGTAGATCATCTAAGGACTAGGCTAAGTTGAGCACAGTGCACGTATAAGCCTATTTACACTGCCACTGTGGCATTCAGTGTCTGAACATTGAAACCTTGGACTTTCATCCTGCAGATAATCAGTTTCCTGCTTGAAACTGCTGCCAGGATTTCATAAAAAGAGTAAGTATCCTATTCCTAGGCATAAAGGCTAAACCTAGCCTAATTTAGGCTAGCCTACTTGACTCTTGGATTAGGCCTATGTGACCTAGACAGCTAGGCTATTTTGGATTGTTTTAAGCTAGCCTAACCTATTGTGTTATGGTAGGCTAAGCTAGTGTTGGAACTGATTTATCAGTTTGGTATAGTTAGCCTAGGCCTAGTTAATGCCTAGCCTAGGGCCCTAGGTCTACTTTTAAATTATATTTTGGTCAATTATAGGGAATAGGCTCGCACGTAACGTACGGCTTATTTTTCATGTTTTTTCCTCCAAATTTTGAAAAATTAGTGTTTTCATGGTTATAACCTAGTTATAATTCCAATGTGGGATACACAATGGGTTGAGGGGGGCTTTGCCCCCCCTCACCCCCCCCCATGAATGATTGAAATCGTCATCTAGAATATGTTGCCAGCCAGGGTTAAATATCTTATACTGCATAAAGAAGGAGTTTGTAAACCGTGAGTATGTCCGAAAGAGCTCTGAGATTGATTAGAATGGGCGTTTTTTCTATTAATATTGGGTTTTATAAATGTGATCAAAATTATTCTCCCACAGTGGATTATACATGAGTACAGATACTACAGTACTACAGTAGAAGGATTCCATAGACCTACATTGTCCCTAATAAATTATGTATAATACGGCTGCGAGCCTATTCCCTATAATTATCATAGTTTGTATAGGCTAGGCCTAGAATAGAATAATATTATAGTACTGTAGTTAGACTGTTAGGTTTAGGCTAGCCTATACCCTACTAAAGTCTTTCATGATCATGACTCAATATTTATTAGATTAATTGACATTGTCGTTACCTAGTACTGTACAGTCATTTGACAGTGTTAGCCTGTTAGCCTACTTACCAGTAGCCAGGTAATAGCCTATGTTTGGACAAGGTTACTTTTACTCTCCATTCTCCAATGCAGGCAGCTCGGTGGACGGTGATTTTATCATAGGCCTATAGGCTATGTAATTTTTGCTGTAATATATGTTAAGAACTTAAGCCTATTATCGTCGGAAATTATATTTTCTATTAGACTCAGTGCCGTGGGATAGGCTACTGGCTACGTAAGGGTATATATATATATGACATAGCCTAATTATCGAGGATTCGAGGTACTGTACATTAATTGGTGACGCATGTTAACCTCTACCAAATTTTGTGTAATTATATAGTTAGCTTAAGACTAGCCCAGGTCTAGGCCTAGTTTAATATTTCTTGAAGCCTAGGCTAATTATTTGTGAACTGATAATGCTTACGGTTAGGCCTAGTTATTTATTTTTTACTAATTTTTCATCCACTCAGTTAATTTCAGTAGGCCTATTTCAATCTGAAGACTTGCTCAAGTTTCATGGTTAGATTTTGTTTGCTATTTTGATTAATTACCTGATAGATTAAGTAAACAAAAAATATATATAATTTCCAAGAGCTGGGTAACTGATTTCCAAACTCCAGTGTAGTCCAACCATACTGACCGGTACCGTACCTTCTTATTCTAATTTAACTTAATTTAACCTACACATTTCCCTTAATATGGCATATCAGAAGATGGAAAAGATTTCTAAACATTTTGGGGGTAAAATTGCACTTTCAACTGTTATGGATGTAGATTTCATGATTACTTTTTTCCAATGACTTTTGGCGTGATGTGCAGTACCGGTACCGGTATAGGCCTATAATTTTGACAATTGATTTGCTAGGAATTGACTCTTGCATCCTTCCCAAACTTAGGCTAGCACCACCTTGATAGTGGGCTAAGTGGGGAATTAAATTACACATTTGGGGTAATGGGGTTGTACCAACCAGATTAGGTTACCTTACCGAAGTTAACGTAGCCTACCTCTTGACAACAGATGGCAAAACAGCATGCTACACCGTAACGCTACTGATAAAAGCTTTCCGGGATAGTAGGACTCCGACCTGTATTTGTAGGGAGGCTGGGAGGATAATAATAGGCCTACTAATGATTTGTAGTTCATAGATATAGCCTACAGTATATTAAACTAGAATATACGTTAAGGCGGCATGTAGTTTTCTACTGCTGGGCTGGTCGCTAGGGTTGCTGTCCTCAACAACCTATTAACCCTTTCGCTGCGGGTGACGTTCTGGAATGTTTTGGCAAGTTACAGCAATTTCCAGGTTTTAACCCTTGTCTAGCGGGTCCTCTGTGGCCGTTTTGGGCCTTTTCAGGCCATTCTGACTGCTATATCAACCATCCGCATGAAAGGAACTGTATTGCGCCGAAAACTAGGTGGAAATCGCTACACAATGACACCACATACAGCTACGTAGCACTCGTGGAGCACTGACAGTGTTACCTCAAAGATGGAAGTTTAGCTGATTTTGCTACATTGCTCACTTTTAGCGAACTATTGGTCACACTGTCATCCTCCCGCACGGTGGGGGAACTGGAGTTAGTGTGGGCCGGGAGGCCACAGATGTCGGACGTATGGATCATTACTGTCCCACCCATTTTCACTCTATTTTCACCCGTTTTTTGACATTTTTTTTAACTCGACATAAGTCACGCGCCGCTAGTTAAGGGTTAAAAGCCTGTAAAAAAACTTAAAAATAGTGACAGTGGGCGGGAGCGTGAGGGGCCCACCTCCGACCCTCAGAGCACCGAGCGGCTCACTGAGCTAGGCTGTGTCTCGCACGTGTCTCTCTCGTAAGCGCAGCCAAGCGAGCGAGTGTTACATAATAGCGGAGTTCCCACGTTTCCTGGGATCACTGCGGGTGAACCAGACCACGTATACGGTCCGTTCTGGTGTAATTTTTTAAGCTATTTTCGCCTAGTTTTCGACAGAATACACTTCATTAAATGCAGATGCTTGATTTATCATTCAGGAGTGCCTGAATATGCCCTAAATAGCCCAAACAAGGCCGCAGCCAAAGGGTTAATATAAAAAATAAAACAAAAATAAAAATTATTTTAAGTTCTTCAATTATATTTACCAACTCCCAAGTACCGGTACAATACATTCAGCAACGGAATGTAGGAAAAGCATACTATAACGACCTAAGGATTAGTTTTTTTTTTTTTTTTTTTCAAAATTTGTCTAGATAACCTTATTTTTTTAACAGTATCCGAGCCATTTTATGGCCTTGAAAAGTCGCTAAATGCCCTCTCTGACACCTTAAAATGTCAAAAATTTCCCAGGGGGGGCATACCCCCGGACCCCCCTATAAAACCCGGGGGGCTTCCCAGCTATTTGGCTTTTTTGACTGATGTTTGGAACTTTGGTGTATTTAACCAACTAACCTTAATGAGCACAGGATGTAGTGAGCTGAGGGTCGTCGGGTTGAGTGGCTTGAGACTGAGGGTAGGCTAGTTATGCGGAGAGTCATCGGGTTGAATGGCTTCTGGCTGGGGTTGTCGAGATGAAAGAAAGTTGTGCAATTATAGTGTTTGCAAGTCCAAAGGGGCATTTCTGGACAACAGCAAACTCGAATCGTGGAAAGTGCTTGCCTTTATTGTCTATTACCAAAGTAAGTACCTCGAAAGACTTCGTTCTTGCACTGTCAACTCGCACACTTCCTTCCTCACCACCCTGTACACATCCTCAGACTGACCGAGTTGAAGATCTAGGATCTGTGTATCCAAGCCTGGCATCACCTGATTGGTCGATAGACATCACGCGTCAGTGGACTACATCGTAATTGGTTGAACTAGATTATATTTGCCATGAGAGCATTACTCTCGCCAGCAGTATAGTTCATTGCATTCACCACCAGATGTCTCAGTTGTTGACTGAGTCACGCAAAACAGCTCTCCCAGAAGAAGAAAAGGAAGAAGTGTAAACAAACCCTTAACCCGTACAGCCCCAGCGACGCGTCTGACGCGTCGACGATGTATGTAACGCACAGCCCCAGAGACGCGTCACCCTAATTGCGCCGACCGTAACCTCAGGTGTAGCCACTCAAGAGGGCTCAGATTTGTATGGCAACTGTGTACATATCCCACGCAACCGTGCCGATGGTTGAAAACTCTCAAAGTCCACGTGCGTGCGCGTGAGTGCGCAATAACCTGTTTTTTGGGGGTAATTGCCTTCAATTTTTTACTCTTGTAAAATACGTTTTCGGGGGCTCTGTAGTACCATTTTTTAAGCTTTTTGAGCGGTTTTTCGTGATTTTTCCTTCAGTCCTAACCCATTCGCTATTGTTTCTGAAATAAAAAAAAATTTGAAAACCGGCCGGGTTCTGGTGAACAAACATTACAATACTAGCCGGGGCTCTACGGGTTAAAACGTAAATATCCATATATGTATTAGCCTATGTTAGTTTCCTGGGAATGACACCTACATCAAAAATTTGGAAAAAAATCGCTTAATATCATGCTATTGAGCTTAATTTTTTACCAATATTGTAGCGCCTCCTGTATATTGACCAAATAAATACTTATAAATCTATAAAGTAACATTCAAGGAGACTACTGCAGGACTCTTCTTCTTACCTCTGACCGGGTATAGGCTATCCTAGTGTTTACTAGCCTATACCCCTTTGAAAGGACATTAGCCTAACCTAACCTATCCTAGTATTATAGGTGGGGGCTGCTGCCCTCACACCCCCACTTTGACTTAGATTTTTGGTGTATTTGTCTGTGAAGTGGGTATTTTTCAATTTGTTGATAACGAAAATCCTCCATGCGGACTATATGGAAAATAATATGGCGAATCTATTGGTGCCTATTTTCCCTAATAAATTGTTTCTCATAACGTCGCATTAGTGTCCTTGAGTATTATCATCTATAATACTAGGTTAGGTTAGGTTGTTTGGTTAAGGTAATTTATTTTTGTATCCAAAGGCAGTCAAAATAGACGGGAACATGATGGTGAGCGTCCGCGTAGTGTAAACAGCATAGTTTAAACAAGACCGCCCGGTAACTACATTCTTGCCGACATTAGGCCTACCGGTACTGAAAGGGTTAAGTGACCATAATTTGCCATGTGTCACAAGGTTAAAAAAAAAAATGCAAACCTAGGCTAGGCTACAAATAAAATTAGCATAGCCTAGGCCGGATTTTTTTTATTTTAATACCACGAATTTTCAGTGTTTTTTATAAACAAAATTGGTCATTTGCATCAATATAATTATAGAGTTTGTAATTAATTAGAAATCTCGGGAAAACCTATTTTCCCCATTAGGCCTATCGAAAAGACATTAGCCTAACCTAACCTAGTATTATGAGTGGGGGCTGCTGCCCCCACACCCCCGCTGGTTGAGTACTAATCCCTTAATAAAAAAAACAAAAATTTGGTTGTCGATTATACGAAGGTGAAAGAAAAGTCGATGAAGTCTATGGTGTTTACTCTGCAATCTTCAGCTTGATTGTACATTGATAACGGGAAAGTACCGTATTGACAACCTAGTTACGAAAATTAAATTTTAGTACCATACTTTTATATTAGGCTTTTCCGAGGGTTTAACACATTTTCATATGATCTTTAGAGCTATCGATGACTGAAAGTACCGTATTGACAACCTTGTTACGAAAAATAAATTTTAGTAGCCTACCATACTTTTTTATTAGGTTTTGCCAAGGGTTAAAACAAATTTTCTTATGATCTTTAGAGCATATAGATTCAATATTTATCTTCAAATATATCAACAAAATTCGTGGTATTAAAATAACATTAAACCCTAAAATCGTACCAATTTTCGTTATAGGCTAGGCCTATTCTGGTAACTAATAGTTGGAGGATTTCAGTCAGCTTGAGAAGGACCTCTAGCAATTTACCAGGCCACTAAATATCCATTAAGCTACCACATCCTTCCTAAGTTGAATGAAATTATCCAATAGTTGCCAGAATATGGTGAAAGAACGTCGCCTGCGAGTCAAGGCTCGCCAGGAAAAATAAAATGAGTATAACTCCATTTATTGGTCACCAATTATTTTGACATATTTGAAGACAGATATGGAATCTATATGCTCTAAGCATCATATTAAAATTAGTTTCAACCCTCGGCAAAACCTATTAAAAAAAACGGTAACAACATGTCTACCTACCGTAAAACGGTTGTCAATACTCTCTTATAGACGGCGCGGCTTTCAGCGACGCCATTTTTTCGTGAACTGGAGAGCTCTATCCTTCAACTTTTGTAATACTATCACGCCATCTGCCAATCCTCATTGGAAATACTGAGTTTCATTTCCTAACTCCTGCGCAATACGTCACGAGACACTTCTGGATTCTTATTGTTGTTTTTTTCTGACCACGTCATTAAACTCATAGATTCCGTCACGCATACAACCAGCAACCTATCAGGTGAGTTTATTGACCTTGATTACATCATTGCACTTAACCAATCACAGCTTCACACCTTCATTTAAGTCTCTCCTCACTTTAGTCATGGACGCCGCTTGTAATGGTTGTTCACCCCTCCCACATTCAGTGATTATTGACACTACAAGGAACAATAGTGCAGCCCTTAAGGTTTTTACTGACCATGGTTGTTTGCCTACCTCTGTTTCCTGCAAACTCTGCTCAAACGAATGTTACTATTATGAACCGGCAGACCAGTGGCGATGCGGTCATTATTGGTTTTTAAATAAAACCACTACTCGTCGTAACTCCTCGTCGAAAACGTGGACGCATCTCTTCCTCACCTACTCCCTCCACATCTCAATATGGTATGCAATTACGCTTTCTTATTTTCGCGGGTTTAAAAACGGCGAAAACAAATTTATTTAAGCAAAACTTGGCTCGTGTTTTAAGGTATTTCCGTAATTGTTTAATCGAAGTACTCTTTTTTTTCTAGTTATTAAAAACGTATTCTATGGTGTATTATATGATATATAGAAGCAATATAACTGTTCAAATGACCTGGTAAGTGTATATTAAACCAAATACAAAACTTTGAATAATGAGGTAAGAGATATGTGTTTTTTATCACTTTTCATCCCAAGACCAGCGGGGGTCTGGGGGCAGCAGCCCCCCAGGATGCCCAGGTTACCTTAGGTTAGGTTAGGTTAATGACCAGCTATGTAAATACAGTAGTGAACATTTGGTTTAGTCTGTGCTCAAAAATCCATTTTCTTTAGCAGGCCATACACTAAACAATTACCCCCTTTTCACAGACAAATACACAAACAATCTGTCAAAGATGCAAATAGCGGGGGTGTGGGGGCGGCAGCCCCCACCCATAATACTAGGATAGGTTAGGTAAGGTTGTTAGGTTAGGCTAATGTCCTTTCAAAGGGGTATAGGCTTGTAAACACTATGATAGCTTAACATGAGCCAAAAATCGAAATTAGGTTAGTGTAATTTGTTTACTCTTAAAACTCGCAAAATCAGAGACAATTTTCCCAAAACATGGCTCGGGTTTTATGGCTTTGCAATTTCGGGAAACCTGAGCCAAATTTCTAAATGAGGTTACTGTCATTTGTTGGTCTACAAACTCGCAAAATCCGAGCCAGCTTTGGCCAAAACCTGGCTCGGGTTTTCCAAAATTCGGGTTTTATGGCTTTGCAATTTTGGGAAACCTGAGCCAAATTTCTAAATAAGGTTACTGTCATTTGTTTGTTTACAAACTCGCAAAATCCGAGCCAGCTTTGGCCAAAACATGGCTCGGGTTTTCCAAAATTCGGGTTTTATGGCTTTGCAATTTTGGGAAACCTGAGCCAAATTTCTAAATGAGGTTACTGTCATTTTGTTGTCTACAAACTCGCAAAATCCGAGCCAGCTTTGACCAAAACTTGGCTCGGGTTTTAGAAATATTGGGTTTTAGACCTTTGAAATACCTTCAAACCCGAGCCAAGTTTTGCTTGAATACGTTTGTATCGCCGTTTTACGCATTTACCCCCTCATTTTCCCTGTACTTCATAGCCCTCCCCACTATCGGGCGGCGTGTCTTAAGATCGTTGTATAATGGGGAAAACGGTTTCGCCGAGGGTTCTAATTATTTCTAAACACTATATATTGATGAAAACTAACAGGGAAAAATAAAAAAATCCATGGGAAAATTGGTGACCAATAAATGGAGTTTTTCCATAAAATGACACCTAGGCTAAATGGCACGAAAGGCCTAGAGTAGGCTAACAGAGTTTGACAAAGAAATGGGGCGAAAGGTCTTAAAATGGCCAAAACAAATTAGGAAAAAAAAAAGTCTTAAACTGCCAACACTAATGAGCTTAACCACGAGGGAGAAGGGAATCCACAACAAAACACGTCATACGAACCAATGCTCGGCGGAGCGTGATCAGCACACAACCTCTCAGACTGACGGACGGCGAAGAAATGGACCGCGGCGTTTTCGTCTGGTTCTTTATAACCTTGGTTTCATGACGTCATCGCTAATCTTTTCCATATTTCTCTCCTTTCCACCTTATTCTTTCGTGATTTTAATGGATACCCATATAGAATACTCATATATATCCTTGCCTGGTTAACCTGGATGGCATGATTCGGTGTATTTAAGTGATTTAGACGCTATTTAATGAAATAGCCTTCATCACGTGACTCCATTCTGGCTTTCTATTGGCTGATGTAATTCCTTTGGTTTTGCTGTAATTTTGGGGTTTTCGGGACTTTTGGCGGTATTTTCATAATGGCCTACGTATATATTTTCACTTTTCTATTAGTGGAGAGTTCTGTGGAGCTCTATTATGTTGATTTAAGACATTTACAAGGTGCTACGAGAGATTCAAAGTCACGTGACGGGAATCCTGACATCCTATTGGAGAACGCCCTATTTGTCGTGTTCTTTGATTTGTTTACGAATCCGCGATTATATAATATTAATTTTGCGATATGGCCATCGCTGCTGATTAATAAATTACATAGTATAATAATTGGGGTAATTTGTGATGCCTGGCTGATATGTTTTAGCCATAAGTAACAAGATAATACGGGAGAAGTTTTGCGATTACGAGCCGATGAATGCACAAAGCAAAATATCACAGGTGTCAAATCAGCCATCTATAAGGAATAGAGCCAAATCCTTTACACTAACCACCATGTTGGAATCATGAATGAAGTGTCAATCAGTCTATAAAGAATAAACCAACTCCTTTACAGTAGCCATATCGTAACCCATGAACCAGGCTTCAAATGAGCCCTCTATAAGGAACAAAGCACCGAAAATCCAGTGGAAAGCGGTGAAATGAAGCCAAATATATTTACAGCAACCACCATGTTGGAAACCATGAATCAAGCGACAAATCAGCCATCTATAAGAAATTAACCAAATCTTTTACAGTAACCACCATGTTTGAAACTATTGCGTTGTGAACCACGGAATCGGAGCGCTCACGGAAGCCATGGGACAAACCTTTTCGTCCAATTAATTTAATTGATGGCTATAGTCTATTTTCTACCCAGCTGATGGTAAATTGAACCCCTTAGCAAATTATAGGCCTATCTCGAGGCTTAACCCCATCTTTACCGGTGACGTCTTAAAGGGTTCTGGCTACTATTAGACGATTTTATTCAGTTTAAAAAAGGCCTCCAGCAATTAACAGGCTTCGAACTAACTCAACCCTGCTCTTCCACAGGGTCGAAGCTCAACCCGATTCAGACTTTCGGAGCTTTATAACAGTTTTAAGACTTTTTGTATATATCCATATATAAATAATAAATTTGGATGTCATAATTATAAATGTACAATCGCGCTAATAAGTGATGTCTCGGCACCAAGTATGTTTTGATCAATAATTGGTATCAGCAATCACCGCATTTTCCTTTACCATCATTATCTCCGATAGACTGGAAATGGTGTCGTATTTCACACCCAAATGCCATAAAAGGGTGTCCAATATCACGCCAACTCAACCCTGCTCCTCCACAGGATTGAGTAAAGCTGCATTTTGTGTCACCCCAAAGTCTGATAACCCACTCTCATTAAAGTGTGGCGGCACAAAATGACAAGGGGCGATCCAGACTTTTAAATATATACATTATATGGACAACCTTTCCTGACTATTTTTAAGAATGAAAGTAAATATGCATTGCAGAATAATTATTACAAAGCAAATAAAGACAAAATAAAAGCGAAATAGCGTAATATACCAAATATCATGAGGTATGTCAGGGACTGGAATAATCGACAACAGAACATATCGGCAATAAATGTGAATATATACAATTTAAGATGTGTTGTGACATTACATATTAGGTGAAATTATAAAACATATTTATTTGTTTAATAGTAGAGCAAGAAATATTCGCATACATAGACATTTCAATAATTCTGAAGAGGAGTGACGGATTAATTACCGTGACGAACACTGATTTTCTGAAGTTGACTCTTGGTCAAGGTCACGTTGCCCCACCCACCCACCCACCCCTCGATATATCTACGTTCCTACTGGCCCTCACGCAGCCGTGGTGCTTAGCGCGGTCGAACCTATATTTCACAAATGTTATGATATTTATATATATGCGTGTACTGTTACTTAGTAATATTGTATTGTGTAACCTAATCAACCCGAATGATATACATTTAAGTAAGTATACACCGAAATATAATCGTGATTAGGTGCGAATGGAGTGGCACCACGGCTGCGGCCATGTGCTCCAATGTTTATAAACAACATGCTTTAGGCCTACATATCAAGATCAATAATTAATGATCCATCATTTCGATATTATTTTGATCTAGTTGAATTTGTAAAAAAAATGTGATGACTATTCCTATAATATAATCGCTTACTTTGAGGTATTATATATATTAACTCCGGTAGGTTATCGGCCTTCTATAGGATTATGACGCTTCTTTTGGACATTCTGAGGATATAGGTAGGTACATTTATAATTATGACATCCAAATCGATTATTTGTATATGGATATATACAAAAAGTCTTAAAACTGTTATCAAGTTCCGAAAGTCTGAATCGGCTTGAGTTTAGACCCTGTGGAAGAGCAGGGTTGAGTTGACTTGATATTGGACACCCTTTTATGGCATTTGGGTGTGAAATACGACACCATTTCCAGTCTATCGGAGATAATGATGGTAAAGGAAAATGCGGTATAAGTAAACAACTGGTTAAAGTCAAGCCGATTCGAGCTTTAAGTATATATCTGTAAGCAAGTCATCATATTTCATTGGGGAGTGTTAAAAAATTCTATCAATCTAAATGTAGTCTTAAATTAACCCAAACATACGCCAAAATAAAGATATTCACGATCATTCTAAATTGGGCTTTTGTGTATTTCCTCTTTAACAAGTAAGTGTTTATACTTATAAGAGTGTGCAAACTATAAATATGTTCTAATGTATAACTAAGAACCCCATATATACGAAGCGTTTGTTGACGTTCTTAAAACAAAACAAAAGAACAACAGCTTGCGTACGCTTATACGATATCGGGAAAGTAATCCTTCTTTATTAAACCCTCTAAGTAGCATATTATCATTTATTATGTAAATGTTTGTTAAACTAATGGAACTGAAATTGTGTACTTCGACTTCCAAACCAATCTGATGATCTCTGAACTTTGAAATAATTGTAATAGTTTCGAAATCTGACCTTGTTCATTATAACGGAATGAAGGTTCTTGGTACGATGTTGCCAATGTAGCTGCTACCGCTAAATCCAGCGAATCACTTACATCACTTCCATCTAGCGACATCAAGATGTGATGAATTCTAGCGATATTCAAGTTAGTTTCCCTATTTTAAGGAATTGGAGAGATGTTTCGATTGTTAAAGATTATTCTAGATACTTCAACATATGTTTTCTAGTGACATACAAGTTTTTAGTGTCTGGTGACTATCTAGCGATTTGTCAATGCTATTCTAGCATACATTTGTGATTTAGTTTATCTTGCATTTTTGTCTAAATTTGCCCTATTTCTCCAGAAGACTTCCTACATGGTATAGTGTATTGTTCTAGTGACAATTAAATATTATATAGGGCTATTTTCAGTTGGCTGATGAATATGAAGCAGTAATATGCTGGACGATGAGAACACTGTATGTAAACATGTCTCGGATATCACTGATAATTTTTGGCATTTTCTGCCAAAAGCCCAATGGCTTATCAGTGGTGGTAACACAAAATGCAGCTAATGTCTAAGCTTCATTTCTTCATATCGAGTGAAATGTACAAACATGTTCCTACACTTACCCACCCTATTCAACATCTGACAGACATTAACCCTTAATTAGCGGCGAGCAACATAAGTCGAGTTAAAAAAAGCTGGACTATGTGGCGGCGCTCGACATAGGTCGAGTGGCAATTTCAGCACGTAATGTGGCTGAGAGAGAGAGACAAGTGGTGGCAGGAGACTAGCGAGCGTATGACTGCTCCAGACCACCGCGGCGAACCTACTGACACAAATCTCAGCTCCCTCCTCCCTCTCTCACTCGCTACATACTCAATTATGTACCGAAAGTACCGAATTACCTGCTTTTTGCACTCGCGTTGCACGGTTATTGCAAGAAAACTATCCATCATACAAGGATCGTTATGGTGTCATTCGAAAGCTCTGTTTATGCCCTTTCAGGGATAGGTACTTGTTTTACGTTCTGGGTCTTATTTAGGCATGAAAATGATCACGTAAACAGCCCTATTTTGGCTAAAAACACCCCGCTGTGCGGTACATATAAATAAACCGCATAGGCCGCTCGTAAGGTGTTAATACAGGACAGAGCGAGCCAAACGTAATGACAGCTGGGACATGACTTATTAGCACGACCGGTAACCTAGCAGCTATATCCTCAGAATGTCCAAAAGAAGCGTCATAATCCTAAGCTGCATTTTCCTATACCATCATTATCTCCGATAGACTGGAAATTTCACACCCAAATGCCCTGAGGGGTGTCCAATGTCAAGCCAACTCAACCATGCTCTTCCAGGTCGAAACTCAACCCGATTCAGACTTTCGGAGCTTGATAACAGTTTTAAGACTTTTTGTATATATCCATATATAAATAATCGATTTGGATGTCATAATTATAAATGTACCTATACAGCTATATCCTCAGAATGTCCAAAAGAAGCGTCATAATCCTATAGAAGGCCGATAACCTACCGGAGTTATTATACATAATACCCCAAAGTAAGCGATTATATTATATGAATAGTCATCACAATTTTTTACAAATTCAACTAGATCAAAATAATATCGAAATGATGGATCAAATATTGATCTTGATATGTAAAGCCTGTTGTTTATAAATGTAATGCCCTCGAAAATATCCCGCAACCCCAATAATATACTACCCGAGTTGACGTCAGGTATAGTGTAAAATAGTCGTTGATGGGAAGTCCAATAAACTCATTACGTGAATCACCACGAGACTATCACCTGGTTCTTACAAATCGGACTAAGGTTACTATACTTTTGTACGTCCGTGGTAGTACAGTGGGTTAGCGCGCGGGCCTTGTTGACCTAGGGGGCATGGTCACTAACCTGGGTTCGAACCCCACCCAAGGCATCTCAAAACCTGTGGGTTTTTAGGAGGGTTAAACTCCCTTCAGAGCTTCGAGCCCCGCGCCAGGCCCCAGGAAAGGTTGACCCTAAGTGGGCCTGGGGAGTTGTCAGGACAGAAAAATTCCCTTCACACCCAGCATTTCATTGGTGGCAGTCACGGAACGTGATCTGGTAGCTACATAGAGCACCCATCACGCGGACCCTAACAATATTGAGATTGCTGAGGTGACACAGCTACGATACCTTACGACCTTAAAGAGGCTAGGGACTAGCCTAGTTAAAGAAGGATGTAATGTAATGCCCTCGAAAATATCCCGCAACCCCAATAATGTACTACCGGAGTTGACGTCAGGTATAGTGTAAAATAGTCGTTGATGGGAAGTCCAATAAACTCATCACGTGAAACACCACGAGACTATCACCTGGTTCTTACAAATCGGACTAAGGTTACTATACTTTTGTACGTCCGTGGTAGTACAGTGGGTTAGCGCGCGGGCCTGGTTGACCTATGGGGGTCATGGTCACTAACCAGGGTTCGAACCCCACCCAAGGCATCTCAAAACCTGTGGGTTTTTAGGAGGGTTAAACTCCCTTCAGAGGTTCGAGCCCCGTGCCAGGCCCCAGGAAAGGTTGACCCTAAGTGGGCTTGGGGAGTTGTCAGGACAGAAAAATTCCCTTCACACCCAGCATTTCAATAAATATTGGAGCACATGGCCGCAGCCGCGGTGCCACTCCATTCGCGCCTAATCACGATTATATTTTGGTGTATTCTTACTTAAATTTATATCATTTGGGTTGATTAGGTTACACAATACAATATTACTAAGTAACAGTAGCCTACACGCATATATATAAATATCATAACATTTGTCAGAGTTTAGCAAAGCACCACGGCTGCGTGGGGAGTGCATACTACTTGTTCTCGGAAGTCAGAATATGAAAGCCATATTTAATAGTGGCCCCTTCATCATTGACGATGTTGCCTATTAGTATAATAGTCTCCATTCAACACCAACGTCAGTCGTTTGAATCAACCGCCGCGAGGAAGAAAGAGATTCATCTTCATAAGTGCAACGCTACTTCTCTTATGGTGTCGTCATATTGATCGGGTACCCACTACGAAAAAACTTCGTAAAAAATAAGAGAACAAAAAAGGGAAAAGAATGTTTCCATCTTAACTGTTATTTACACGCTTCCCACATTCGGTGGATTTTCTTGCGTTGTGGCTTCTTGCCGTCTCTCGCCAAGCGCAACTATTCCTCCTTCTCTTCCTCGCGGGCCTAACGTCAACACCAGTGCCCCCGCGCTCCGGCTTCATTCGACGCTCGCTCTCCTCTAGTGAGTCTTTGCTCATTTGTATGTATATGGGAGTTAGTGAGCAGGGTTAGACTAGCTAGCACGGGTTGTGTTATGATTGGCCCGCAGGAAGTGTTAAAATTAGGGTACTTTTAGGCGCTTTTACTTGTGTTAATTTTTTTTCCACCACGTGTGGTGTTTTCCATTTGTTACTAGGCACCTTAGTTTTTGCTTTTTACTTAATTAGGAGGCTTTCCTGTAAGTTTCTGGCTGTTCCTCGGGACGGCTTGAGGGTCTACGGATCCTGTAATTGTTGTAGACGCGCCAGGGTTAGACTCGCCCCACGTGGTTGTGGCGTCCCCCTGGCTTGTGAGCCTGTGGTGAGGCCCTCGTGGGTTTTTTTTTTCTCCTCGCCCTTCTGGCACGGTTCTATTATTTGTGTGATCTGTTTACTTTTCCTGGGTAAGCTGTTAGGTTATCTAGTTTGGGGGGGATGTTATTACTACTGTGTTTGTTTGTTTTTATTCTCACCCCTTGTGAGTTGTGGTCTCCCAGGGGTTTGTGTGCCACTTTCCTGGGAGTCCGGCTAAGTGTTCCTTGTGTGGGAGTGCGGGTGTGGGGGTGCTGCGTTCTTCGCGGCTGCGCCTTGCTACGAGACCGTTCCCCCTCCTCCCTATTTCTGGGCTCGCCGACCTTCGGTTGTATCCGTTGGGCCGGTCCGCCGTTCCGGCGGAGCTTTGAGCTCAGGTCTCCCGTGCCGGGCCTTTACGTCGGTGATGTGGCTACGCCACGGCCTCTTGGTCCACGGTCCCTCGGGTATCCGGCAGACGCCGTCGTAGAGGTTTGATAGTGCTGTCATCCCCTCAGACTGTGCCTCCACCTTTCGGCGGCTCAGAGAGCAGGAAGTCCTCCAGCGGGTGGTGTTTTCTTCAAAGTCACACACCGTTTCCCGCCGTTCGGGGTCCCACCCCAACCCCTGGTCTGTTACCATGGTTCGGAAAAGGGGGGGGGGAAGGGTAGTGCGATCGTTTACCCCGCCGGGCCGGCGGCCAAGTGAGTGAGAGATCCCGGCTGACACAGTACGTGTATCCAGCAATTAGCACTATTACCTTAATAAAGTTTACCCCACCTTGCCGGCGGCTCAGTTGGTAGACTCTTCGGCGACCGCTTGTGTGTTTTTAGAGCACGGAACGGTCCACCGGTTAAAGGACCTCTGTGCTACGGCATGCGCTGTCACGGAGGACCTGCATGGGTGGTATTCCTTTCTCATGTCACCAAGGGTAGGAGAGGGGGATATCCACACCCTCTTAGGAGTTATAAGACGGAGGAAGCGGTGGTCACCTATTCTTATTACACCGGGAGGTTAGGATAGGTAAAACTTTCCCTATATATCCTTATGAGCATTGATTCCTGGAAATGTTCTTTCCAGAACACTCAAGACACCCGGCAACCACGTCGTTACCGCAGGGGAGAGGAGCCGACATCATGCCCCTATTTACAGTCTGCTCAACCCCCTCTTGTTTTTTGCTACCTATTCCGGCTCACGGCGAATGTATCAGATGTGTTCAGTGTTTCAATAGAAACTCCTTCTTGTGGACATCTCATACATGTCCGGTTTGCTCTGTATTATTGGAAGAATGGCTAGCGGCCCAAAATATGTCTTGTTTACGCACTCTCATTAAGGTAAAGAATAAATTTAAAACATATGCTTATCAAGTAGCCAATAAGGAAATGTCATGTCATGTGATAATCCGGAACTATTAAGGGTAGTCCAATTATATTCTTGTGATGATTAGGTAGCTCACCAGTCATATGCCTCCCCTGTTCCCTTGCTGACCATTGGGTCTCCTATGTCCTCCACACTGAGCTCCTCTCCCCCGGCGAAGAAGAGCCGATTAATGTCACCGGAACGCCACCGTCTGCCCCAGCCGGCCTCCACGGCGGGCACTCTGAAGAACAGTGACAGCACGGATTATCTGCCGGACAAGATACGCCAGCTCTCGAGCCCATCACGACGTGTGTTCATCTCTAATGAAACTCCGGCACCAATAGATCTGGCAGAATCGTTAGTATTGGATCCGGCGACCACCTCTGGCTTACAAACTGGAGGATCTGGTCTCCCTGAACCGGAAGCCGATCCCCCTCACTGTGCACCTAGACTAAGACAATCTGTACAAGTTAGGCTCCAAGGTTCAAAGTTAGTTTTATCACACACGCAGACTCACCAAGCAGACATGATTCATACTGCTAACTCAGTCTCCAGGGGTAAATATGTCACATGCGGTTACGACCATAAGGTCTCACGCGACACTTTCGGCTCCGTCTACGGACCAACCCGACTTAACAACCACCCTTCACAATCCAGGGTCGCGGTATGCGCCCTACCCTTTAACAGCCCCGCCACGTGACCTGAAGTCACCGGCAGGCGGTTTCTCTCACCCGGGTACGGCGAGTAGCGGTCTGACACAGACGTACACTCATACGACACAAAGGACCACCTTCACACAGGCTGACCCTAGGTTACAGACTGACCAACATAATCCAAACACACAATCAACTACCAGCCTAACAACTGTACAACTGAATGAATTGTTACAAAAGGTAATGAATCAGTGTGCCATTAAACAAGGTAAAACCCCGACTCCGGCTCCGGGACCTCTTCCAAGTATACCTAAGGCCCCCTCTCTTACCGATGTAGGCATTTCCTCCCCGGTAGCATCTAGGGTCCCCTCTTATATCACTGTCAACACTCCCTCTCCGGTAGTCACCGCCGCCGGGCCAGAGACGGCCCGCCAACCCGGCTATCCGCATTCCGCAGCCTACGGGCCCAGAGCTACATGAACAGAGTCATGCCTGGCCGGCGGAACAAGAGTTTCAGTCACAGACCGTAACGCCTACCCCAGGGCCATGGCCAGACACATTAATCCAGCCCCCACCCTAGAAGCAACTCCTTGGCTTATGAGACATCGATGGGTTTAAGCCCCTCAATACAACCTCCTCTTCCGCCGGCCGACCTAGACAAGGACTACCGGCGGAACCTTGGGTGACAATTCCTCCTGGCATGAGATCCCCTTTCATTAGATTAGACACAAGAGTCAAGAGCTCCTAAATTTACGTAGTTCTGTGAGCCCAGGGGATACCCAGCCTTACTTGTCCCCCACACTAGACAGGATCCTTCCGGCTAGTAACCTGCCGGGCCCATCTTCTATCCCCCAGTCTCGAGTAGTTAAAGCGCCAGGCAGGCTCTGGCTTCCGGTTACAGCCATAACACGAGGTGAGGAACATAAGTCAATACAAGGGGAGGTCCCGGTACCGGCGGAGTGGGCTATTGAAGTGAACCGTAAACATGTATTTAGGGCCAAAGATAAGAACGGTACAGTCTTTCAGGTTCCGATATATGCCAAACCGGATCCGGCCAATTTCCAATATTTTGTGTATGACCCATGTCAGCAAGTTCCTCTTCCGGCAGATTCCCCGGTCCAGGAACCTCCTCACTCAGACGTTCCCATTTGCCCGAATTGTCATCAACGGTGTAGCCATTCTGGCTGTAGTTCTCCGCCTATTCGGCAGGACACCTCAAGGGAATTTCACAGGTGTGGACCTCATAAAGACCACAGGGAGTTGAATCTGAGTGAGGTAGGGGACGGACCATGGAGTACGTGGGATCAGGAACTGCAACAATTTGCTATTGATATTACATCCAATCCCTTGTCCCCAATTCCTCCTCAACCCCGTATCGAGTTTGACTGGCTGGCACAACGACCGGGCGGAGTTCCATTTCCTATTTTTAATTTTCTTATCCCACTTCAATTCACGACAGAGGATTTCCCCGGCCTCTCATTGCACCTGACCCTATTGACCTTCAATGCGAATTTCTGGTCAGAGACAAGGCCCACAGAGCATTTATTAGCTTCCTATTGACTAGGGACACGGCCCAGGCTATTGCCCAACCGGTGCCGAATCCCTCTCCACGAACTTAGGAATTGGTTAAAGTATTCGAACAATATCTCCTCCCCGCCCCGGCTTGAACGCTTACAGACATCTGAATAGCCTTGTTTGAGGCCGTCCGGTCACGTCAGCGCCTCAGACTCAGTATGGCACAGGAGTTGCCTATGAATGCTTACTATCGAATATTGTTCTCCCCGGTCTTAACTGAGAGAGTATTTGATGAACAAACAGAACGTGATGTTCGAGTAATGTTGAGCCGTAAGAACAAGACAACCTAATAACTCTCCACGTTGGCCCCAGGCGGTGGGCAAACGGGTTCACCTCTGGCTCAGAGAATTAAAACAGTTACATATAGGACAATTGTCCTCCTTCCTCCAGTCCTCCCTCTGTCTTCCTCCCTCCCTCGGCCACGCTAGCACAACAGGGATCATGAGGTTCGACCAATGGTTAGTTTCCACGGAGGGCAGCGCCCCCTGAGGACTTCAGTCTGACTGACCGGAACCGGTCTACACTTAAGCACGCCGGACTTAGTCTTACGACTTTCCACAATGTGGCAGACTAGTCACTAGACCCTTTGCACAAGGGATAAGGCAACTAACGCACTTAATAGGGATATAGGATGACGGTCACCGGCCAGGGTCGGTTTCGCAATAAGCATTCCCCCCCTGGCGGAACTGCATCTGGAGTGCCCCTCATTTTATTAACAAACTGGGAGCCGGAGGCGCCCGGCCTGCCAGCTGGCCGCCGTAATATGTCAGTCCCATAACGGGCCTCTCCTAAGGAATATACTGTGTAACACCTTTTTGTCTAACTAGTTTAAGCCATCCCAGTTGGGCCCCTCCGCATAAGGTAAAATCCAGGGTCACGCATCATGTCTTTCCCTACTTAAGCTGAGCCAGCCCAGTCCTCGGCTGGTCCGTCTGCCGTAGTTATTGGGGCAATCACCCCAGCCGTGGAGTTAGATAATCCTGGCGGGAATTGAGCTCTTCAATCTGCTAGTGCCTATCGCTAGCTTTCGCCAAGGGAAGGTGCACTAAAACATTTATTTACTAGGGTCAGAGCCAGATCAGCAGCAAGTCATCATTCATACTTCACTAACTTTTGCCGGCTTCAGGTCATTGTTTCCACCCTCCTTTAGAATCCTATGATCAGCAAACCAGCCCTTCCGCACACTTTTGTCGGCCATCTTTAACCATAATCTTGATCCTGACCAATGGGCAGGCGTCCCTCAAATCTCACAGACGCATTAATGAATCTGCAACTCTGACAACCAGTCCATTGACTGGGGCTCCCCCAACCACCTGTTTTCAGCCTACGTATTTCTCGGAGGTCATGTCAGTTTTTCAATCCAATTCCGTGCCACCATTTAGTCCCGCAATGGTCCCGCCGGTTCATATCCTGCTACTAGCCAGTTCATTATTCTTACGATATCAGCTGTGCTGTCCTTGAGCCTGCTCTGGCCCCCGGAGGAGGGGGGGGGTGTTATGGTATAGTTCAGTTTACCCCTTTACCATAGGTTCGAGTGCCGATTAGGCGAAAGTATGTTATTCAAATAAGGTCAACTTTTCTTTATCATGTTATGTACAGGATGGGTCTCCGAGATAGGGGGGGGGGGGCACGACGACAGCCTGTCAAAACTGCCGGATCGCCCCAAGTATAGACCTCGTTACCCCCTCACGTTTCTACGGGTTCCGGCACCTGACTGAGTTCTGAGTCACGCACTGACCCGTGCCGGGTAGGCGGGGCTCAGAAATACACATAATTTTTTTGTTTTACCAAATTAATATTAAGAATCCGAGGGGGAAAGATCAGCAGAACTGAAGTGCCATCGAGACAGTTGGTCGTGGCACAAAGTGACTTCCCCGTTTTCTCTACAATCTCCATTTTCAAGAAATATTTAGTTTTAAGTATGCCCATAGACACACCTCTGTTGTTTGTATTCCTCATTTTATGTACTGTGATGGTTCCGCCCTGGCAGGCTTCCGATGAAAAGGGGGGGGGGATATGTGGATCCCAGTACAAGGAAGGAATTCCCCCCTTAAACAGGATTGCAAGTGGGTTCGAGGGCTAGCCTAGATGCTGTTTACGCCGGGCTGTGCCCAAAATTAGAAATGTACAAGCTAAGAAGCTTAGGTTGTTTGAATTAGAAAGTTAGATTACTGAATTCAAACCTAAGTTGCTTGATTTAGAAATTTAGGTTCTTTAAATTTAAACCTCCAGTTTTATGATAATTAATAAATTAAAGTTTGTGTTTCCATCTTCGCAACTAGTTGCACTAGATTACTATAGAACTCTGTAAATAATTACAATAGCTAACTGTCCAGTTTTGTCTTTTATAATAAAGAATTGATTGTCCTACGGTCATATAATTTCAAAGTTCCCAGACTAGTTACACTAGATTCAGACGATCAGTAAAGATCGACTGGCAACTCCGATATGTCTCTGGCTAGTTTCACTAGCTTCGGTAAAATTAATACGTGTCAATACGACTACGCCCACTAACCTCGCTACAGCGGCACAGGTTCCGGCTCGAAGTGATGAAGGGTTGTGCAATTAACTCTATCTCACCCCTAACAACACACACCTCATACATGAGGACTCTGTTGTTGGAGCAGGCTTCTTTGAAGCAATGCACTGCTCACACTCTGTCTATATTTTTTACTAAGTTGTATGCACAACTACATAATTATACAAAGAATTTTTTCTGTTATGAGAATTCTGGATTTAACCATGCGGTTTTTAGGAGTTTGTGATACTGCGAATGTCCCCCTCCAGTCTTGGAATTCAGGCAACATCGTCAATGATGAAGGGGCCACTATTCAATTATAGGTTTGATTCCCGAAGGGAAGTAGAGAAAACCTAATATTTAGTAGGGGCCCCGGAATCATTGACGACGATGTCCCTCCCAACCATCCCCTTCCCATTCGCTGATATTTTGAGTGATCTTGATATAGCATTGAAGGAGGAATCGTTGCGCTTGGCAAGAGACGGCAAGAAGCCACAACGCAAGAAAATCCACCGAATGTGGGAAGCTTGTAAATAACAGTGTTGAGATGGGAATTTTGTTTTCCCTTTTTTGTTCTCTTATTTTTTTACGAAGTTTTTTCGTAGTGGGTACCCGATCAATATGACGACACCATAAGAGAAGTAGCGTTGCACTTATGAAGATGAATCTCTTTTTTCCTCGCGGCGGTTGATTCAAACGACTGACGTTGGTGTTGAATGGAGACTATTATACTAATAGGCAACATCGTCAATGATTCCGGGGCCCCTACTAAATATTAGGTTTTCTCTACTTCCCTTCGGGAATCAAACCTATAATCTTTGTTAAAGTTATAATACTACTCAGCTCCCTCACTACTACTACCATAATCTTCACTACTGTGATGTATGTGCCCTTATGGGGCACATACATACAGACAAACATGGTGTAATAATAATAATAATAATAATAGTTCTTAAAGCTAGCGCATGCTAAGCTAGCTAAGGATAGCTCAATAAGGCCGATTAGGCGTATTTCCATTGGGGTCCTGTACTACTATCCCATCCCTTTGCTCATGAGGGATGGTAACGACTCAGTGCTTGTGAAAAATCTTTAATGCGCCGAGCGTGGGCGCGAACCTGGGCCTTCTGGGTGGAAGTCCGAGACGCTAGTCACTACACCAAGCGAGCCGGTGATTACAATACTACGCCACCCCTACGTTTACCCCCATCCAGGTTTCAATATTTTCCTGGTGAGCGGTAGCGAGCCAACATATATATATTTTTGTTTTGAGAGCAAGCTAAATTTGTACATTTTTCGATAGAAAAATTTCTCCTGCGAAGCCTGATTTCTCCATATAATGCTGGTTCGCTATCGCTTGCCAGGAAGATATCGATACTTGGATGGCGATAAAGGTCTTAAACCAGTTGGCTGTATGGGGCTGAATGGATACAAACCAGAGAAAGAGAGAAAAGGAGAGAAAGATAAACAAAAAACAGGTGAACCCCCCACGAGAGGTGCATAGAAAAAAGGGTTGACAGGTTCACTATAGGCCTAATCTTTTTTTTTTACCCACCTCGCCGAAGGTGCTCTTTGGCCTCGGCAGGTGTGTCTTGAGCATTCCGTGACGTCGCAAGGCCCTTCGCATGCCTCGTGCGGAGCATACCTCTGGCGGGTATACTCTCGGCGAGTACTTGTGCGCACATCAACGACTAATCGACAGGAAATTGCCGATGACTCTTGTGCATCGTCGATGTTCTCAGACCATCTGAGAGCATCAGCGAGCTGCCATGCAGCGTTGCAAATTTTTTTTTTGTGAGAAACCCTCCGCGATGTCTCGCCGTTGTCGTCGATGATCCAAGAGGGCCTCTAGGATCATTCTGCAATGTTCGACGATGCTTGCGAGGGCAATGAACCCTCGTGAGTCCTCGTCCCAAATTTTGAACAAACCGAACATTTGCGACAACCCGCGAGGGTCCACGCGAGGCCGGCCGAAGCATACGATTATTATGCGAGGGTATACGTTTGTTGTCCGACATGTCACGAATATGGGTGTCGCCGGTGAAAATCATAAGAAATCGCGCATGTGGGAAAGGGGCATTACTCTGCGTAAGATGCGTCTCTTACCTAGACCATTCGAGAGGTTGGTGGTTATCAAAAGCTTGTCCCAAATGTTCAGCCATCCGCAATACCTTGATTAACAATGAAGATAGTCGATGTAAGGCTATCCTTCAACACATTAGACTTGAATATGTAACATATTGTAAGACAATGGCTCATAAATCCCTCCAGTTAGATGATCAAACTCTTGAGGATTCATTAATGAGTTCAGTTATTACCTCACCCCTTCCGGGACCTTCTTCGGAAGACACCTCCTCCCGCCACCGAAAGAGACCTCGGACCAAACCTCCGTCAGATGACCAGGAGACTCAGAGGTCCCGCCCGAGCTTTGACTACGCAGTAGCCACCAGGGACAAGTCAAAGTCGAGCCGGCATACCAGTCTCTCAACTATCTGGGACGTAAGGCTCAGAGATGTCAAAGTCCATGCCCCAGTCTGATCGAGAGGGTGAAGTTGTTATAGCAAAGGGACAGTCGCAAGAGCGGTTTGATTTCATGAGACAGATTAAGAGGGAGAGACAGGCTGCTACCACAACACCTATAACCCTGGTGGTGCGACCTCTGGGACAAGTAGTGGTGCACCCTCAAGTTACCGTAACTTCTCCTCCCCCTACCCCCACTGTCAACCCCATGGTTCCGATTTCAGGCACCTCTGCGCTCTTGCAACCTAACATGATATTGTTTTCGGATTTGTTAACTCCCCCACTAGACAAATCTATCCCCAGCAAAAAGGACCCTATGCCACTCTGGTATGGACCAGATAATTCTTGGTCAGTACTTATCCCACTACACCCCGACCTCGCACACACCCTGGTTACAGGTGAGTTACCTGTCCTGGGGCACTGGGTTATAGAAGGAAGGGAAAAGAAGAAATTAAAGGCCAAGAACCATGTGGGAGAGGTACTTAAGGTCGCTATTAAGGCCTTCCCAAAAAATTTCAATCCCAAATTTTTGTGTACTCGTCATCCCCCGCCTTGCCTCCTACTTCCGCCGGAAAACTGTTTAGGACTGGACTAAAACGGATGGGTTACATGTGTAGCATTAAGGCAGAAAGTCTAGCTTTAAGCTGATTTTTGTATGTCAAAAAAAAAAGGGGGGGGGGGGGGAGGGTATCCTAGCTAAGGACTCTACCTGCCTCTGAAATGAGACAAAATGTAACGAGTACTAAAGTCATGTGATAATACGTTCCTTAGGCTAAAATAAGCCTACTCAGGAACATGGATTAATTTTTTAGGTGAAACACTATGGATGCAATATGGTTCCCAATATACTCCATAATCTCAGGGATTAGAATTAGAGTAAGAATACAAATATTTTGGTAATACAGTACCGGAGGCCATGAATATGTAAGCCTACATATTAATAAAATTGGGGGATAATGAATGTTTCATTTAACCTGGGATATATAAGCTAAATGAATAGTTTATTCTTGGGTTACACCAACTGTTCTATCAAAATTAAAAGTGCTAACACCACAGGCTTTCCTTTAAGAAACGCCGCCTGTAATTGGTGAAGAGACTTTCCGGCAGAGATCGGTAGAAAATTACTCTTATCCAATATCTTTACAGCTACCTTAGTCTCTAACGAAGCATAGAGAACAGTTAAGTTCCTCCTAGACCAACGACCTGCCACCACTACTAAAATCAAGAGTGAGCAGGCAGCTAAACAAAATTTCAGAACTGAAAGTTCCTTTCTTGGTCAGTCACAGTTCAATCAGTCAGCCAAGACTTTCACAACCCCTGCTCATACCAGGGCACCTAAAGGGTGCGGTAACCTCAAGGGTAGAGGGAGGTGGTTTCGTGGCCAACATAAGGGTAAACCCAGAAGCAATGGTAGTAAGACCTCGCATCCCACCGTACCAAAGTCAGAGTCACATTCCTCCTCCAAGATCTGAGACACACCACAGGACTCTCTCACTCCCAGTGCCAAGGCAAGGCGAGACGGTTCCGAGAGTAGTACTGCCGGACAAGACCAGTCATATGACTGGCAACTCCAGAGATTATTTCCGGGCAAGGCACCGGTGAACATGGGCAAGGACAGTGGTCCGCAAAAGTCTCTTGTGGCGGTGGTCCCGGCGACCCCGTTTACATTTCCCCACAGAATTCTATCATGTTTCATTGAAGGCGGGATCCATTATCAAAGAGAGGGCACAAAAGCAGATCATAATCCCCAGTCCGACGTCAATGCCAGTGTGCACATCCCGGTTGTTTTTGGTACCAAAGAGGGACAGTGTTCAGATGAGGCCGGTGATCAACCTCTCATATCTCAACACCCACATTCACAATCAGTCAGTCAGGATGCTGACGGTGAATCGGATCAGGTAGTCACACCCGCCGCAGGGCCGGATGTGCTCAATAGTTCTAAAAAGATGCCTATAGACATGTCCCAATCAACAAACATTCTCATAGGTTTCTAACCTTACACGATGGGAATCAAACTTTTGTCTTTCAAAAGAATGCCCTTTGGGTTATTTCTAACACCCCATGTTTTTTTTCACAAAACTAGTCCGACAGGCGTTACTGCCATTGCTCAAACAGGGAATCATGATTTTATGATACCTCGACGATTGGCTAGTGGGAGCCCAATCCAAGATAACGCACCTTCATCATGCTCAACTAGTATTAGACCATGTAAAGACCTTAGGGTTCAGGGTAAACTTAGGAAAGTCATCTCTCCTCCCCACCTAGCAAATCCAGCGGATGGGCCTTATCTGGGATACCGAGTTACTAACTCTGAGTTAGAGTGTGGACAACCGTCAGAATTTTCGCAGGAAACTCTTCCGGTTGCTACATTCGCGGATGACAAGAGAGGAAGTTCTCGGAGTACCCGGTGGGCTCACTCAATTGAATACAGCTGACGGTACCGTTAGGTCGTCTGATGGTCAAAAGAAGTATCTTGGTAGGAAAGTTTTCCACTTTCACAGGCGGAAACACTAAGAACAATTCCAACTTTAATCCACAACCTCCTGGCAGCTTGGGCGAAGCCAGAAGTAATTCACTCCTCCTGGACTTGGACAGCTCCACCTCCGACGGTTTGGGTAGATACAGACTCGTCAAGAACCCTGGGACGGGGTTACCAATCAAATTTAGGCCTTCAAGGTCAGGATCGATGATCAACTTCAAATCATCTTCATATCAATGCCAAGGAGTTGCTAGTCCCACTATTCTTGTTACAGGAGCACAGCATGAGCCAGGCAGGAAAGTCCCTAGCCTTCAGAATGGACAATTTATCTGCAGTGACATGCATTCAAAAAGCAAGGGTCAGTAAGATGAAGAGTGTTAGAAGGGTTGTCGGAAAAGATATTTCGTCTATCCGCGAGGCTCGGGATTTATCTTCACACAACGTATCTGCCCGGCGTGACGAATGTATGGGCGGATGCTCTGTCCCGGAGACAGAGCACTCGAGTAGAATGGGCTCTCAAACAAACATCTTTCAAAGCTGATTGCAGAGCCCTACCATCCACAAATAGATTTGTTCGTGTCAGAGGCATGCCACAGGCTGCCCCAGTACCTCACACGCCGGAATCTCATTCCGGCGGGGGGATCCGGACGCATTTCTGGTAGAGTGGAACAAATGTAGCTCCATTTATCTGTTTCCACCGCCAGACGCATCCTTAATGCGCAAAGTAGTTCACAAACTACGGGATTATCGGGGCATGGTCTCGACGATCGCGCCCTTGTGGCCGGCTCAAGTGCGGTACAACCAATTAAAGATGTGATGCGAAAACCCGGTGTCGCTCCCGATCTCGTACTTCCACTTAGAGACAATTGGAAACCTCAAGACCTCGCTGACTCTTACCATGTGGAGATTCAGAAGGCCAAGTGGCTAGGCCAAGTTGGGGTAAACCGTGACTCACAAGTTGATTAATCAGTATGCTCTATCAACGCGACAACAGTACCAATCACACTGGAAGTAATTTACTACCTGGGGGGTAGAAACTGGTCAACAACAGTCCTCGGTGGCTCCGGTGTTTAATAATTTAAATACCTATTCGACGGTCAATGTTGTCAGTTGCCACATTAAGGAATCACCTCAGCAATTCGGACACCATGTTTAGATTTAACTGTTTTGTCTGTACCGAAGGCGGAGGAAAAGGGTTTCATGGAGTCTTGCTTCAATCTTCACCCTCCTCCTCGTCAACTCATACCCACCTGGTCTGTTGATCTGGCCGTTGAGATGCTGCAGTCCCATAAATATTGCAAGGATCCTCCCTGCGAACTAATACTTGAAAAGGCAATTTTTTCTGATGGCACTGGCTACGGGTGACAGGGTGTCTGAGTTGAAGGCGATGAGTTCGGAGCCAAACTGTCTAAGATTTTCAAGGCGCAACATGGGTGTACATATTGCTCCTGCTCCTAACTTCATTGCTAAGAATGAACATTATAATCATGTATTCACAGAATTCGAAATCCCAGCTCTGAAACAGGTTGACAGGCACCATTTACTGTGCCCAGTGCAGTCACTCATACAATTAATGCGGGCTTCCCGGCCCTCACAGGCGGGAGCCCTCTGGGTCTTCACGGACAGGCTTTCGGTTACAAAAATGCCGGCTAGCTGAGTTATTATTTGAAGTCATTCGAGAGTAATCCGGGCGTGTTGGCTAGATCACACGATATCCGTAAACAGGCGGCATCATTCCGATTCCACCATAATTACTCCCTAGAAGATATTCAGCAGACCCAAGCGGTCATCAAATCATACTTTTCTCACACATTACCTGTCCGTCAATCTCATGAAACCTTCTCGTACATGTGTAGTATTAAGGCAGAAAGTCTAGTGTTAAGCTAATTTTGTGACGTGAAAAAGGGGGGGGGGGAGTATCCTAGCTAAGGACTCTACCTGCCTCTGAAATGAGACAAAATGTAACGAGTATAAAGGTCATGTGATAATCCGTTCCTTAGGCTAGAATAAGCCTACTCAGGAACATTTCTTAATTTTTAGGTGAAACACTATGGATGCAATAGGGTTTCCAAGATACTCAATAATCTCAGAGATGAGATTTAGAGTAAGAGTACAAATATTTTGTTAATATAGTACCTGAGGCCATGAATATGTAGGCCTACATATTAACAAATTTGGGTGCTAATGAATGTTTCATTTACCCTGGGACATATAAGCTATATGAATAGTTTAGTCTCGTGTTACACCAACTGTTCTATCAAACTTAAAGGTGCTAACACCACAGGCTTCCTTTAAGAAACGCCACCTGTAACCCTCTTTCATATTTTTCTTTGATATTAAACTGACCTGATTACCTGGGTTATTAGTGGTATGTGATGTTTATGATGAATGTCCCCACTCCAGTCTTGAGAATTCAGGCGCATCGTCAATGATGAAGGGGCCACTAATAAATTATAGGTTTGAGTCCCGAAAGGAAGAATGAAAACCTAATGGTAATTCTGCATAACTGCAACTCCTGTTATTTTAGGTTTTATTTATTTCATTTATGTATTTTAATGCTTTGTAAGTGTGTATTTTATTGTTAGAAAGTGCGGAAAGCACTTTATATTAGCATATGCATTGTTAATTGAAGTTCAGATACCCAAACAATCTAAGAGTTTACTCGATTTAGTTAACTTTAAAAAGACATTAGCCTAACCTAACAACCTTACCTAACCTATCCTAGTATTATGGGTGGGGGCTGCCACCCCCACACCCCCGCTAATTGGGTATTAAAACTAATACAAAATTGATTGGATAAAGTCTATGGTGTTTACTCTGCAATCTTCAGCTTTGGCTGTCGATAACAGGAAAGTACCAATAAAAATTTACTGACTTTTTGTAGGTGAAGCTCCACTCTGATTGGCTACTAAACATCGGGGAGGACTCGGAGGAGCCTCAAGGAGGCTAGAATGTAAACATAGTGTCCTGGACTGGCAGTACAAAAATAACTGATAATGTAATAGGGGAGTGAAAATCAAATTGACAAAATAAGAAAAGTAGCACTTATCCGCACATCAATAAGGTCCCCTGAGTAAGGTAAGTGCGAAAAAAAAAATCCATGAGACAGGAATCCCGTAATCGAGGAGTAGTTGTTCTGCAGAATACCCAAAGCGGTATCTCCAACATCCGCCACCAGGAAACTACTGATACATAGCCGACTGCCAAGGGTTCAAGCTGCAAAGACATGGCCCATCTTAGCATACCACCTTTAAAGATACAATACGTATTTATGTTTTGCTTCCTGGGTACTATTAGACTATTTTATTCAGGCTAGGAAGTGTATATGGTAGTCAGAGTGTTAATTGTGATAGTCTTTACCCTTTTAATTCTCACAGATCTTTCCTTACCTGTATGAACTCGTCTAATGATAATCAGAATAAACCGTCTAAATGCGTCATGATCCAAAAAGGGTTAAGTATGAATAACACAACTGATCTGATCAGAGACCTAGTAAATACTTCCATTAAATTAATACCAACAACTTAGCATGCTCAAGTAAACAAAACAAAAGTAAGATCCTGTGTAGCGGGGAGAACTTTTTTTCAGATGCCTATTTACTAAGAAACATTGAACAATATCTTTAACCTAACCTAAGCTAGCATATTAGTGAACTATTTATGAATGTAAAATTTAAAAATACCTGTATATTGTAACATCACCAAATTATTGATATATAAGTAGGCTACAGGTCTCCCCGCTACACAGGATTAAACAAAAACAAAAACAAATAATAATAATAACACAAACATATATGAATAATAGAATAGAATCATACATATACCTTATAATCCTCACCACGTGACTGACCCCTAAGACGGTGAGCAACGAAGTAACAGCGGTAAAATGTCCCCAACCCCCACCCGGCACACACACATACACACACACACACTTCATTGGTTCCGAGCACTCGAAAATTACCCCTGGCTCTGGCTTGAATTTATGATTTAGTTGTAGTTGAAAGTAACTTGCAATATTCTCAAATCCTCAGAAGCAACCGACTCTTTGTTACAGTATTATATAATGAAATTGTTAACTGTCCCAGGGCATGTTAAATGAAGAAAATGTAACATTATTAACCTAACAAGTGCGCATGGGGGTAATTAGACACCTCTCCCTGTGCGCATGTATTTGAGGTGTTTCCGTCACTAAAATATTCATTTTACCATAAATAGCATTAATACTTATCCATACGCACCTATTATGGGTTGATTATAAAGGTATTAACCTGAAACAACAATAAAACGAGTGAAAACAGCGTTTGGATGGTCAAAATCGGAGATATAGCCCGCGAGTTGTATAATGTATGGGTGAGGCAAGCTGCTTTCCCGCCAATTTCCCCCAAGGCCACTGAGACACAGTCGATCGATACTCTCTCTCTCTCTCTTGCATTCGCTTGCTATCAGTGATGACAACGCCCTGCTTGCAACTCGCTAATGTTAGCACGAAAATATACCTCAGAATAAGGGAATAACAGGGAAAATAGGTGATAACTGAAGGAGAGGAGGAAAGTGGGGAAGGAGGGGAGGTAGAGGACTGAGATTTTGCATGGCCCAGGGGCCCCAAAAAAATAAAAAAATAAAAAAAATAAAAATATATATATATTTTTTTCCGATGTCAAAAGTTGATTTTTTTTTTCTCTGACTCTTAAGAGTCTTCCCGCATTCCGCCGGGGGAACTCTTAAGAGTCTCCCGGGTTAATGATTTAGATCATGGCGTCGTCACTGTTATTATTTTCGAAGCTGCGAACGCAATTCTAGAAGGGCAGTTTCATTGTTTGTCATTTTCCGTATCGAAATATCATCGGTCGAAGGACGAAGTGGGGATCAAACCAGGGTGAACGCAAGGGAATATTGAATTTCTATGGTGGTGGAGGTAAAGGAAAGGAATAGGCAAAGCGATGTATTCTAAAGTATGTAGAAAGTGTGTTTCGTTTCCCATATCGAACGAAGGCTACGAAAATTAGTGTTATTAAGGAAGTTGATTGGCTAGGATTCACAGTTTCGAAAGGTATCGATATATTTCTATTTATTTCGTTTATTATTCACGCGAAGATTTTCAAGATTTTCACCATGGTAAGGTGATTTTTTTTTACGATGGTAAGATGGATATGGCCAATTAATATTTTTAGGGAAATGAGAGGAAAGATCAAGATGAAGTACTGTACACACTTGGGCATACATCGTGGCCTTACGTTTCGAAGCTATCCTATAACTGAATCAAATATCAATATTGGTTGATTACCTAATAATTACATTCTAAAATTCACATAATCAGTCCAAAGGTTCGGAAAGGGCTATAATTTATGTCTTATAGCGCATTGTACAGTCACACTAATAAGTCAATACCCAGCTGTCATTAAGTTTGGCTTGCTCTGTGCCGTATTAATGTCTGTCAGATGTTGAATAGGGTGGGTAAGTGTAGGAACATGTTTGTATATTTCACTCGATATGAAGAAATGAAGCTTAGATATTGCTGATACTAATTATTGATCAAAACATACTTGGTGCCGAGACATGACTTATTAGCGCGACTGTACACTCAACGACATAAGTTAGGGCCTAAGTTATCGAGACTATCCCGAACATAGTTTCATCTTTTCAGTAATTGTTTTTTCTAATATTTACATTTCGAAGGTTCATTTTGCAGTTCAAGAGTTCATATTGGGCCCGGATTTATGTCTTTATTGTAACAAGGCCAATGAGACGAGAGTAAACTGGTTTACTTTCTTGGAAGGGGGGGGGGGGGGGGGGGAATTTTCTTTATTTTGAAAGTTTTTGAGTAGCTTGGTGAGTATGTGGGCGGGTTGTTAAAAGCGGGCTCTTGAAATCTTTGTCTGAAACTCCACTGAATTTCCGTCAGTATGTCATTTAAGCACAACTAATTAGCAGTTAGCACTATGCCAATTACACTTAAAGCCATCTGAATCCCGTACTGGTATAGTTTATTCGTTGTAAGTAGGCGAGAAATCATGACCTCTAATCTCTGTAACTCACAAATGACTAGAGTAATCGAGCTAATATTTCTACCATTTGGGAAGAGTCAGTCAAGAAATAGATGTGGATATTTACAGCCAATTTGCTCTATCCCTTTTTTAGTTACAGAGGATAGAAGTCATGATTTCTCGCCTACTTACAGCAAATAGACTATAGTAGGTAGAATGGTACAGTCACGGTGGTAAGTCGTTGACCAGGGGTATGCCAAAGTCCTAGCCACACATTCTTTGATGGTTCAGCGGGCAAGATTCCAGTGAAACAAGTGCATTGATAGTCAATAAGCTTCACTCATACCCAGTTGCATAATTATGTAATAGCAACATACTAAAATATACGATAATTATGATTATTGTATTCTTATTCTTTTATGTTTTTTGTATTATTAGGGGTTCTTCCCCTACGGGGAACCCCTATTGTAATCATTAAACCTGGGTTTTCATCCGAATTCTTCTTACGCGCCGGTTTCGACGCAATAACTCCAGAACCGCTTTTTGGATCGGGATCAAACTTTCACAAGAGGTGCGTTTTTGTATTGGGCAACTTTTGATATGCTAAACATCCAGCATGGCGGCCAAACAGGTCTGTGGCAGCCGATTTCCCGAAAAACTTGACGCCTAAATACCGTCTCTCCCACTCACAGGAAACGACTGGGCTTTGGCATACGCACTCCCCTACTAATGCTCCGCAAATTTTATAGAGAAGGTTTTGCTTTTGCACATGGTTTTTTTCCCGGTAATCTTGAAAAAAACTCTAATTCCACTTAAAATTCCACATCTTGAAAACTACGCCAATGATCAAAGCCATGCTTGCGTAGTTGGGTGAGGCTCGCGATTCCGAACGTTTTGATACCAAAAAAATATAAAGGGGTGGAATAGTTTGGCCGCAGCATTGAAAACTGTCTATTCTTAAATTACTTTAAAACCGCATTCGCTACCCACACAAAGTTTACCGTCTACAGTCTATAGGTTTCCACGCATCCCCCAGTTTTGCTTAATAACATAATCTCTTTATTATTCAGATCTATTTTTTTTTGTTTATTTAACTCTCTCAAAACAGTTTGAGTCCCTACGAATTCCAGCAATTATTTAGCCAACCTACCTATACATACCTACCCTACCAAATAATAATGATAAATTCAAATTTATTTTTGGTGAATAACAGAGTATTGGCTTAGGTTTTTAACAATTCCTCCCTTTGCCAAATGCTTAGTTTAATAACAATGATATGGACCTTTAAAGTTTTGGCTATTGCCCGTGTGACTCGTATTTTAACCCTCCTAAAGTGTTACCACGAAATACCGCTAGATCCTTTCTCAAAAGTCGCTAGCATGTTGCTACATAGTCAAACAATGTTAGAATAATGCTGCAATTTCTAAAGAGTTTTGGTTTGTTTGTTTTGCAAATTTTACAATGTAATATGACTAGAATGTCTGAAATTTTTAAATTATCCCTAGTAAATCTCTCTAGATATGAAAAAATGGCTTCTAAATTGAAGTAAATAGCTCTACATCTAGCGGTAATATGTAGCGATACAATTTTTTTTTTTTTTTTTTTTTTTTTTTTTTTCTATATTCCAACTTACTTCCTCTCGGGCATAGGCTGAGAGCCTTAACATTCACCGCTTTACAATGAACAGTGAAGCCCGTGAGGTCTTGTTCCAGTCTAGGGAGTGAGACATGTGAAGCACGTAGAGTACAACGAGCACCTGCCATCTTGCCTTCACATGAGGCACGGTGCTCACTCATGGCCCGAAACGACCCCATCTCTGAAGCCACCTCGTTCCCGTGCTTCACTGTCTCACCCCCTACACTCGGACTCTCACACTTACACACACACAACGCCACCTGTTGAGCAGATAACTCAACTGGCAACACTGCCTAAGTGTTACCCCAAAATACCGCTAGATCCTTTCTCAAAAGTCGCTAGCATGTTGCTACATAGTCAAACAATGGTAGAATAATGCTGCAATTCCTAAAGAGTTTTGGTTTGTTTGTTTTGCAAATTTTACAATGTAATATAACTAGAATGCCTGAAATTTTCAAATTATCCCGAGTAAATGTCTCTAGATATGAAAAATGGCTGCTAAACTGAAGTAAATACAGCTCTACATATAGCGGTAATATGTAGCAGTACAACTGGCAACACTGCCTACAACCACCACCTTCCCCCACCCTCCCCAGAGACTCCCACCTACAGTACGTCTCTCCCTCCCCCCATCTCCATTCCATCACTTTGTATGTACGATATTATTTCCGTCTTTTTTACTGTGTATGGATTAAGTTATTGGTCTTCACTCTTGACATATGTGCCCTGCTACTTCTGTATGCATACATAATAGCATGAAAGTGATCAATACGCGCATATGAAGCTATGTATCTCGTATATCGGGGTTCTCTTCCCTTCCATCGGTCCACCCCTTATACCTCCCTCCCTCCTCCCTATCCCATATGTGTAAACATTATATTTTAGCTTTCCGAAGGTAAATACATACTTCCGATATATATCTAGCCTTGTATTTAAATCATGAATCCTGTTTAATGTCATTATTTAATAAAAACATGTGTAAGGGTTACATTTATACACAGGATAAGATAAGCAAATACAAACCTCAGAGCATAATCATTGGCGATGAGTGTGTATGATATGTAAACAGGACAGTTCGTCGCTATAGTCAAACTCAACTGAAATGAGCTCCAAGGAGGTCAAGGTCGCCCTATGCGGTGTTGCCACATGTCGACCAAAACAAACCTTTTAGAAAACGGGAATCCAAGGAAAACAACATTTAGAAGGCGAACTTGAAATAAATGTAAAAGACGTTTTTATGTCTGGAAGGGTTATTGGTATTCTTGTATAGAAGTTACAGAAACGAAATAATAGGTAGGCTATTTTTGGATATACCTATTTACATTGTACAGCATCTCCCTTGCCTGGCTATGAAGATGAGAGTAACTTTTGCGAGTATTTCCTTCCATGGTAGTCGCGCTATGAATGAGGGTTAGTGACCGTCTGACCTGGATGATGTTGTTGTCGTAGTTTGAGGCCATTTAAAGCGTTGCCATTACTCGTACCCAGCTCTCTCTCTCTCTCTCTTTTGATGGGATTACATTGTGCTATATTGCATTTTGGAGATTGTGTATGTATGTGTGTGTTTGTGTGTGTACCTGTAGGGGTGTGTGTGAGTGCGTGCGTAGCCAACAGAACCGCATTGACATTACTTGGCAACGTCGCATATCCTACCATTCCTTAAATCTATTTATAGCTGTCCCCAGAAAAATGGCAGCATGTTCTAAATAGCGTGCCATATGTTGTATAAATTCCTTCTATATATCCCCAAAATTATATGTTTCTTAACACCACATAACCTTTAAAAATTGTAATATAATATATATAGTCATAAAAGCTAAAATTAATTTGTTAATAGCCTGAAAAACTAACATTTGTTGTTAAAGCTTTGAATATTTGACAACACCGCACAGGGCGAGGGACTCCACCTTGTAGCTCATTTCATAGGAGGATGACTATAGATAGGCGTGCTTGTGTGATGGTCTTGTGTAGCTATGTGTGTGCTTGTTTGAGTGTTGCTATAGGCTACGCATTAGTTATCTCTCTCTCTCTTATTTATCGCTGTATTCCATACGATTACGACATACTGTACTAGTGCATGAGAACAGGAAATAGGGAGCCTCGCTCTCTCTCACACAAATGAGAACATAAGTAAACAGGAGTCTGCAGAGAGGCGATTGGTTATAGGACTCGGTAGCCTATTTTACATAATATTATCTACAACTCTGTTACTAAACGAATAGAGGCAGATCCCTTACACACCCATCTCTCTCTGTAGCTCGTTTGTTTGCACACCGGTACAAATGAGGCAGATTCCTTACATATGATGAACATGGGAATCTGCAGAGACACAAGTGGCCCACAAAAGGCAGATCCCTTTCCCATCTAACCCATTTTGTCCATATGACTATCTGAATTTAACTTGAAATTCTCTATTGTTCTTGATCCCACTATAGCACTAGGTAGCCTATTTCACATATCTACGACTCTGTTACGAGAGGCAGATCCCTTACACAGCCAATCTCTCTCTCTTATTTGCACACTGGTACAAAGGAGGCAGATCCTTACACATGCTACCAAGATGAAAATGGGAGTCTGCAGAGAGCCGATTGGCCCACACACGGCAGATCCCTTTCACACCCAATCCATCTCGTCTTATCAAATTTTATGTTGAAGCTCTATTGTCATTGATCCCACTATAGCACTTGGTAGCCTATTCCACATATCTACAACTCTTTTACCAAGCGAATAGAGGCAGATCCCTTACACAGCCAATCTCTTTCTCTCTCGCTCTTGTTTGTTTACACACCGGTACAAATGAGGCAGATCCCTTACACATGCAACCAAGATGAAAATGGGAGTCTGCAGAGAGCCAAGTGGCCCACATGAGGCAGGTCCCTTTCACACTCAACCCATCTCATAAACGTTACCTGTTATTTACACTACTTACTATACACCCATGTTATCATATACCTGCAACCAAAACACAATTGTAAGAAATAGGAACATAAGAAAATGGGAGTCTGTAGAGAGCCAATTGGCCCACACAAGACAGATCCTTTTCCCACCCAACCCATCTCATAAAAACTCTCTCTCATTTATCTCTGTCTTCCTTACATTTATGACATCCTAGTGACCTAGTCTCTCTCTCTCTCTCTCACAAATGAGAACATAAGAAAACCGGAGTCTGCAGAGAGCCGATTGGCCCACACATGTCAGACCCCTTTCACACCCAACCCATCCCGCGCTCTCTCTCTCTCATATTTATCGCTATCTTCCTTACGCTTACGACAGCCTATTCTCTCGCCATACTCCCTCTCTCCTTCACAAATGAGAAAATAAGAAAACGGGAGTCTCCAGAGCTGATTGACCTACACATGGCAGATCCCTTTCACACCCAACCCATCTCGTTCTATCTAATTTCAAATTGAAGCTCTATTGTTCTTGATCCCATTATAGCACTCGGTAGCCTATTCCACATATCTACAACTCTGTTACTAAACGGATAGAGGCAGATCCCTTTTACAGCCAATCTCTCCCTCTCTCGCTCTTGTTTGTTTGCACAATCTGCTCCTTCTGTAGTTTCTCCATGCCCGATAAGTTAAATGATCTTTTGATATCTGTGACACAGCATTTGTATCCAACACAATACCCTGCTTTGCAAAACCGTCGAACCCCGGACAACGTTGCTTGCAACTTTAATTGTTATTATTATTATTATTATCATTGTTATTATTATTAATATTCTTTTTTGTGATTCCTTACAGTTGAAATGTTACTGTATGCATTAAACATTATCAGACTATAACGTGTATTGAAACTCCAGGAATTTGGTACACTACATTATACAATATTATATCTCCTCACACGTGTTTGGAAGACATATCTAGGAATCTTGAATGGAAAAAATATAGGAATGAATGTTAATGGAGAACACCTAAACAACCTCAGATTCGCTGATGACAAAGTTCTTTCTAACGACTCAGGGAAGAATTACAACAAATTATTGATTATTTAAACAGAGAAACCCAAGAGTATGTTGACTGAACATGCGCAACCACAACGAATAAAGTTAGAGGATGAGGGACAGATTCAATGGAAGAATATAATATACCTAGGACAGGTTATAAAATCAAACTCCCTCTAGATAAATCAAACCAATGATAGATATGAGCGCATTTGGTAAGAAGAGTTCTATTATGAAAACCAGGTTACCCCTCACATTAAAGGGAAAACTATACAAACAATGTGTCCATCCTAGACTTATTTATGGATAAGAAACTTGGAGCATAACAAAGTTTCCTGAACGCAAACTTTGGAGTGCCCATAAAGAAATGGAGAGGATAATGTTAGGGAAAACTTCGAGAGACAAGAAAAGAGCCACTTGAATAGTAGAACAAGCAAAAGTAGAAGATATTTGCAATACTACAGGAAACAGGAAATGGACTTGGGCAGATCATAATATTATATTTATAAGAGATGATAACAGATGGACAAATAAAGCAACAAAATGGGAATCTAGAGATGGAGTTAGGGAAAGGGATATACAGAGAACCAGATGGAGAGACAAAATCGGAAAGCTTGCTAACCTCCGTATCTCAAAAAGGACTACAACAATTGGGCTGTAAAATTCCACATCGAGTTCCTGGTTGACTCTTCCCAAATGGGTGAAATATTAACTTGATTACTCTAGTAGTTGTTTTAGTTATAGAATAGTGGTCAAGAATGTTTGGCCTAATTGTAATTAATATAGTATAGACAGTTAGACCAAGTAAAATTATGGGTAAAGTCAGGAACAATAATGAAAGAACCCTAATTGTAACAATACAGGTAAGATTATTAATTAACGAAGATTGAATAATAACATATATAGACTTTTCAGCATTAAGACGCCTCTCTCTTGTATTCTGGGTATTATACAATTAACTTGTTACAGTGCACTGTAGGATATGGTTTTTACACCTGCCCGTAAGGTAGGTTATGGAGCTCCGATCTTACTCTCAACCATCTTGACAATTTTACCATTACACCTAAATTTCATTAGATGCTGAAATAGCCTCCCGAGAATCTGCATTCAGGGCGGGAATCGAACCCAGGACCCTTGAGTTAAGAGACAGACACATTACCACGATACTTATAAAGGTACCTCTAAAGGTACCTTACTTAGCCTAGTAGTCTAAGTGTATATCTGCATCTTGTTCAGTTTAGGCTAACCTGTTTCCATTGACTTTACATCAGAAAAAGGCGATTAGGAAACAAATGAGTGCAAACTATCAAAACACATTTTGATTCATAAATTATTAAACATAATTGAATTGTGGAAGGAGAACCAGAATAAAATGAAAAAGGCGTTTTTGTATACTGAAAGGGTAAACAGAGAGAGAGAGAGAGAAAAAACAGTTGTTATAATGACGAGAGTGACTGTGCTTGCGTATTTTACTCGTGCCAATATACTGTACCTTCGAGTCGCCCCTGTTAACATTGCGGAGTTACTCCTATTAATCCGTTTTTTATCACCATATATTTTTCTTTACATCAAAGAAAATGCAATCGTGATGGATAACTAAATGAATACTCGCAACATATGCTTGCAATTTGCTTCAATTCTTCCTCACGTGTACGTAATTTAATTTGTATATTGTGTATAACCCTCACGTATATGCAATTTGTATATTGTGTTATCTCTCCCATCTCCTTCTTTCCTTGTTTCTGTGCAATGCCATTATATTTCGTATTTTTTTACTGTATTTCTGTATTATTGTCATTCCCCATATTACTAAAACATCGAAGTCAATTCTGTGAGCGTCCGGGGTTCGAATCCCCAGACTGCCACATGTGTTTGTTGATTTCATTAATCGAGTTTAGAAGTAAAGTTGGTTGGTGGAGAGAACATAATAATTAATGTGAATTTCATTGTGTTGGGTTCACTTGAATCTATAAAATAGTTGTTTTGTCACTTCTTGTTATAACAATATTCTGTACTGTATATAATAAGAAATGGGTCTAGGGTGTGTGTATTCTTAAGCTTGATAGAGGTCTAGCAAGGAAACTAAAACATAAATAAATATATAAATGTATAGACCAAAAAAACAAGCACTAACCCCTAAATAGAATAAGCTCCTTTGCCTTAACCCCTTTCACTCCCATTACGTAATTCTCATCATATTCTGGTTATCATTGGATGTTTTTCTTTTAGTTTGTAATCTACCTATACGACTTAAATGGGTAAATATGATCTCAATAACCCCTCTTAGTAACATAGGTCCTTTTTAAACCGCATATAACACCATCTAATCTTAGCCAGAATCAAAGGTAAAAAGGCGTCATGGTGCTGAAGGGGTTAATCACTTGCTCTGTATAGTTATCAGGGTGTTGGAGCTTGTATTGAGAGGCAAATGAAAGATCCACAATAATACAATATACTTTTTTTGTAGTTATATAAATAGACTTAATTCTTACAGGGGGATGTGCTTATTAATTTTCTATTTTTTATATACTGTATATATATGTTTTTTATATAGATATTTTTAGTGTTCTCCCTGGACCTCCATCAAGCTTAAAAAACAACAACCCCAAGACCCTCTTTCAAGATATATTTGTACATTTTTCGATTGAAAAAATTTCCGGCCGAAGGCCGGTTCCTCTTAAATTACAGGCTCGCTATCGCTCGCCAGGAAAATAATGGAATCTAAATGACATGATAAGTCCTAATATCGACAACAAATTGGGGAACAAAGTCTTATAATCGCCAAATTAATGAGCCAAAAGTCATCAAATCTGAAAACTAATGGGGCTAAGCATGAGGAAGAAGGGGGACCAGAAAAATGACCCATATCCCCTTAAATTAAATTAAAGTTTGTCAGTTGTGCTTCATGGTTTTATAAGACAGGAATATGATATGGGTAAATGTCAGTAAGCATAATAGTTAGATTTGGATTAGAGTTGTTATAATAAGGAATACACGAAAGCTACATTAACGAATATTTAAGCACAATATTGAGAACATGCTGACAGTAGGCTTAAGTGAAGCTTTTAATTTTGAAATGTACAGTATCCAGATTGAAAATGTTTAACCTTTAGAGGGCAGGCAACGTCGCCAGTCATTCTTTCAGAATGCCCCGAGCAATGTCCCGAGACATTTTGCCATTCCTGCCGAGAAAAAATTAATAACGTCTGGTGGTAACTAACGGATATACAGTAAACACTAATAGCAGTAACCCTATATATGCTCAGTCATGTCTAAACCTCCATTATGGACGTACGCCAAACGACCTCATCCGTCACTTGCCCTGTGTAGTGGAGTGGCCAGTAGCTTTGTTGACACAAGCCAAGCCACCGCCGCGGCACGCTGTCTTTCCCTTTACTTTTTTTTTTTTTTTTTTTTTGTGATATATGACTTAAACTGCTTCAAACTCCCTGTGTCCAGACATTTTTACTCCAATGTACCTTGAATTTAGCTCTCTGTCGCTCCTTCAACTTTGGGGAAAACACTTATTACAGGCAATTTTGCCTTTTGTCTCTTTCATACATAATTATAGACAAAAAAAGATTGATAACATTGGTGTGTGCAGACACTATATAAGTATTTGTGTATGACAATTATTGAACATGTGTGAGTTTATGTATGTAGGCCTACGTTTCTGGATAGTCGAGGGGTGGGAGGGGTAGAGATGTGGTGTGTGTGTGTCTGTGTACATCTCGATATCCTGCCAGCAGTGGCGTCACCAGGGGTAAAATTTTGGGGGGGGGCTGTAGCCCTGGCATAGATAGGTGGGTGGGTGGCGAGCGAAGCGAGCCTGAGCAGCTGGGGGGTCCGGGGGGGCGCTGTAAGCCCCCCCCCCCCCGATTTTTTTTGAAATTTGAGCAGTTTCTGGGGCCTTTTTGAGGCCTAAAAATGTGTATAAGTAAGAAACATATGACACATAAATATTGATGAGCCTGATACCAGGTATCAGTCAGTAAGTTACAAGGCCAATGGTAATTGTAGGGTATAGAGCCTATGTGAAGAGAATAGTTTTTTCTTCATATACTATCATACTATAGTCCATTCATTATAGGTAGGCCAGAAATTGTGACCCCTAACCTTTGTAATTCGCTAAATGGCTAGAGAAAATGGGTTGTAAATGTCCATACTTATTGCCTGGCTGACCCTTCCCAAAGGTAGAAATATTAGCTTGATTACTCCAGTCTTTCCTTAGGTATAGAGGTAAGTGGTCTAGATGTTTCGCCTACTTATAATGAATATACTATAGTTTGTAACGATTTCTTAGCATATTAAATTGGATAATTTGAAGAACTTTTATTATTGTACCATTATATAGATTTAATTGGCAAGATTTTTCTTCCATTACTGTGATAGAAAAACAAAACAGTATAATTTATTAACTCCAAATCATAAAGCAATTACTTTAGATAAGCCTATTGATAAAATACAAGATTACAAACAATTGTTATTCTATAACACTGATATCCTTTCAAAGTTTCATATAGTGACATGGCCTAATGGTATGTGGATATGTGTCTTTTAGTTCACAATTTCACTTTTCAATCAATGTAAACGTTTTATGATTAATTATGATTAGTTCATTATAACTGTTGATGGTTTTTCATTTTACTTAGTTTTATTGCTTTCCACCGTTTACATTTTTTGGCTGTTTCTTTAGTTTTTCCTTTTGTTAAAGAGCATTTTTGGGGGGCTGAGTCCTTGATTTGGGGGGGCTAAGCCCCCCCCAAGCCCCCCCCCCCCCCCCCTGGTGACGCCACTGCCTGCCAGGCCTTATACCTGCTCAACAAGTAACCCACACAATAGAAGGACTACAGCGATATGACCATACTTTACGATACATTTCTCAAAAAGTTGCAGGAGTTAAGTATTTTTATTGATCAGTTTTTGTGTAAAAAGGTTTATATAATATAAGTATAGGAATGTTGTACTTTAACCCCAGTAAACTGATCAGATACCCCATAGGAAACTACTCACGTTTAATAAATAGTTCCTTATCTGTTCTCTTCGCAATCCTAATTTAATATTACCGGTATGTATCACGGTGCTAAGATTTATAATTTTCTACCAGAAAATATTGTAAATAACTTGATATGGCTTAGCTTGAAATCTATTCCTAACAAATGTACGTGTACTTAATAATTATATAAATATATGCTCTATAACAAAATCACTACCTAAGATCATAATTTGTTTTCAGCTTAATAACTTAACCCGGGAACAGCGAGAACACTCTTAAGAGGTAAGGCCTAAACATTATTTTTAAAAGTCCCCAGTAGCACTTAAAACAAGTGAAATGGTGATTAAGTAAGATAATTCTCCTCCATACCTCCTATCACTCCTCCACATATATCAAAATTCCTTCCTTCCCCCCCTTTAATTATCACCTATTTTTCCTCTTATTACCATATTCATTGGTGTATTTATGGTGCCAATATCTCCAAGCCGATCCTAGTGTGTGGTTTTGCGTGTGTATGCATGGGACAGACAGAGAGAGAGAGAGAGAGAGACAACCCTCACACCCTCGGTGTCTCTCCAGGCACCGAGAGGGGAGGATATACGTCGCAGCTGCCTCACATTTCATGAATGACCGGTCGGAATATATTCGCGATTTTGACCATCCAAACGCTATTCCCACTTGTTTTATTGTTGTTACATGTTACTATCTGCATATTAAACGTAAAATAGGCGCACATGAATAAGTAATAACGATATTTATCGTAAAATTACGATTTTAGCTGGGAATGGGGCCTAATATCGTCGCCTGGCGGTAGGGTGTCCATTACACGCAGCTCGGCTTTAACGGGTTAATCCGTACAGTACCGGTGACTGGAAACTATTAGACGATTTTATTCAGCTTAGGAAGGACCTCTAGCCATAAAAAGGCTTCAAACTATCTCAACCAACCCTTTTAACTATCACAGATCCTTCCTAAGCTACATACTATCGTCTAAATATAGCTAGAATAAAATATCACACACGTCGCTGGTACTCAAAGGGTTAATATAATATGTAGGATTTTTTATTCTAAATAGTTAAGTATTAGTTTTAGTGTTATGAATGATACCATAGGATAGCACGATATGTGCTTATTATGTCTGTTCATGAAAGATCTGGGTCCCAAAAAATATATCTATCTATCTATTTACTTAGGCCCATTCCCCATTTTATTTTTATTTTTTTACTGGGAGTGGCTGACTCATGACAGATCCCGAATAGGAAAACAACAAAATTAATCACACACAATAACAAAAATACAAATTCACACCCATTTAGGTCACCCAGGAAAAGACCCAGAGACCAAGGATCACCAATGTCACTCCAGCACTCCCCCGGCCATCAACCTCCCGGCGAAGCTCCGGTCTCAGCAGGCAGACATGCAGCGAAGCCCTACCACTACAAGCCCGCCCATCACACTTCCAGGCGCACCCTTCATATATACTGGCTCCCCGGGCCAGGCGCCTGATGGACTATTCTCTAGTCCAACTGGCGCACGACCCCTTAAATATGCATATTTATATCAACCATGATAATATAATTATGTGCTTGACCACAGTTAATTTTCAATCAATTCAATCAATCAATCAATCAACTGGTTAACCTCCCTGTGTTGTCCATAAACTTACTTTAGGTACTGGAACCTGTTTGTATTTATCACTATACAGAGAGAGTGAGAACAAAAAACTTACACTTTTTGCATTTATCATCTTATTAACCCATGGACTGCGCAACAATGGACACAATAAAAGGTCTAGTTGAGGGAGGGAGGGGGGAGGGGGGGGGGGAAAGGGGGGGAGGAGTGGAGGATGTGGTATAGGGAGATACTACCACTTTATATGTGTGTCATACAATTTTGAGGCATTTCCGGCAATGGCATGGTATTGAAGTTTTTTTTTTTACACGTTTAAATACCATGCCTTCCATGAGGCCTATCATACTTTACGGGTTAAGAGGGGATGGTCGATTTTTTGGTATATTTTTTAATTTATTCATTTATTTTTTAGTTTTCTACCTAGACCTTTATCAAGCTTAAAAAATTCCCCCAAGACCCCCTTCAAGATGAATTTGTACATTTTTCGGTAGAAATGTCCCAGCTGAAGGCCAGTTCCTCCTAAAAAATACAGGCTTTCTCTCGTTCTCTAGGAAGAAATCGACACCTAAGTGGCACGAAAGGTCTTATTATTGACAAAGAAATGGGGCAAAAGGTCTTATAATCACTAAACTAATGGAACGAACGTCTTAAAATCTCAACACTAATAGGGCTAAACATGAGGTAGAAGAGGGTCCAGAAAAAGTGACCATCCCCCCTTAAGCCTCGTTATCCTTTCTCGCTCCGTTTTCTTCATACTCTCTATCATCATGATCAAATTTTTTATCCTTATCCCCATTTCTAGGTTTCTTCTTATCATCATCACCATCATCGTTGTTTGCGTCGTTATTTGTGCCATTAATCCTGTTAGCAACCAATGTAGCTACTCCACCCCCTACCACTGCCCCCAATGTAGCTACTCCACCCCCTACCACTGCCCCAATGTAGCTACTCTATTCCCTACCACTGCCCCAATACAGCTACTGCACCCCCTACCGCTGCCGCCGTACCAGCCACTGCGCCTGCCGCCCCTAGCACAGTTGCTCCTAATGGAAGTACGGAACCAGCCTGTAGAAACATATAAAACTAATATATATAAGGTATAGATTGAGTTATGTAAATATTGATTTGGAGACATTGAATATAGAAAAATATAGAAATAAAGGTTATCGGAAAAAAAGAACTAGCGGCAGATGGGTAGAGAGGTAGAGCGAGACACATTGATTTGGAAAGAGACGAATAGTTATTAAAGTAGAGGGAGAGATATTGATTGATTTTAAAAGAGACAAATAGATGGTTAGGTTGAGCGAGAGACGTTGATTGGTTGTGAAAGAGATGGATAAATAGTTAGGTAGAGCAAGATACATTGATTGATTTCAAAATAGGCAGATGTATAGATAGGTAGCTCAAGAGAGATTGTTTGATTGTGCAAGAGACAGATAGATAGCTAGGTACAGCAATAAACATTAATTGTTAAAGAGACAAGTAGATAGATAAATAAGTGCTAAAGAGACACATAGAATCTATAGAGAGATAAATAAGTTGACCGAAAGGCAAACAATGTGCATGTCCAGAGGTCAATTAGACTTAAGACATATGTACATAAATATACAAGGATAGAACCAGCGATAGGTATAGACTTAGGTTTGGGGGATGTGTGGAGTTAAGGGAAGTATTTGCTGTGTAAAGAGTGGTGCATTAGATGTTTAGTGTATTTGCAAAGGGGATAGCGTGTGTATTGTTTTGATCTTTTACAATAAAAGGGATCCTAAAATAGGGAACAACAATACTTATGGTAATTCTGACGTTCAATATCTTATGGATTTGCCAGGGGTGATAGGCAATGAGACAAAGGGAGTCTGTAGTTTTGCAAGGGTGGTAGTAGGGCGGAAAGTGTTTCTGCCGCATCATGAGTGGAATATGAATAACTTTATCAAGTGGAATACAACTTGATAATGCTAGAGAAGGGCTGTGTGTGCTTCATCGTATGCACCTTCCATCTATTGTCAGGAACTTGGACAGCGGCTGGCTCAGGTGGCTCATTCTTCTGTCTCTCGTCTGGGACCTGGACAGCTGCTGGCTCAGGCTGCCCGTGAAAGAAATTAGTGAAATATGACTCATTTCATCAAGCAGAATACAACTTGAGTATGCTGGAGAAACAATCATAATACGACAGGTCTGTACGAGCGGAATATATCTCGTTTCATCACATGGAACATGACCTGACCCCACAAGCGGAATATGACTTGAGTATGATGGGCTGGGTAAGCTACCGACTTGTTTTCTCCTCCAGTATTTTGTAAGTGGTTCACTCCTCTTGGTGGTTTGTTGGTTTGGGGCAAGAAGGTCGTCCGGACTTTTGTCTTCCTTCGGTCTTTTGTGTCCCTTTTGATCTGGATTGGCAGGTACAGAGAATATGAATAGTAAAAGGGCAGGTAGGAGAGGGTGATCAGTCCTCGGAGATGCTGGGGGTTAAGTCGAGGCGGTGTTTAATGATGTAGTAGGTCGAGCCAGCTGGGCGGAAGATCCGGGGTTTGTGATATTGGCGGCTGGCTTTGAAGAGGACAATATTGGAAGGGTACCTTGATTATTCTTCATTGGTATCACTACCACTGATGTGATTCGTCTTGGGTGTGAATATATTGAAGAATCAGGCATAGCAATAAAATAGTATCATGGATTAACGGCTTCCAATAAAATATATTTAGAGTACTTTCATATATAGTAAAAGGGCAACGTGTTTTTTTAATACTGACATTGCCTAAGATATTAAGTGTGTTTTAGTTTATTAACTGTGGCAGGATGTCGCAGGTTTTGAACAATGATATTGAGTAACATATTTAAAAAAAACAAAAACAAAAACAATATTTTTGCATTAATTAAAATAATATATTTGTTGAAATTAGTACAAATAGATTTTTTTTTTTCAATTTTTTTACATGTACCTAATGCACCTTTAATCAAATATAAAACAAAAATTGTAAATAAATATTGTTATGGCAGAAACGCTACGTCTATTTACTCAATAAATTGTGTTTTTCGTTGCAACTCTGACTGACTTTTAAATATACTTTTTAACCAGAATCATTTCAATAATCTTATCATAATAATTGTTGTAATTATTCATGAAATACTTACCATAAGAACACTGCCTGACGCAACACCAGCAGCTGAAATATAGTAAAACTGGATTTTAAAGGAGATCCACAAAGAGAGAGAGGGAGGGAGGTAGTGGATATTTGCTCAAAAACATTCTAACCGTATCATCCAGAAATTATGCTAAAATATCATATAATACCAAATCTTAGGTTTGGTTATGTAAGATTAGTTAGTGCTTTAATATCCCTGAGAGATACAAATAATGAAAACAAAATCAAGAATAGCACATTTAATTATGCGTAAAGCATTGCACGAAGGTTGGTATAGAATGCCATTTCAATGTAATCTATGTTCGCCATTTGCAGACGGCAGGGGCACTAAATAATCTAAATAGATAAACCAAATCATAGAAAGGCTAAAATACAGTATGATTTGCTAGATCCCGCATTGAACGATATTGCCTCCGAACTTATAACATTGGTTAAGTTATCCACAAAGTAATGATTTTTAAATGTATCAGTCTTCAGTATCTGTGCTAGTCCTTGTATGAAAAGTTGAATACAGAATTTAGAAAAAATCATCATTACACAAACAATATATACAACTTTAGCAACAGCATTCCCCAAGGTATTGGAGTTTGTACTGCAGGATGAATACAGAATAAAGAATAACACAATATTATTATATATTTCTCAAAATTCTCAAGGAAAATAGCTCTGCACCCAATGGACTGGGGACCTTCATAGATGAGGATTCTGTATAATAATCTAATGCACCACATTTGTTCGGCTTCAGCAAAGTACAGTATAGGCCCTTAGCAAATGGATAAACACTTTCAATTGCCTGTATCTCTCTTTAAAACAAAGTTGAAACATTTATAGGACAAGCACACAAAACAAAAGTAAATATGTGAGCTCGGGTATTTAGTCTGGACTTGTACCTCTCTTCTGGAGAATGGGCCTTCTTCTTAAACTTGTAAGAGAGGAATAGTTTATATGGTGGCGAACAAAGCTTAAGAAACTTAGTGATGATTTGTGAAAGAGAACTTGCTATCACCAATTTTGCAAGGATTTCAGTTAATTTTGATCTAATTCGCTCATCATTGTGTCGGATTTAGGGACTTTCACAGGTTGCGCTACGAATCTGCCAACCCAGAAAATCGTTGTGTCTCTTGTTAAAAATAGCCAAGCATTAAGCCTTCTGAGGCACTGGTACAAATAGCTACAAAAAGGTACGAATTGTTAAGAGTGAGATACGCATCTGTTACATTTTACGACGCATCCGATATGATTTTTCCAAAATTTGAATGTCAACGGTCATTTTCGGCCTACGAATCAAATCGCTACTAATCGCTAATAATCTATCTATCTATTGCCGGACGCCTTACTCCCCTATATACACAAAATACCCCCAAACGGAACTATCCCCTGTGAGAAGGACAACCTGTGCCAGTTTACTGAAGGACTTATAGGATTGACCACTCAACTTAGGGTACGTCCCACTTCGAGGCCTTCTATGTATCTTTTTCGCAATATTTTTCTATAGTGGTGTGCGGCTAGTCCATCCACTAACCTTACCCTTGGGTAAGCAGTAGAATCAGAATCAGAATCAAAATATTTATTTTTCCATTTTACAATGGTTCTTCACATAAAACATTAAAAAATATTAAAATACATACATTATATATATACATATTTACAATAAGAACCATCTCTAGTATGTTACTCTGGACAGTCTTCAATATCTATAAAACAAATTACAGTTTCAGTATTATTAAAATTTTTGTTTATAGATCCATTTCATGTTTCAGAATATAATCTTTTAATATATGCTTAAACGTGTTTAGGTTATTTGTGTCCTTTACTGATCTCGGCAACCTATTCCATATTTTAGGACCTGTTACCAAAAGCGATCGTTCACCATAAAAGGTGTTTGTTCTCTGTACATATAGATGGTTTTGCTGTCTTGTGTTACTATTTATGATTTCATTAACAATAGGAAAGTGTATTAGCCAGTTTGGAATTAGCTTATGCCTTTCTTTATACACCGCAATAGCTGAATCATATATATATTTTTGCTTTATTTTTAGCCACTCTAATTCCTTTATTATCGGAGTTACATGGTCGTATTTTTTTGCTCCACCCACTGCTACCTTTGCAGCACAATTCTGCATTTTTTGTACAGTATTTAATATAGTGCAATTAGTTGAACCCCATATCATTATGCAATAATTTATCAAACTTAAAATTAGCGATTGAATCACAATGACCCTAGTAGCTTTGTCAAAATTACCTTTTATACGATTCACATACATCAACGTTCCCATGACTTTCTTGTTCAGTTCACTTGTGTGTTTGTTGAAAAGCATGTTACAATCTATATGTAGACCTAAATTTGTTACATGTGTAATGGGTATAATTTTATGATCATCGAGTTGTATACATACATTTGAGGGTATTTGGGATAAAAGCTGTCTAGTGCCAAGGAAAATGCATTGAGTTTTATTTGCATTCAACATAAGACCATTTCTCTGGAAATATTGTTTCACTATTTTGAGTGTATTTTCTGTTTTGCTAATTACATTAGTTAGTTCATCCAGAGTGCCTGAGTGAAGTATCTGTGTATCATCAGCATACTGAATGAGCAAACAATCTTTAACATAGTTTAGTAAATCAAGTACGGATTTGTATAAGGGTTACTCCACTAGACAGGTTGCCGAGGTCAAGGGACTGGGGTTCTCATACAGAGGCTCCAGTCCTGGTCGCGATTAAGGAAGACGTCTGCGGTTCTCAAGCAGGACAACCTCCAGGTTTATATTCCCAGTATAGCTGGGGGTATAAATTTGAGGAGTTTTGGGGACTCCGGTCTCACGTTCTTCCTGACTTTAAGGTGGGCTTAATGATCCTCATGGGTCGATAGCCTCTAACTAAGGTTGCCGACCAAGGCTGACGAGTCTCATCCACCCGGATTTTGATAAGGATGTCTCCCCTAGATGTGTTGCCGACCAAGGCTAACGAGTCCAATCCACCCGGTAAATCGCTAATAATACCTACAGTATATGACTTATATCAGATTAGCTATGAGTCGGTACTACCATGTTACAAGTGTTCACAGATGAATGCTTAGATTCCTATAAAAAGTAGAATGTACTAATATATTACATATGTATGCATGTTTATTAAGCCTTTGATAATAGTATGATGATATAAAATAAAAAAAAATAAAAATTCCTAGCTAGATAGGTGACAGACTGTATCCCTTTCATACAGCACAGTACTATATTGTACTGTACACGAATGACTACTACATATGTAATAACGGGGTCAAAAAGAGACACAACAAGACCCCCAATATATCCGCCAACCTGCCAGGAGGACATACAAACAACACCAGCCAAAATAGCCAGCCTCCAAGAGAAGAGAAGATCGAAGAAGAAACAACACAGTCTATCATCCCAAATCAACGTCCTCTATTGTTTCCAGAAACAACGCAGTTTACCAACCATAGTAAAACACCCTTTACCGATACTCACGGGACCTACAAGGCCACTCATCAAGCATGACCTGATTCCGGGCCAATCACCTGGGCCTCTTCCGGGCCAATCACAAGGTCAGAGTTACGGAATAGAGACGTATTCAACTCAAAAACCCGATTTGAAATACAACGAAGAGGAATTTATGCAAATTCCTCATCAACATTTGATGTTTTACTACACAGATAGTACCAGAAGAACCCTCTCTACAGTGCGGAAGGCCAATACGATCAACTATAACAGATCCACAGAGAGCAAAGAAAGTTTTGCATACACAAGTGATAATAGAGAAAAGTACAAATTACAGCAAAACAATTATCATGCAACCATGCAAGCTTCCTAAAATATGAGATTAATGTTAAAACATAAAGAACAACATTCCCCATGTATCTCTATATGTATTGTATGTTTAAGGCCATTATTAACTTCACCATAATTCGAAAACTAAAATTCAAATGCCCCTAATATTCCGAAATCAATTAAACCTGATCCAATTTAAAAACTGAATATCACCTAACTGAAATTTAGGAGAATTAGGCAAACATTGTCGAACCCGTCTATTAGCCAACTGCGAACTAGAATGAGGATCCAATGCCAGAATCGCTACTGTTAGGGTTAAGCCAATCCTCCCTATATCCAGCTACCTCGTAACACTAGAAGTGCCCGTTCTAGTAAGTGTAGAATACCTAGAAGTGTATATTCTAGTAAGGTGTTTATCTCCATCCAGGTGGCGGTTTTTTTCCTGACGAGCGGTAGCGAGCCAGCATATTTAAAAAAAAAAAAAAAATTACAGCAGGCTAAATTTGTACATTTTTGGATAGAAACATTTATCCGGCGAAGCCGGATTTCTCAATACTATGCTGGTTCGCTATCGTTCGCCAGGAAGAGATCGACACCTGGATGGGGATAAACGTCTTAAAACAGTAGGCTGAAAGGGGCCGAATGGATACAAGCCAGAGAAAGAGATAAAAGGAGAGAAAAAAACAGGTCACCCCCCTTAAGGGAGTTTAAAAAAGGACAAACTACAGTAGTAATCGACAGTGAACGATACAGGAATTACATCTGCAAGTATTCAAGGTCATTACGTCCACTACATGTTACCCTTGGTACACTTTCATTAACCCTAGTTCTAAATTTTGTATTTTAGCATAATAGATATTTGAAATATTTTATATTCCTATCATATCAGTCAGGATATTTACTGTCCATTTATACCAAGCAATATATATTTTATTTTATTTTAAAGGGGGGTAAATAATATATATACTGTATACTGTACATATTATTACCTAGTTCTTCCCTTATTAAATATCCTAAATATATATTGCTTGCTATGTATACATTGCAAATAACCTGACTGATTTGATAGGAATAGAACATTTAGAATATAACGACCATGTTAGGATATGAGACTTAGAACTAGCTAGGGTTGAAGGGCCGAGGGTAATGTTCACATATTCGTGGAAGGGGAACAACATGAATGAATGACCTTGACAAGTGTTAGAGGTTATAGATAATGTTATTGAATTGCCTTTGTTTATCAATTATTTGTTTATCATTTTTCAATATCCCTTAATTACAGCGTTTGTATGCTTATAAGGGAGATTGTTGAAGTAAAGATATTTTAGTGACTTTTTGTAATTTTGTTTACTCATTTGGTGGTCAAATACTTATATTATTTCACAGATTAAATAGACCTAAGGATTATCAAAGGCCGAAACATACATAAATATGTAAAATATTAGAATATTATCACCTTACTTACCTTTGAATAGACGTCTAGAGTTCGAGGAGGTTCGGTTGAGATTCGAATTAGTACGGAGTAAATAATTCTTCCTTATTTATCCTTATATATATATATATATATATCATTATTATGGTTGTCGACTACCCACGCATGTCCAGCAGTATTGTTGACAGTATTGTTGATAGGTAATCATTGCTATGCATATTGGCGAATGACATGCCGAACAGCTTGTTGTTGCTACTCGCCGCCCAACTCTTGGATGTGTGAAAGGTGCTTTTGACTATGGAAACATTTTTGACAAAGGCTGAAAGTCCGAAACACCAATGTAAATGATGTCCCGACACCAGACATCTTGATCGAACTATCATACCAATGGTCCAAGGTAAAACTCCGAAAGACTGAGGTGTTCCACACTTCTTAACAGAGTCTCCCTGTATAATACAAAGCAATAACTTACGGAGTGCCTACCTCGTGACAACACATATTGCACACCTCTTCATACTCCACTTCAAGGGACAAGGGGTCCCTCTGGGAGCTCTGGGCGAGCTCCAAGAGGCAACTCAATCCATCCTGAATAATTCCCGATATGATAAGTACAACATAAGCAAGTTAAACCCACCAGGAACAAAAAGCGTAGCTGCAACAGTCGTAACAGCAACACCTGCAGCACACCATCCCAATCCTAGTGCATATCCCCAATAGTTACTGCTAGAGCCAATGTTGTCGTTGGTAGAGTCAGAATTGTTGGAGTTTGGGGAAGGATCACCCGGAGGCGATCCAGCTGTGTCGTTATTATCCTGCAACACAATTAATTCACAGCTAGGCATGAAAACACAAATATATATATATATATATTTTTTTTTCTTGAAGGAATGTAAGATTAAATAATAAAGCATATTGTGCATTTATATACCGTATGCTTTATTCAAGGATTCAATATCTCGCGCAATCTTACGTTGTTGTTCATTGAGTATATGTAGGCGAGTACCGTAGTTTTCAGAGGGTTCTTGGGTTACTGTTGCTGATTGTAACGTTTTGGCTACTTCATTAGCCATGCTCACACAGTTGATTCTGATTAGCATAAGTGTTGATTTTTTTTTATAAGAGTTTCCTGGATTACGGGTCGCTGTTTTTCCCAGGTGGGTGGGGCTAGACGGTGGTCTGCGGTCAACCACGACCGCAGAGAGAAAGGGAGAGAGAGAGAGGGAACAAAAAGTAGTTGGCCCCCTTAAGGTAAAAGGTGATTTCGTCTCTAGGCATTACTCAAAATGATTAGCTCCTACTCATGATGTACATGGATTTAGGACTGCTAGAATCTGCCACATCTCTTTAATGTATAAGACTTAGCTAATAGTAGATTAACTCTAATATGAGGCAAGGTTTTATAGCTTTAACACATGATATGTACGAAATTTTATAGAAAGAACGTTGCAAACTTGGAGAAAGTTCAGTGAAGGGTTACACAATTGATACTAGAGTTTAGAAGCCATCCGTACGAGAAGCGTCCTAACCAATTGAACCTGTCTAGCCAGGTAAAACGAAGAATGAAGGGAGATTTAATTGATACATACAACATTTTCAAAGGTAATGATGATCTACATGTTCACAATTACTTCACAGTCCACCAGTCGAATTACACAAGGGGACATTAATTGTAAATTATAGAGGGGGTACTGCTTGTTTTTTAGGTTTATATATTTATATATTTTTGAGTTTCCTCGCTAGACCTCCATCAAGCTTAAGAAAAAAAATAAAAATAAAATAGACCCCCTTTCAAGATGAATTTGTAAATTTGTCTTAAAATCGCTAAACTAACGGAACGAACGTCTTAAAATCTCAAAACTAATATGTTGAACATATTGGTGGGCTGGATCTGTCAGAGAGAGGGTTGGTGTCCTGTACTTCCCATAGCCGGTTCTGACTTTACCTTTTTCATCATTCCGCCCACCACTTTGGTGTTGCAATCAGCTTCTGGAGCAGTGGACCACTGGTTCCTATCTTCAGAAATTTCCTGTGCTTGGTATGCTTCCAGCCAGGGCCCCACTGGGGTAAATAAAATGGCAAAACAGTAGTGGAACTGCCATCTGGGTGAGGGACTGCTCTGGGTCTGCTCCTTCAGTGTTAAAGGCCATATAGGTATAATCTACATAGTGGAAATGGCACTGAGGAGTGGGTCAGTGGAGGCATGTCAAGGAGCCTGGAGGCAGTTTCTGACATGGCCATCCCTTTTGGGGCGCTTCCTCTGGAAGCGAGGCGTCAGATTCATGATGATAATGATGATGAGGGAGAAGGGAGTCCAGAAAAAGCGACTACCTTCCCCTTAACCTAACCCGTAACAATAAGTGTTCTAAGATAGTTATAAGGTATCACCTCTCTGTCATCATACGGTATGGAGGCTAGGAGATCATTGTTTGGTGGGAGGTTCTCTGGTGTCACGCCATCATGTCGAGTACTAAAAAAAAAAAAAAAAAAAAAATATATATACTGTATATACCTGTACATATACGGAATATATATAATATATATATATATATATATATATATATATATATATATATATATATATATATATATATATATATATATATATATATAACAGTATATGAAACATGACAATGAAAGTGAAAATTTAATGAAAACATGAACATCAAATGTAAATATATGTACAATGAATATGAAATATATATAATTAAAATATAAATATATAAGAACATTGAAAATGAAAATGAGAAGAAATATGACACTGGCCAGTTACACAGACCAGACAACTATGAAGAGGGAAAAATCTACTCAGAAAAGTTAACAGAATTAATATACAGTACACACCACATGAGGAGGAGCACTATATTGACAACGTTTTGCATAATTATTAGGTTAATCAGACCAATCTTTGGCCTGATGAAGATATATGCGTAACGCTGTCAATAAAGTGCTCCTCCTCATATGATGTTTATACCTATGAAGTGGATGGAGTATGGATGTGTTCACGCCAAGGCCGCAACCAGATATAATTAGGCGCAAAATGTCTGTCCTGAGGTGGAATTTAATTGAATTGACACAATTGTACCTGCATTGTTTTGATATGCACCATACAGTTACGCTCGTATAAAAATCTACCTGGTTTAATTGTGTCTCTTCTTGTCTCTTTTCTTTTACTAGGATTTAGTTTTTGGCATTGATTGGACATCCTATCTATAACACAATAAACAAGCCAAGTAAAATAAATAAAACATGAAATAGCACAAACATAGTATATAAATAATTAAGTAACTAAACAAATCTCCACTTAACCCTCTCAGGTTCTCAGTACCCAGTTACTATCTAGCTAAATTATCTATTTAGATATGTAAAATAATAACTATGTTAGCCTTCTAAAATGTTTTTCCTTCAGTGCACGATCCATAGAAACTCTCAGAAGTTTAAGGCTAACTAAAGATAACTTTATAAACTTTCCTGGGGGTAATATCAGCTTTAAAAAATGCCAGCGAATATGCGATTCGATTCGTGTTGTGTGCGCAAGAGGGTTAACAAGTAGTGTACGGGCTTAACCGTCTTGGTGGTGTAATGGTTAGAGTGTTTAAAAATCTGTGTGTGGAGGTGTTTGGTGTTGTGGTGAAATTAATAAAATATGGATTAGCTATAATATTACACACCTGCAGCGGGGACAGACTAGGCCTTCATGAACGTTGTTTATCCGGATCAAACACTGCAGACAGAAGGTGTGACGACAGCCCGGCATGGCGACCGGTAGGCATATTTCCGAAGTCGAGACTAGTATATATCATAGGGGAAATTATGACCAATCAGAGGCTGCAGTGGCAGTGACGTCACCCACAAGGGGAGGAGCCAGTCTGTCTGTCTCTCTCTCTCTCTCTCTCTCTCTGGGTGAGGAGCCTGCCTACCTCTCGTTTGTTTATCTCTCTCTCTGGTAAATAGAAGAAGTAAGTCACCTACAAGTTATCAATATTTATTCGCATAGTTTCTGTCTAGATTAAATAAGCATCCAGAGTACAATATGTTATTCCCATTAATTATGGTTTTACTTGAAAAGCAATGAGTAAACAATGAAAATTTTGCGATTCTGGCATCTTTCGTCCCAAGATTTGACGAGGAGGGTGTTGCCAGTTCTCCTTAGACAGGTAAATTGTTTCAAATAGTTCCTGTTTTATTTATCACTATCATTTAAATTTACATTCATGCACAACGTAAATAAACTATAAATGGTCACTTTTCACTCTCTCTCTCTCCGCATATGTAATGATCTCATTCCATAATATTATGTATGTAGGCCTTCAGATGTATGTATGGATGTATGTATGTATGTATACACTCAGGCACATACCCCATAGCTGGGGGTGGCTGAATCGAGACATAGACTAAGGGAATAAGTAAAGATCAATGATAGGAGAGAAAGTGATAGATTGATATGAAGGGAATAACAAAATTCACAATTATATCTCATCGTACATCTGGAATCAGAGTCCAACCTTACAGGTGAGTGTAACCTTTATGCCATATGTCTCACTTCATATCGTATGGTTTCTTTATGTTCAGCGCCTTTCACGATAAAAATCGTTAATATTAGAGAACAGGCCGATTGAACTCATTGTTTTTTTGCTTAAAATCATTATTTGTTGTGTTCCCAGTGTCTTGATCAGGATTATTTGTAACATTGTGCTTTATTTAAAAATGACATATTATATTGGCTTAAAGTACCGAGGGCGGTACAATATTGTACCGCCCTGGATATAATGGGGTTAAGAGGTGTTCAAGTAGCCCTAACCACTACTGTACTTATATAAATATTCATGAACATTGTCACATCATAACATATCGACTACAATAAAAGTAATATTTAGAAAAATATAGAAATAGCTGTCATACATAAGAATAAAAGAAAATGGGAGTCTACAGAAAGTCGATTGGCTCACACAAGGCAGATCCCCTTCACACCCAACCCTAATTATAAGGCCTAAGTAGCCTATAGGCCTAGGCCCAACTCACTAACACGTATCGTATAATTATATATAGCCTACTAATTAGCCTTTGGCTCTACCTTATGCACTTAAACCATTAACTATTTCATAACATTTGATGCTTAATATATTTTGTACTATCTGATAATGTTAATGTGTTAATGACATTTAAAATAAAGTAATGTATATACTGTATATATAACCCTTTAGATATATGAGTGACTTAAGTTCCTTCTTGAAATTATCAGCACAGGTTAACTGCTTAAGTGTCACAGGAATCAATATAGTTCGCCAGTGAAATAATATTGTGCATTCTAAAATTGTCAAGGAATTTCTGTCCATGGCTGTGTAATACGCGTAATACTGTAGGCTACTCTTATTTACTCATAACCATAACATAGCACAATCATAATGTATCCTTAATGTAGTTAATATTTGAAATAACTTGTTATAGTTACTAGGTGACTTACTTCTTCTATTTACCAGAGAGAGAGAAACCAAAGAGAGGCAGGCAAGCTCCTCACCCAGAGAGAGAGAGAGAGAGAGAGAGAGTGAGTGACAGACAGACTGAGTGACAGACAGACTGGCTCCTCCCCTTGTGGGTGACGTCACTGCCACTGCGGCCTCTGATTGGTCCTAATTTCCCCTATGATATATACTAGTCTCGACTTCGGAAATATGCGACCGGTAGGCGGCTGGCCCAGTCGTACTTGTTGCCACACACGCCACATACCAACAGAGCGTGATCCTCCATTATCTGAGGGAACAAAGGCATTATAAGGGGAAGTTTGTGTTTATTTGTTCAATTATTTATTTATTTAGGTTTTTCTTCAGTTTCCTCCCAATACCCCCTTCAAGATTAAAAGAATAGCCTGAAGACTCACCACTATTCGATTTGCTGTAGCAAATTAAGGATCTTTCCTAATCTGCAAACAGTATTTTAGTCGTAGCCTGAAAAGAAAGAAGAAATGGTGTCATAACACACTGAACAGGTTAATATAATTATAAAGTTTAACATTGAATACACAAACAATATATTCATAAACAATTATATTTCACTACGCTACTGACATTTTAAGCAATATACACCAACACAATACGTACCAATAAATACCAAAAAAAAACACACTAATAAAACTGCTACCAAAAAATAACGTCCGTACTCAACAGCTTCTGCAGAGCAACTAAGCATCTCGTCGTTCGAGTGTATCTTATCTTTATGTTACATAGGCTTGCCAAGTCAAAGTTTCTAAATTGCGCTAGCTTAGATATTCTACAACGCTAGATATAAGACCGTAGAATATCGCTAGAAACTGGTATATTTTGTGAATATTGCTTTACATGACTAGAATATAAATATAGAGCTATATTTCATGTTGCTAGAGATGTCAGTTGCTTGTTTTTTTACCTACAGTATATTTTTATTAACTTTATAATTTTAATGTTCTTCTCTAGGTCTCCATCAAGCTAAAATAAAAACACCCCCTATACCCCCTTTCAAGATATATTTGTATTTTTTTCAGTACAAAAATTTCCCGGCCAAAGGCCCATTCCTTCTAAAATTACAGGATCGCTATCGCTCGCCAGGAAAAAATCGATCTCATCCCTTTATTGACCAAAACATAAGGCGAAAGGTCTCAAAATCTCCAAACTATCGGAACAAACTTCTTAACATCTCAAAACTAATACGCTAAACATGAGGGAGAAAAGAGTCCAGGAAAAGCGACTACCTCCCCCTTAATTGTCGCTAGGTCGAGGTAAATATATCTAGATTTAGCGGCAGAGTAGCTAACTTGTCAACACTGCGTATAATATAATCATCAGAATGGTAGGTGTGTTATCGGCACCCTTTCGGTCCCAGTCCACTACGGTCACACTAATTGACCACAGGTTTTTAAGGGGGGAGGGTTGGTTTTGATGGCCCCGCTTCTCCCTCATGTTTAACTCCATTACTTTTCCGATTTTAAGACGTTCGGCCTATTAGTTTGGCGATTATATACAGTATATATATATATATATATATATATATATATATGCTCAGGCCCAATTCCCACTTCTCCTATTTTTTATTTTTATTTCCCTCTATTTTATTTTTATTATTATTTTTTTCTTGGGGGTGGCCGACTCAAGACAGAGCAAGAACAGGAAAACACAAAACACAAGACAAAACAGCGACCAAACAAAGACAAAACACAAAATACACACACATCTATAGGTCACCCAGGATAATACCCAGAGACCAGGGTCACCAAGGTCGCTCCAGCACTTAGTATATATATATATATATCCCGTCATTTATTTCACATGCAAAATACCAAGCTTATGAACAACCGTGGTATGTGTTCCTGGTAATTGATAAGATTCTGATTACTGAGAATCTGAGGTTGTTTATCGTTATCTGTTTATCAGGACCCGGGTGTTAGAGTTGTTATCAGTGTTTACGTGGTATGAACAAGGGCAGATACATGCATACGTAATTCACTTTATACCTATATCCTGAAGTGGTATTTTTGGATCCTCTTCTATTGTGATCTTTGGAGAGTTTAAGACATTTCGCCCTAGTATTTTAGCGATCATCAGACGCTTAGGCACATTTGTTTTTTCTTAAATTATATATTTATTCCTAGTTATCGTTACGTTTATCCACTGTTTTAAATAATACAATTATTTGTGTAATTTATCATGTTTTTTTTCATGTTCGTTGTAGGTTTAACAATATATAATTATCTTGTCTTCAATGTCGTTATCGTACACCATGGCTATTTATTTTAGTTACAGTACTCTGCATTTTTTTTTTTTTTTTATGTATTAATTTTTTTTTTATACGTGCATGGCCTTCAGCCATAACATTCCCCTAAGTGTTGGAGCTTGTACTAAAAGCAAATTAAATACAAAATTAAAAGAATGCTTTTCTGCCATTCTTATTTTTTTAATTATTATTTTTGTTTATATATATATACAGTATACCGGTATATATATATATATATATATATATATATATATATATATATATATATATATATATACCTGAAATAACCGTCACAGTAGAAGGACTACAGGGATATAACCATTATAACGATACATTTATCAAAATGTTGCAAGAGTTAAATATTATTTATTGATCAATTTTTGTGTATAAATGTTTAACACTTTCCCGGTGCCATCCTTTTAACCATATTCTGGCTATTATAAGACGATTTTATTCAGTTTGAAAAGGGGCTCCAGCAATTAACAGGCTTCGAACTATCTCACTTAATCTTTTTTACTACAACAGATCCTTCTTAAACTGCACAAACTACAGAAGGGGTTACATAATCTAAGAATAGGAATGTCGTACTTAAACCTCTTCTTTACTAGCGATGTCTTTAATTATAGTCTAGCTATATTTAGACGATCTTGTGCAGTTTAAGAAGGATCTGTGGTAGTAAAACGGGTTAAGTAAGATAGTTCTAAGCTTGTAAATTATTAGAGACCCTTCCTAAACTGAATAAAACCGTCTAATATTGTCAGAATATAAAGAAAAAGACAAACTGGCAAAAAACGGGTGAAAAAAGGGTGAAAATCGAGTGAAAATGGGTGGGATAGTAATGATCCATACGTCCGACATCTGTGGCCTCCCGGCCCACACTAACTCCAGTTCCCCCACCGCGCGGGAGGATGACAGTGTAACCAATAGTTCGCTAAAAGTGAGCAAGGTAGCAAAATCCGCTAAACTTCCATCTTCGAGGTAACACTGTCAGTGCTCCACGAGTGCTACGTAGTTGTATGTGGCGTCATTGTGTAGCGATTTCCACCTAGTTTTCGGCGCAATACAGTTCCTTTCATACTGATGGTTGATATAGCAGTCAGAACGGCCTGAAAAGGCCCAAAACGGCCACAGAGGGCCCGCTAAGCAAGGGTTAAGGACCTGGTCCTCGAACAAGTGTGTAACACTGACAATCCCAATGGGATCTTCAACCTAGCTAGGCGAGTTAAAAATGACAGTAGGGATATTATAGGTGAACAGTGTGTTAGAGATGATAATGGGAAGATTGTGTATGCAGAAAATGAAATCAGAGAAGCATGGAAGGTACACTATGAACGATTGCTAAATGTAGAGTTTGAATGGGATAAGGAACAGCTTAGTATCGAAAAACCAATATCTGGGCCCCCTCTTTTGATAGCACCAGCTGTAGTGAGCGACGCAATCAATAAAATGAAGGACGGTAAAGCTCCAGGTTGCTTCGACATTGTCGCTGAGATGATAAAAGCCTCAGGGGAGATTGGTGTAAACTTAGTCACTGAGTTGATAAACACCATTATTAAAGATGAGAAAATCCCAGAGGATTGGCTCAAAAGTGTAATAGTAAATATATACAAAGGAAAAGGGGATGCGCTAGATAGAGGAAATTATAGGGGCCTGAAAAAGCTTGACCAAATCATGAAGGTCTGTGAGAGAGTCCTTGAGGGTTTGATCAGGCAAAGCATCTCTATTGATGATATGCAGTTTGGTTTTTATGCCAGGACGTGGTACAATCGATGCTATCTTCATAGTCAGGCAGATACAGGAAAGATACCTACTAAAAGGCAGGGATCTTTACTTTGTGTTTGTGGACCTGGAGAAGGCCTTTGATAGGGTACCTAGAGATGTTGTACAGTGGGCTATGAGGAAACTTGGTGTGGAAGAGTGGCTGGTGCGTGTGATAATGAAGATGTATGAGGATTCGCGAAGTTCGGTGAGGGTGAAGGGTGTACTGAGTGATGAGTTCGCAGTCCGTGTTGGAGTCCATCAGGGTTCAGTGTTAAGCCCCCTCCTCTTTATTATGGTCTTGGAGGCGCTGTCTAGAGTTTTTAGAGGCGGACTCCCGTTGGAACTGTTTTATGCAGACGATTTAGTCCTAATAGCTGACAGTATGCAGGATGCTGAGGCCAAATTCAGAAAGTGGAGAAAGGGCATGGCGAGCAAGGGTTTAAGAGTCAATATTAACAAAACCAAGGTTATGCATTGTAGTTTGAGACGAGGCAATGTGGAAAAGAGCGGTGCATACCCATGTGCAGTGTGTGGAAAGGGAGTGGGCGTTAACTCAATTCAATGTAGCATCTGTCGATGTTGGGTACACCATGGGAGTAAGCGCTGTAGTAGAATAAAGGGGCCCCTGCCGAAGGATAAGTCAGAAATAGAGAAATTTGAGTGCGTAGTGTGCAAAGGCGAGCTTGTGTTAAGTGATGATCCTGTGGCTGTGAATTTTGGAAATGAGTCTTTGGAGCTGGAGAACAAGTTTTGTTACCTAGGAGATACCATCTCTGCCGGTGGTGGGGCCGAGGCTGCCACTGTTGCTAGAATTAGGTGTGGGTGGGGGAAGTTCAGAGAATTGATGCTAATCCTGACCATGAAAAGAATGCCTCTCCCCCTGAAGGGAAAGGTGTATGCCTCATGTGTTAGAAGTGCAATGACGTATGCCTCAGAAACATGGGCCGTTAAAGTAGAGGATGTCAACAGAATGGAGCGTAATGAGATGAGAATGGTGAGATGGATGTGTGGGGCCAGGCTACAGAATAGAATAACAAATGTTGAGCTGAGGAGACGTTTAGGTATAAAGAGTATTAGCGAGATGATGCGTACAAGTAGACTGGGATGGTATGGACATGTGGAGAGAATGGATGAACAAAATTGGGTGAAAAATGCAGGTCTGTGATTGTGGAGGGAGCTGCACCAAGGGGTGGACCGAGGAAGACCTGGGATCGGACTATACGCGCCGATCTCAAATCCAAGAACTTGACAAGTGAAGCAGCCCTTAACAGGGTTGCCTGGAACGCCGCCATTAGGACAAGAGACTGAAACTGCACTTATGTGTGGAACACTCAGTCTTAAAATTGTATGTATGTATGTATGTATGACAGGGCCAAAATCAAGGGACGTTCGAGCCAAAATGCCTGGCACACTGAGTTTGAAACAACTTAAGTCACAGGAAGAGGGAAAGACTGATTCTGGGAGAGAGTTCCGGAGCTCAGCTGTTGAATAGAATAATAATAATAATAATAATAAAGTTTATTTCCACCTATTCTTCTTACATAGTATTTACAAATATAATTATATACAGTTGGGGGTTTAGTGTTTTCAAAGTAGTTACAATACTAATACATAATACATAATTTAGTGTTACATACAGTAGACATACAGTTGTTAGTTGTGTATTCAGACCAGGTGTGACGGACCACAATTCCTAAGCTGTAATTACAAATACACCAAGTAGGTCAGCTCAGATCTATGTAGATTAAGAGGGCAGATAAGCCTGTGGATTATTAGGTTAGCCCTTGCACCTGGCTCAGGGTAGGACACCTTCATATAGCCTATCTAAATACAGTAAAGTTCTCTTTAATACAGTATTATATTTTTACATAAGAACATAACAGTGTATACAATTAAAATTTAAATTTAAAGATCTGCTGTTTAACTAAGACATACCCGGTACTGGAGAGAGAGAGAGAGAGAGAGAGAGAGAGAGAGAGAGAGAGAGAGAGAGAGAGAGATGACAGCGCGGGGGATTATGAGAGATTAAAATTGGGGTGGGAATCAGACAGAGAGAGATTTAGGGTTTAGAGAGAGAGAGAGATATATACATATACATACACACATATACAGTACATACACATGTACACATACACACACACACATACATACATATATATAGAGAGAGGGTCATGTCTACAGATTTTTATGAACATTAATTTAATCATAAGCAGAGTTTAGCAGCAAGGTTTTAACATTAGTCTTAAAGGTTCCTAGGCTACTGGAAGTTTGTACATTAACTGGGAGTTTGTTCCAAAGTACAGGTCCTCTTACCGTTAAATTTGTTTGCCCTATGTCAGTTTGAACATTCGTAATAAAAAGCATATTTTGTTGTCTCGTTGTGCTAGCTGTTACATTGAATACTGTGGGTAGACTTAGTAGATAATCTGGGTAAAGCTTATTTAAGTATTTGAAGAAAGATTTAGAATAACGTTTCACTCTAGGGTTGGAGAGTTGCACAGAGTAGGGGTGGGATTGTGTTGCAAGACGGGTACTACGTACCCTACGCAAAGGAGGTGGTATACACTGGGAGAGGCCTGACGAACACTAATTATTGTAGAAGCGATAGAATAGCGAGAGATGCAACATTGCGGCAAAGAGATTGCAGAGAGTTGATAAGTGGACTGGAGTTAATGATACGAAAGGCCTAATTCCTTTCTACTTTGTCTAGGAGTGCGGTGTGAGAGAATCCTTCCCACACATATGAACAATACTCAATACAAGTACGCAATGTGCCACTGTACAGAGCATATTTATGTGAATATTAAGACCTTTCGTGCCATTTAGGTGTCAAATTTTTCCTGGCGAGTGATTGGAAACCTTTAATTTTAGGAGGAATCGGCCTTCGGCCGGGACATTTTTCTACCGTAAAACGTACAAATTTATCTCGATGGGGGGTCTAGTTGAGTATTTTTAAGCTTGATGGAGGTCTAGCGAGGAAACTAAAAAAATATATATGTAAGCTATTAAATAGGCAAAATAATCCTCCCTTAATAAGTAGTTTCTTATCTGTCCAATCTACTATAACCGTCCTGGTGGTGTAATGGTTAAGGTGGCAAAAATATGTGTGTGATAACCCGGGTTCGAATCCCGGTGGATCATATATACTTTAATTAATTTCATTGGGGGTGTGGTGGTGAGATTAATAAAAATAATATTATGTATCACGGTGCTAGGTTATATAATTCTCTACCAGATAGTATTGCAAAAAACTTTATATAGCTTACCTTGAAATCTAGTACTAAGAGGTTTTTACTTAATAATTATAGAAACATGTGATCTATAACAGAATCACTATCTAAGAACATAATTTGTTTTCACATTAAAACCTAAATAAAATAAATTATGTAGGATTGATTATTATAAATAGTATTAAGTATTAGTTTTAGTGTTATGAATGATAACATAGGATAGCATTATATTTGCTTATAATGTCTTTTCATCAAAGAGATGGGTAACATGTTTTTAAATGCATATTGTTATCAACCATTATAGTATATGTACACGCTTGACCAAAATATACTGTCAATCAATGCAATCAATCAATCAATCGACTGATTAGCCTCTGTGTTGTCCATAAACATACTTTTGGTACTGGAACCCGTTTGTTTTTATCACTTTATACACAGAGACTGAGAAAGAAAAGGCATACACATTTCGCATTTATTAGTTATCAAGCGTCGCTATCCTTTATAACTTACTCTCTTTGTTTTCTTCATACTCTTTATCATCCTGATCAAATTTATCCTTATTCCCACTTCTAGGTTTCTTCTCATCGTCATCACCATCATCGTTATTTGCATCGTTATTTGTGCCATTATTCTTGTTAGCAACCAATGCAGCTACTCCACCCCCTACCGCTGCTCCCCCACCACCAACCACCGCTATGCCTGGCGCCCTTAGTCCAAGTACTCCTATTGATTGAAGTGTGGCAACCTGAAGACAAATATAAATCAAATATATAAAAGGTATTGATTGAGTTATGTAGATATTGATTTGGAGATAGAGATTGAAAATAGAAAAATGTAGAAATATAAAACATAGAACAAATAAATGCGCAAGCGGCAGATGGGTAGATAGGTAGAGCGAGACACATTGATTGGGAAGATATAGATAGTTATTAAAGTAGAGGGAGAGGTATTGATTGATTTTAAAAGAGACAGACAGACAGTTATGTTGAGCAAGATACGTTGATTGGTTGCGAAAGAGAAAGATAGATAAATAGATAGATACATTGATTGATTTCAAAATAGGCAGATATATAGATAGGTAGATCAAGAGAGATTGATTGAGTTTGCAAGAGACAGATAGATAGCTATGTACAGCAATCAACATTGATTGCTAAAGAGATAAGTGGATATATATATAAGTTGAGTGAAAGGCAAACAATGTGCATGTGCAGAGGGTAATTAGGACTTAAGACATATGTACATTAGTATACAATGATAAAACCGACGATAGGAATAGACTTAGGTTTGGGGGATGTGTGGAGTTAAGGAAAGTATTTGCTGTGTAAAGAGTGGTGCGTTGGATGCTTCTACGGTAAAGATTATAATTTTATCTTAGTCCATGTTAGCGGAATCGCCAAAGTAACTCAAGGTATAAGTGTATTTGGCAAAGTGGTAAAGGGGATAGCGTGTGTATTGTTATATTCTGAGGAGGAATAGTAAAATTATGGAAGAGACGAACAGTACTATCATTATTTCCATACTCTTGGGCCGGACGTTTCAACATTCTCTTATACCATCTTCAGTGGTCTAATATCAACAATTAACATGGATAAAAAAATTATATAAAATTGGACATTTCAAGATAAAGATTAGTAATAAATTAGTGTACTAATGTACTATTATTATTACTGTTATACCAAAGCCCCAAGGAAATGTGCTACCAAAGCCCCAAGAAAATGTGTGGAATGTGCTACCAAAGCCCCAAGAAAATGTGCGGCCCAAATACCCAAGTCCCCTTTCCCAGAAATACCCAAGTCTCCCCCTCCAACACCAAGTACACAGAAATTGCGGCTACAGTCCACCTGCCCCCCCCCCCCTCCCCCCCTGCACAAATCATAGCAAACCTCCTCAATCTTCCCCACTCCCAAGAGGCGGCGCTTCTCCGAGGACCCCAACGCAACGTGACGTCACGCACTCAGGCCGGCCGTGGATTGGATGGCTGGTACCTCATCTCCACCAACCCCAGCGAGCTACCGTCATAGCCAGGGACGTCACCTGATTGGTAGATAGGGGGGATCCTTCAGTATCTTGGAGGGCTCTCCCGTTGCTATCTCCCCTACACCCCTCGCTATAACCACACCGGCCTACAGCACACCTGAGACTAATGATTCACTTTGACCTTTTTCAGTGTGATATACCTGCAGCAGAGAGCACCTGAGAAGTTAATAGGTATTCGGGCCAGGTAGGGGAAAATTATCTTCTCCCCCACCCCGAGATCTGAATGCTCCCAAGCTTCTACAGGCTACTCCTGGCCTGACTTCTTGTACAAACGGCTAAATCCTGAACAAGAAGACCTACACTGCTCCCAGGTTCTAGGACTTCGAATGATCTCATTAGTCCAAGTTAGTATACATCGGACGCTTGCATAACCGTGGCCTGGTTTTCAGGACCCCTTTAACGTAACAAAGTTATTTTCCAGTTACCTATTAAATAACCCGACACGCCATCCATAAAGTAAATCCTTCCCCTATAGTTACATGTCTGATTAATCACTAGGTTACCAGGCCTCTGCGTAGCTATATGGGAACAGCTCTGCCGTACTCACACCTACACTAGCTTCTAGCTAGGGATTTTCCCCCACACCTCCTGAGTCTTATTGAGAGCATTCACCATTATTTACGTCTTTATAGTACGTGAGATGGTTCGGCCATATGGAACGTATGGGAAGCGAGAGAATGACTAAGAAGGTGTACGAGAGCGAGGTGGAAGGACAGAGAGGGAGAGGTAGACCGAAAGAGAGGTGGAAGGATGGAGTGAGGAAGTATATGGATGAAGGCGGTGCTGGTTGGGAGGAAGGGCGTTGACTGACTATGGACAGAGGTGCATGGGGGCGGTTCGTTCGTGGCCACCCCTTCGGGGATCACGGCGTCAGGCAATAGATAGATAGATAGATACTACGTGTTGTAATATATACAGTATATCCTGAGTATCTTTTATGTTTATGACTATTGCTTATTGTATTATTGCTACTATTATTCATTATCCGTATTGTTGATGCATATACCTTGTATGAATAAACCTTCAAATGCACCTTGCCAAACTTACTTAAATAATAAAATGTGTACACCTGGCTCTTGTATCCTCTCAACACCTCCCCCTCGGTAAAACGGACCCGTGACAGATAGTTTGACTGTGCGGCTACTGCTCGTGGTAGTGGGCATCTTAATTACTATTATTATTATTAGGGGTTCGTCCCCTACGGGGAACCCCTATTGTAATCATTAAACCTGGGTGTTCATCCTAATTCTTCTTACGCGCCAGTTTTGACGCAATAACTCCAGAACTGCTTTTTGGATCGGGATCAAACTTTCACAAGAGGTGCGTTTTTGTATTGGGCAACTTTTGATATGCTAAACATCCGGCATGGCGGCCAAACAGGTCCGTGGCAGCCGATTTCCCGAAAAACTTGACGCCTAAATACCGTCTCTCCCACTCACAGGAAACGACTGGGCTTTGACATACGCACTCCCCTACTAATGCTCCGCAAATTTTATAGAGAAGGTTTTGCTTTTGCACGTGGGTTTTTTTTCCGGCAATCTTGAAGAAAACTCTAATTCCACTTAAAATTCCACATCTTGAAAACTACGCCGATGATCAAAGCCATGCTTGCGTAGTTGGGTGAGGCTCGCGATTCCGAACATTTTGATACCAAATAAATATAAATGGGTGGAATAGTTTGGCCGCAGCATTGAAAACTGTCTATTCTTAAATTACTTTAAAACCGCATTCGCTACCCACACAAAGTTTACCGTCTAGTCTATAGGCTTCCACGCATCCCCCAGTTTTGCTTAATAACATAATCTCTTTATTATTCAGATCTATAATTTATTTTTTATTTAACTCTCTCAAAACAGTTCGAGTCCCTACGAATTCCAGCAATTATTTAGCCAACCTACCTATACATACCTACCCTACCAAATAATAATGATAAATTCAAATTTATTTTTGGTGAATGACAGAGTATTGGCTAAGGTTTTTAACAATTCCTCCCTTTGCCAAATGCTTAGTTTAATAACAATGATATGGACCTTTAAAGTTTTGGCAATTGCCCGTGTGACTCGTATTTTAACCCTCCTAAAGTGTTACCACGAAATACCGCTAGATCCTTTCTCAACAGTCGCTAGCATGTTGCTACATAGCCAAACAATGTTAGGATAATGCTGCAATTTCTAAAGAGTTTTGGTTTGTTTGTTTTGCAAATTTTGCAATGTAGTATGACTAGAATGTCTGAAATTTTCAAATGATCCCTAGTAAATGTCTCTAGATATAAAAGAAATGGCTGCTAGATTGAAGTAAATAGCTCTACATTTAGCGGTAATATGTAGCTTTACAACTGGCAACACTGCAACCACCTCCTCCCTCCCACCCTCCCAGTATGTCTCCACAAAATACCGCTAGATCCTTTCTCAAGTCGCTAGCATGTTGCTACATAGTCAAACAATGTTAGAATAATGCTGCAATTTCTAAAGAGTTTTGGTTTGTTTGTTTTGCAAATTTTACAATGTAATATGACTAGAATGTCTGAAATTTTTAAATTATCCCTAGTAAATCTCTCTAGATATGAAAAAATGGCTTCTAAATTGAAGTAAATAGCTCTACATCATATGTAGCGATACAACTGGCAACACTGCCTAAGTGTTACCCCAAAATACCGCTAGATTCTTTCTCAAAAGTCGCTAGCATGTTGCTACATAGTCAAACAATGGTAGAATAATGCTGCAATTCCTAAAGAGTTTTGGTTTGTTTGTTTTGCAAATTTTACAATGTAATATAACTAGAATGTCTGAAATTTTCAAATTATCCCGAGTAAATGTCTCTAGATATGAAAAAATGGCTGCTAAACTGAAGTAAATATAGCTCTACATCTAGCGGTAATATGTAGCAGTACAACTGGCAACACTGCCTACAACCACCACCTTCCCCCACCCTCCCCAGAGACTCACACCTACAGTATGTCTCTCCCTCCCCCCATCCCCATTCCATCACTTTGTATGTACGATATTATTTCCGTCTTTTTTACTGTGTATGGATTAAGTTATTGGTGTTCACTCTTGACATATGTGCCCTGCTACTTTTGTATGCATACATAATAGCATGAAAGTGATCAATACGCGCATATGAAGCTATGTATCTCGTATCGGGGTTCTCTTCCCTTCCATCGGTCCACCCCTTATACCTCCCTCCCTCCTCCCTATCCCATATGTGTAAACATTATATTTTAGCTTTCCGAAGGTAAATACGTACTTCCGATAAATATCTAGCCTTGTATTTAAATCATGAATCCTGTTTAATGTCATTATTTAATAAAAACATGTGTAAGGGTTACATTTATACACAGGATAAGATAAGCAAATACAAACCTCAGAGCATAATCATTGGCGATGAGTGTGTATGATATGTAAACAGGACAGTTCGTCGCTAGATAGGCGTGCTTGTGTGATGGTCTTGTGTAGCTATGTGTGTGCTTGTTTGAGTGTTGCTATAGGCTACGCATTAGTTATCTCTCTCTCTCTTATTTATCGCTGTCTTCCATACGATTACGACATACTGTACTAGTGCATGAGAACAGGAAATAGGGAGCCTCGCTCTCTCTCTCACAAATGAGAACATAAGTAAACAGGAGTCTGCAGAGAGGCGATTGGCTATAGGACTCGGTAGCCTATTCCACATATCTACAACTCTGTTACTAAACGAATAGAGGCAGATCCCTTACACACCCGTCTCTCTCTGTAGCTCGTTTGTTTGCACACCGGTACAAATGAGGCAGATTCCTTACATATGATGAACATGGGAATCTGCAGAGACACAAGTGGCCCACAAAAGGCAGATCCCTTTCACATCTAACCCAGTTTGTCCATATGACTATCTGATTTTAACTTGAAATTCTCTTGTTCTTGATCCCACTATAGCACTAGGTAGCCTATTTCACATATCTACGACTCTGTTACGAGAGGCAGATCCCTTACACAGCCAATCTCTCTCTTATTTGCACACTGGTACAAAGGAGGCAGATTCTTACACATGCTACCAAGATGAAAATGGGAGTCTGCAGAGAGCCGATTGGCCCACACACGGCAGATCCCTTTCACACCCAATCCATCTCGTCTTATCAAATTTTATGTTGAAGCTCTATTGTCATTGATCCCACTATAGCACTTGGTAGCCTATTCCACATATCTACAACTCTTTTACCAAGCGAATAGAGGCAGATCCCTTACACAGCCAATCTCTTTCTCTCTCGCTCTTGTTTGTTTACACACCGGTACAAATGAGGCAGATCCCTTACACATGCAACCAAGATGAAAATGGGAGTCTGCAGAGAGCCAAGTGGCCCACATGAGGCAGGTCCCTTTCACACTCAACCCATCTCATAAACGTTACCTGTTATTTACACTACTTACTATACACCCATGTTATCATATACCTGCAACCAAAACACAATTGTAAGAAATAGGAACATAAGAAAATGGGAGTCTGTTGAGAGACAATTGGCCCACACAAGACAGATCCTTTTCACACCCAACCCATCTCATAAAAACTCTCTCTCATTTATCTCTGTCTTCCTTACATTTATGACATCCTAGTGACCTAGTCTCTCTCTCTCTCTGTCTCACAAATGAGAACATAAGAAAACCGGAGTCTGTAGAGAGCCGATTGGCCCACACATGTCAGATCCCTTTCACACCCAACCCATCCCGCGCTCTCTCTCTCTCTCTCATATTTATCGCTATCTTCCTTACGTTTACGACATCCTATTCTCTCGCCATACTCCCTCTCTCCTTCACAAATGAGAAAATAAGAAAACGGGAGTCTCCAGAGCCGATTGACCTACACATGGCAGATCCCTTTCACACCCAACCCATCTCGTTCTATCTAATTTCAAGTTGAAGCTCTATTGTTCTTGATCCCATTATAGCACTCGGTAGCCTATTCCACATATCTACAACTCTGTTACTAAACGGATAGAGGCAAATCCCTTTTACAGCCAATCTCTCCCTCTCTCGCTCTTGTTTGTTTGCACAATCTGCTCCTTCTGTAGTTTCTCCATGCCCGATAAGTTAAATGATCTTTTGATATCTGTGACACAGCATTTGTATCCAACACAATACCCTGCTTTGCAAAACCGTTGAACCCCGGACAACGTTGCTTGCAACTTTAATTATTATTATTATTATTATTAACCTCCCCCACCCCCCCAAAAAAAAAAATAGGAAACGTGGGGAATGGGCCTGAGTAGATAGATAGATAGATAGATAGATAGATAGATAGATACATAGTTATTATTATTTATACGACACTTACCGCACCTCCAGCCGCCACACCCCCACCGTTGGCGATAGCAGAAGTAGACATCATCCACGCTGCTGCAGACTTTGCTGCAATACCTACTGGCGTAAAACCTACAGCTGAAATATAATAGAAATGGATAGTTAAGCGGAGATGGGCCGTATTTTTGGTCTATTAATTCATTTATTCCATTATTTCTTAGTTTCCTCGCTAGACCTCCATCAAGCTTAGAAAGAAAAAAAAACCTAGACCCCCCTTCAAGATAAATTTGTAAATTTTTCGTTAGAAAAATTTCACGGCCGAAGGCCGATTACTCTTAAAATTACAGGCTTGCTTTCGCTCGCCAGGAAAAAATCGACACCTAAATGGCACGAAAGGTCTTAAAATTGACAACGAAATGGGGTGAAAGGCATTAAAATCGCCAAACTAATGGGCCAAACGTCATAAAATCTGAAAACTAATGGGGCTAAGCATGAGGAAGAGAGGGGACCAGAAAAACGGCCCATGTCCCCTTAACAAAGAGATCCACAACGAGAGAGAGGGAAGGAGGTAGTGGATATTTGTCCAAAACACCCTGACCGTATCATCGAGAACTTAACTAAATTAACATATAATACCCAATCTTAACCAACTAATTAATCAAACTAAGCCACTATTATTCATTATCCGTATTGTTGAATCATAGAAAAGCTAGATATCGCATGATTTGCTAGGTCCCGTTTGGAAGGATTTTGACTCCGAATACCACCTATCACGTTCATTAGAATTACTAAAACATATCTAGTTCAATTAATATATATGGAATAATAAAGAAAAGTTTACTTAATTCATATTATGGTAATGTGATAATCTACAGTGAAAATCGAAACACACCAGCTATAAAATACCACATGGAACACATACAATCGTAGATATAATGCAGTAAACACAAGCAAGAGAAGAAATGCTGTCAGTGCCTATTTTAAATGTGTGATACCGTAAGTAAATACCGGTCTGTGATTGGCTAAAATGCGCGAGCGAGCCCAGCCAGTCTTCACCTCTCGCTTACCTCCCTTGTTTATCATTTTATTTCCCCTTGTGTTTACTTTATGATATATACGTTATTATTGTGTTTCATGTGATTTTTAATAGCTCTTTAGGTTCGGATAAGACTGAAATATATTAAGTAATCATTAATATTACTTAAACATGTCTAGTTTAATGAATAACTAAAGAATAATAAAGATAATAATAAAATATTATCAGCTCTGCTACTCATTTTGGACAGTGTGATGAGATAGCTAATCATGAGCCTCGATAGAAACACCAGTTAGAAGCCAGATGCACGAGTCAACTGAATGGAGTAAAGCTTGCCTTTTGTCTCCATAAAAAAAAAAAAAAAAATCCAATTCAAGGAGCCTCTCTGGGCATGCTCGCAAGATGCAACTCAATCCATCCAGATTCATTCCCGATATGAACAGGATAACATAAACAAATTAAACCTACCAGAAACAACAACCGGAGCTACAAGAACCGCACCAACTCCTACAGCAGCAGCTCCCAACCCTATTTTGGCATAGTACCCATAGTTAGTGTTATTGCCATTGTTGTCGTTGGTGGAGTCCGAATTGTTGGAGTTTGGGGGAGGATCACTTGGAGGCGATCCACCTGTGCCATTATTATTCTGCAACACAATTAAATCATAGTTGGGCATGTAAATATAAAATAGCAATGACAGATTTCAAGTCTGTGAACATGAAGGGTGCTGCACGAAATAATAGGCCTAGAAAGATGTGGGATCATATATATAAAAAGAGTGAGTCCATCCGAAACAGACCTGCTGGGACATGGGACTATACCGGATCACTTAATCTATAAATTGAATGTATGTATGTATGTATGTATCTATGTATGTACCGGCCGTATGTATGTATGTACGTATGTATGTATGTATGTATGTATGTATGTATGTTTATTCAATTCTAGTTCTATATCGGTCCCATCGTTCTTGCTTTGGGCAGAAGATTCTTTTTCATAATTGTCAGAGTAGGAATTTGGGGAGATTGTATATGCTTCTGTTGACAGTCGATTTATGCAGTTAGCAAGAACATCGTTATTAACTTTTATTCAGCATAATAATAATGTAAATCTTATTAAACGAGCTCAGAGTTGTTGAAGAAGGCTCTCTCATAATTATATATATTTGTTTTAATTTATTGCACCAAGGATGTAACATCGGGCACTATCAGGTATATTGCAATTGGATACCATCATACAAATATATAAAGCAGTTCAGTTGAAATAATTCTTCTTTTCAAAACCATATGATATTAATTGCACAAACATAAAGGAAGAATATAGGACTTAGTGTTGTGTTGGTTTTAATGTTATACTAAATTATAATTGTATACTAACCCTCATCCGGTAGGGCTTGGGTCTTTTTGTATTGTTTATATGCTGTGTTTGTGCTTATGACCAAAGCAAAGTTAAGGGGGGACAAACCGTTTTCTGGACCCCCTTCTCCCTAATGTTTAGCCCCAATAGTTTTGAGATTTTAAGACGTTGGTTCCATTAGTTTGGCGATTTTAACACCTTTCGCCCTATTTCGTTGTCAATGTTAAGACCTTTCGTGCCATTTAGGTTTTGATTATTTCCTTGTGAGCGATAGCGAGCCTGCAATTTTAAGAGGAACCGGCCTTCGGCCGGGAAATTTTTCTACCGAAAAATGTACAAATTTATCTTGAAGGGGGGTCTAGAGGGTGTTTTTCTAAACTTGATGGAGGTCTAAGGAGGAAACTAAAAATATATATATATGAATAAATGAATTAATAGACCAAACAAACGGCCAGGCTCCCTTAACCTTAACTCATAATAGTCGTTTATTTAGGTAAATTATAAGGTCTCACCTCTCTGTTATCATGCGGTATGGAGCTTAGGATATCATTGTTTGGTGGGAGGTTCTCTGGCGTCACTCCATCATGTCGAGTACTGAAAGCAAAATAAGTCAAAGTAATTGAAACATGAACATTAAAAATATATGACAAATTTATGAACAAATGAAAATATAATGAAAATAAATGAAAAATTAAAATGAAATGAGTAAAATTAATATATAGTAATAATAAATGAAAACTGAATATTAAATGAAGATGAAAATCAATATGACAGTGGCCAGTGACACAGACCAGACACCTATATAATGGGAAAAACAAACACAGCAAAATTGACAGAATGAATATACACTCCACATGGGTAGGAGCAATTTATTGATACCTTTTCTTCGCATAAATCTTCATCAGGCCAATCTTTGGCCTGATGAAGATTTATGCATAACGTTGTCAATAAAGTGCTCCTCCCCATATGATGTTTATACCTATGAAGTGGATGGAGTATGGATGTGTTCACACCAAGGCCGCAACCAGATATAATTAGGCGCAAAATGTCTGTCCTGAAGTGGAATTTAATTGAATTGACACAATTGTACCTGCATTGTCTTGATATGCACCATACAGTTATGCTCGTATAAAAATCTACCTCCTGTAATTGTCTTTTCTTGTCTCTTTTCTCTTACTAGGATTTTTTTCGGCATTGATTGGACATCCTGTCTATAGCACAAAAACAAACCAAGTAAAATAAATAAAACATGAAACACAAATATAACATATACATAATTAAATATACAATTCTCCCCTTAACCCTCTCAGGCTCAAATTACTCAGATACTATCTAGCAAAATTATCTATTTAGATATGTAAAATAATAGCTAGGTTATCCTTCTAAAATGTTGTTCCTTTAGTGCACGGTCCATAGAAAACCTAAAATGTTTAATGCTAACTTAAGAAAACATTCTAAACCTTCCTGGGGGTAATTTCAGCTTTGAAATATGCTAGCGAATATGCGATTCGAGTTGTGTGCGCAAGAGGGTTAAGAGGAAGTGTACTGGGTTAGCTATAATATTACACACCTGCAGCGGGGACAGACAAGGCATTCATGAACGTTGTTTATCCGGATCAAACACTGCAGACAGAAGGTGTGACGACAGGCCGGCATGGCGACCGGTAGGCGGCTGGCCCGATCGTACTCGTTGTCGCAAACGCCACATATCAACAGGGCGTGATCCTCCATTATCTGAGGAAAGAAAGCCATTACAAGGGGAGGTTTGTATTTATTTGTTCATTTATTTATTTATTTATGTTTTTTATAGTTTCCTCCCTATACCCTCTTGAAGATTAAAAGAATAACCCGAAGACTCACCACTATTCGATTTGCTGTAGCAAATTAGAGATATTTCCTTATCTGCAAACAGTATTTTAGGCATAGGCTGAAGAGAAAGAATAAATGGTGTCATAACACACTGAACAGGTTAATATAACATTTAAATTTGAATACACTGGAACCAAATTTCTACAAAAAATACCTTTTTTGCTACGCTATTGACATTTTAAGACATACAAACTAACACAATACGTACCAATAAATACCAAAACGCACACTAATAAAACTGCTACCAAAAAATAACGTCCGTACTCGACGACTTCTGCAGAGCAACTAAGCATCTGGTCGTTCGTATGAATCTTATCTTTATATACTGGCTTACCAAGCCAAAGTTTCTAAATTGCGCTAGCTTAGATATTTTACAGAGTTAAACAGTATAAGACTAGAATATCACTAGAAACTGGTATAATTTGTGAATATTGCTTAACTTGGCTGGAATATAAATATAGAGCTATATTTCATGTTACTATTGATGGCATTAATCGTCGCTATGTCGAGGTAAATATATATAGATCTAGCGGCGACGTAGCTAACTTGTCAACACTGCCTATAATATAATCAACAGGCGTGTTATCGGCACCCTTTTCGGTCCCAGGCCACTACGGCTACACAACTTTACCACAGGCATTTTAAGGGGGGAGGGTTGGTTTTGATGGCCGCCCTTCTCCCTCATGTTTAGCCCCATTAGTTTTCGGATTTTAAGACGTTCGGCCCATTAGTTTGCCGATTTTAAGACTTTTCGCCCAATATCTTTGTCAAGACCTTTCGTACTAATTAGGTGTCGAATTTTTCCTGGCGAACAAGACCAAGCCTGTAATTTAGGGGGAAGTGGCCTTCGGCCGGAACATATTTGTACCGAAAAATGTACCAATTTATCTAAAAGGGGAGTATTATTTATTTGTTTTCTTCAAAGAATTGATATATATATAAATACATAACTGGACAATTCTAGTTCCAGTATTTTCATCATCATTAACATCATTATGAATATTATTATTTTTTATAATTATGAAAATATATATGTATATATATATATACTATATATACAGTATATATATATAATGTGTATATATATATATATATATATATGTTAGTAAAGCCAGGTAATAAATTTTCTTTAATACATACGAGGTTGAAAGAAATGGCAATTTCTGCGTTGGAAATTTTATTATTCAAAGTTTCCAGGTCTCTGATGAGTTTTCGCTGGGTGGCAGGAAGTAGATGAAGGAGATGAGCAAAATTCATGGTGGTACAGGGTTACATAAATGTACATGATGATACAGGATATACGACGCGTTTCACTGGACAACCAGCATTATCAAGTAAGGAAGGAATGAAATAAAAGGTAAACAGGAAGGGTATATATAGAGGGTGGAGGATCAGAGGAGGAGGAAAACAGGGGGCAAAAGTCTGCTATTGGTGGAAGCGTAAACTAGGAGAGAGAAGGGGTTAACCTCTCCACGCATGCGCACTGGATGCGGGATGGTGGTCAGTAGGTGGGGTCGAAGCTGATTGGCTGCGTGTCGAGGGGCGTGGCCTAAGTTGTGTGGCGCCTGCAGAAGACGAAGCTGAAGGAGGTAGCGCGGGGGGCTGCGTCAAGGGCACCGGGGGGCGAGGAGGGGTGTTAGGTCCGGTAGGGTAGTGCCTTTTGGCAGAAGGAAGGATCTGAAGGTCCAGAGTTTGGTTGTTGATGTTGGGATGTAAGGCTTGGATATATAAAGCTTCGAGTATAGGTAATCTCCTTGGGTCACTTTCTTTATCGAGTATGGTGGTGTGTTTCTCTAACTCGTTGCGTGTAAGGTGAGGGTGGTTAGGGGTGAGATAGTGGTCTTTGATGGCTCCAGCCTGAAGGTGAAGAGTTAACCGACGTGAAAGACGAGTCTGCGTCATACCAATATAGGAATGAGGTCCACAGTCCTCATAATTACAGGTATGTTGGTAAATGACGTGATCGTCGGTCATCGGGCTCTTTATCTTGGTGGAGGCTGGTTTGTTGCGGAGAACGAGGTTGGAGGTCTTGGGGGATTTGTAATAAATTATTAATTTGATTTTGTTTTCCGGGTTGGTTGGGTGGACATGCTTGGAGATTATTTCTTTTAAGACGGCCTCGTCATTTTTGTGTTCAGAGGACATGTAATTGCGGTAGAAGATCTTAATTTCATTGGGGGGGTCAATGTTGGGAGGGCTTTGAGTGTACCATTTTTCAAGATGGTGGTTGATGGTGCTGGAGATGTCGGAGTTGGAGTATCCGTTATTTACTAAAACTTGGGATAGTCTTTCTAGTTCCTGGTGGGTGTCGGCCCAGGTAGAGCAGTGCGTGAGGGCTCTCCTAACATAGGCGGAGATGGAGGATAGAAGATAACGGCGGGGGCATTCACTATCGCCGTTGAGGCATTGTCCTGTGTTAGTAGGTTTAATGTAGACGGTGGTTTTGAACCCATGGTCGTTCAGAGCTACGAGGATGTCGAGGAAGGGGAGTTGTCCATTGTTAGATTTTTCAAAGGTGAAGTTAAGTCCGGAGGAGGTCATGAAGCGACGCTGGAGTTCCTGTAGTTCGTGGAGGTCCTTGATTTGCACGAAGATGTCATCCACGTATCTACAGTAGACGGCTGGTCGTTGGGCAGCTAGGAGCTCTTCCTCGATGGTACCCATGAAAAAGTTCGCAAAAAGAACTCCTAGGGGGCTGCCCATCGCCACACCGTCTATCTGCTTGTACATGTTGCCCCGGGGGCAAAGGAAGGGGGCCTCCTTGGTACATAGCTCCAGTAGTGTTTTCAGGGCCTTCTCCGGGATGTCCAGTGTAGGTGTATCAGGGCAATGATAAATTCGACGTAGAATCATGTCAATGGTCCTATCCACTGGCACGTTGGTGAACAGGCTTTCTACGTCGAGAGAGGCGATAGTGTGGTTGTTGTTACGGGGGGCGTCTCGTAAAATTTCCAAGAAATCGTGGGCTGAGTTAAGGTTGAATTGGCTGGGCACGTAGGGGGTGAGGAGGTTGTTCAGGGCCTTGGCGATCTGGTAGGTGGCAGTGGGGATCTGGGAGATGATGGGGCGGAGGGGGTTCCCAGGTTTGTGTGTTTTGATGGTTCCGTACGCATAACCAGGGGTGTATTCTCCGACGAGTTTTTTAAGGAGGGATCCACCTTAAAAAACTCGTCGGAGAATACACCCCTGGTTATGCGTACGGAACCATCAAAACACACAAACCTGGGAACCCCCTCCGCCCCATCATCTCCCAGATCCCCACTGCCACCTACCAGATCGCCAAGGCCCTGAACAACCTCCTCACCCCCTACGTGCCCAGCCAATTCAACCTTAACTCAGCCCACGATTTCTTGGAAATTTTACGAGACGCCCCCCGTAACAACAACCACACTATCGCCTCTCTCGACGTAGAAAGCCTGTTCACCAACGTGCCAGTGGATAGGACCATTGACATGATTCTACGTCGAATTTATCATTGCCCTGATACACCTACACTGGACATCCCGGAGAAGGCCCTGAAAACACTACTGGAGCTATGTACCAAGGAGGCCCCCTTCCTTTGCCCCCGGGGCAACATGTACAAGCAGATAGACGGTGTGGCGATGGGCAGCCCCCTAGGAGTTCTTTTTGCGAACTTTTTCATGGGTACCATCGAGGAAGAGCTCCTAGCTGCCCAACGACCAGCCGTCTACTGTAGATACGTGGATGACATCTTCGTGCAAATCAAGGACCTCCACGAACTACAGGAACTCCAGCGTCGCTTCATGACCTCCTCCGGACTTAACTTCACCTTTGAAAAATCTAACAATGGACAACTCCCCTTCCTCGACATCCTCGTAGCTCTGAACGACCATGGGTTCAAAACCACCGTCTACATTAAACCTACTAACACAGGACAATGCCTCAACGGCGATAGTGAATGCCCCCGCCGTTATCTTCTATCCTCCATCTCCGCCTATGTTAGGAGAGCCCTCACGCACTGCTCTACCTGGGCCGACACCCACCAGGAACTAGAAAGACTATCCCAAGTTTTAGTAAATAACGGATACTCCAACTCCGACATCTCCAGCACCATCAACCACCATCTTGAAAAATGGTACACTCAAAGCCCTCCCAACATTGACCCCCCCAATGAAATTAAGATCTTCTACCGCAATTACATGTCCTCTGAACACAAAAATGACGAGGCCGTCTTAAAAGAAATAATCTCCAAGCATGTCCACCCAACCAACCCGGAAAACAAAATCAAATTAATAATTTATTACAAATCCCCCAAGACCTCCAACCTCGTTCTCCGCAACAAACCAGCCTCCACCAAGATAAAGAGCCCGATGACCGACGATCACGTCATTTACCAACATACCTGTAATTATGAGGACTGTGGACCTCATTCCTATATTGGTATGACGCAGACTCGTCTTTCACGTCGGTTAACTCTTCACCTTCAGGCTGGAGCCATCAAAGACCACTATCTCACCCCTAACCACCCTCACCTTACACGCAACGAGTTAGAGAAACACACCACCATACTCGATAAAGAAAGTGACCCAAGGAGATTACCTATACTCGAAGCTTTATATATCCAAGCCTTACATCCCAACATCAACAACCAAACTCTGGACCTTCAGATCCTTCCTTCTGCCAAAAGGCACTACCCTACCGGACCTAACACCCCTCCTCGCC
>CM064580.1:40994231-41069760 GCA_032716605.1 Paralithodes platypus
TTAGCCTATTTTTTGGAAAGCTGTGTGTAATCAGTAAGCTACAACTACAACCTACTGCATATTATAGTTTTAGCTTTCTAGGTCTGTGTTTAAGTGTTTTGGAGGGAACACATCAAACCAATGCTAAATTCATATGATAAAAGTTAGCCGTTAACTGTTAACGTTAGCTTCCACTAGTTTCTTTAGCGGTTTAGCGTTATCGAACCTAACGTTTTAAGTTAGCTGATTAGCGGTTATTTCAGCTAACTTTTCGGTTAGCTGTGGCCACCACTGCATATATATATATATATATATACAGTATATATATATATATATATATATATATATATATATATATATATATATATATATATATATATATATATATATATATAATATATATATATATATATATATATATATATATATATATATATATATATATATATATATATATATATATATATACCGTATATCCCGTCACATATTTCACATACAAAATAACAAGCTTATGAACAACCGTGGTATGTTTGTCATTTAGTTCCTGGTAATTGATAAGATTCTGATTACTGTGAATCTAAAGTTGTTTATCGATATATGTTTGTCAGGACCCGGATTCTAGAGGTGTTATCAGTTATAACGTGGTATGAACAAGGGCAAGTACAGTACATGCATACGTAATTCATTTTAAACCTATATACTGAAGTGATTTTTTTGGATCCCCTTCTATTTTGTCCCTTTGGAGAGTTTAAGACATTTTGCCCTAGTATTTTAGCGATCATCAGACGCTTTAGGCACATTCAGTTTATATATTAATTTATTCATATTTTTATTTTATTTTTAAATGTATTTTAGGAGAAACCAGACATCGGTCGGAACAGTTTACTTCCGAAATGTGTATGCTGTAAATATAATCTAGAAGGAAGGTCTGGGGTATTTTATATTATTAAGCAGGGATCTGGGGAGATGTTTGGTTTTAGTCTAACTGGAAAACTGAAATTAATATACTCGAAAATTGAAAACAACCTCCATAAGAAAATATAATATATAAAATAATACATACATACTATTACTACTACTACTACTACTACTACTACTACTAATAATAATAATATTAATATTAATAATAATAATAATAATAATAATAATAGTATAGCACCACACTAAACCTTCAAACCGTCGAAAGAGCCAGCATTAAAGTCGGACTGATCCATATGAGGAACAGTCCAAATGAATAGCAGGAAAAATATATGTTACCCTATGTCCCCCCCCCCAAAAAAAAAGGGGGGGGGAGGGGAAAAAGGGAAAAACGAAAAGAAAAAAATAGGAAACGTGGGGATTGGGCCTGAGTAAATAGATAGAAATAGATGTCCAGTTACTATCACTTTTCCAGTACAGTACTCGTATGTTTCCAATGGCCCGTTGTTGACCCCTTCTATACGGCGATGTCTTATTAATTTTATTGTGGTTATATTTAGACGATTTTGTGCAGTTTAAGAAGGATCTGTGGTAGTAATTATGGTTAAGTGAGACAGTTTGAAGCCTGTTAATTGTTGGAGGCCTTTTTTTTTTTTTTTTGCAACTGAATACAATCATATAATAGTAGCCAGAATAAAGCTAAAAGGGCGGCACCGGCACAAAAGGGGTTAAGGGGAGATGGGTCGTTTTTCTAGATCTCCTTCTCCCTCATGTTTCGCCCCTTTAGTTTTCAGATTTTAAGATGTTTGCCCCATAAGTTTGTCGATTTTAAGACCTTTCGCCTTATTTCTTTGTCAATATCAAAACCTTTCGTGCTATTTAGGTGTCGATTTTTTCATGGCGAACGAGCCTGTAATTTTGGAAGAATGTACAAATTGATCTAATTTTTAAGTTTGATGGGAGGTTTATGGAGGAAACTAGAAAAAATATTAAAAAGATAAATAACTGAGTAAATAAATAAGCCGCTCTCCCCTTAAGGATGCTTTTATCATATGCTAGCCGGCTGGCCCTTGGCAATTACATGGCTCCTACATTGGCACCCTCCAAGATCCAGTTATAAAGGAAGTTGGAGTTGTAGACATCACCATTTAGCGGCATGCCAGCTAAAATACGCAGATACGCCATACATAAATACAGAAACATCCAATTTATCAACAACTCTGATATTGTCTGTATTTCTTCTTAATAATGATGTTGATATAGCTAACTAGGAGGGGTACCCGGCGTTGCCCGGGTTTAAATTCTACTACCATAATCACCATCATCAATCACTACTACCACAATTATCACAATACTACTACTACCATAATCACCGGCCTTGACCTCCCTGTGCCTCATTAAACAGCGACCTCGATTTCGGCCGCTAAATGACCTCCGATTTTGGATCTGACCTCATCCGTACCCCCATTTTGGGGAGCTGCGAACAACTTTCGTTCCATACACCTTTTCGATCAGAGGCCTCCTTCTGCCCCAAACGGCATTTTGTTTCCGCATTTTTTTCGCTCCCATATACTACATAAGTTCTGCCGAAAATTTTATTAAACAAAAGTGTCTCTGATTTCCACTAAACTCGCCTAAAACCATCTCCAAAGCCTGGACTTTCCAACGGTGCCCCACACTCCCACCTGGCACCAAAACTGTGGGAAGAGTTTAGTAACAAAGGTCGGGTAACTGACAAAGAGACAAACAATGACCTTTATTTATTAAGATAGCTAATATAGCTAATATAGTTAATATAGTTAATATAGCTTCCTTAAGGGGGTAGTGGCTATTTATTTGGTCTATTTGCATATTTATTCATTAATTTTTTAGTTACTTCGTTAGACCTCCATCAAGCTTATAAAACACCCCCTAGACCCGCCTTCAAGATAAATGTGCAAATTTTTCGATAGCTTCGGCCGGTTCCTTTTAAAATTACAGGTTCGCTATCGCTCGCCAGAAAATAAATCGACACCTAAATGGCACGAAAGGTTTTAAAATTGACAACGAAATGGGGCGAAAGGTCTTAAAATCGCTAAACTAATGGGGTGAACGTCTTAAAATATCAAAACTAATGGTGCTATACTGTATATGAGGAAGAAAAGGGGCCAGAAAAATGGACCATCTCCCCTTAACCCTATTAGGTGCAGGGCGGGCCAATTTGGTTCTCCCTGTTTTACTCCATTAGTTTGGAGATTTTAAGACGTTTCACCTTATTAGCTTGGCGATTATAAGATGCTTCAACTCAATAAGGTGTCGATTTTTCCCTGGGCGAGCGATAGCGAGCCTGCAATTTGGGAGAAATCGGCCTTTGGCCGGGAAATTTTTCTACCGAAAAATTTACATATTTAGCTTGAAGGGGGTCTGGGGGACGTTTTTTTAAAGTTTGAAGGGGGTCTGGAGAGGCGTTTTTTTTTTTAGTCTGGGTGTAAACTAAAAACACATTGTTCGAAAATGACTAAAATAATTAAAACCCTCAATAATAATTTAACAGAATACTATAATAACCCCGGGGTAAGGCGTTGCACCAGATAGTGTTAAAGCCTGACATTTGCAAGTGGTCAATTGACGGCTCATTACCGCTTGTCCAGAAAATATCGACACCGGAATGGCTTAAGGGAGGTAGTCGATTTTTGTGGACCTCCTTCTCCCTCATGTTTAGCATATTTGTTTTGAGATTTTAAGACGTTCGTTCCCTAAGTGTGTCATTGTTTAGACCTATTGTGCCAGGGGAGGTGTGGCAGAGTGGTCTTGCCACTGGACTGGTAATCCAATGGACCCGGGTTCGAATACCAATATGTCAATGGGAAGATATTATTGGGATGGAATTTGTGCTGTACCTAGTTTCAGTGCATTACCACAGCACACCGAAATGCCAAAACAAAATACCCTCATTGTTCCCTGATTAAATAGCACTGTATGAATATTCCCTTATTCAAAATATGCTACAGGGGGGCAATGCCTAGTGAGTTAATCGCTCAATAGGTGACGTTCTGAGAGTGAGGGTCCGAGCCTGGGGAGTGAGACTGTGAAGCACAGAGGCGAAGCAGCTTCAGAGATGGAGTTGGGTTCGAGCCGTGAATAGGTGCTTCGCATGTCTCACTCCCTAGACTGGAACAAGACCTCACGGGCCTCACCGTGTTCAGCGGTAGAGTGTAAAGGCTATCAGCCTATGCCCGAGAGGGAGTAGTTGGAATATAGAAAAAAAAAAAAAAAATTTAGGTGTCGATTTTGTCCTTGCAAGCGATAGCAAGCCTGTAATTTCAGAAGGAACCGGGACCTTTTTCTATCGAAAAATGTACACTTTATTTTGCATGGGGTCTAGGGTGTGCTATTATAAGCTTAATGGATGTCTAGCGAAGAAACTAAACAATAAACTAATTAATACATGGACCAAAAAACAAGCACTACCCCCTTAAAGCGCATTATAATTGCCAAACTAATGAGTTGAAACGTCCTATAATCTCCCAACTAATGGAGTAAACGTAGAGGATCCGAAACGATCCAATCGCACCAGAAAGGGTTAACCCCTTTAGAATCATGACACATTTTGACATTATGCTCTGACAGCTGACTTAATTTGTACATTGTTATTCTCCGGCGAACCTGGATTTCTCCATACAATGATGGCTCGCTATCGCTCGCCAGGAAAAAAACGATACCTGAATGGGGAGAAACGTCTTAAAATAATAGGCTGAATTGGGCCGAATGGATAGAACCCAGAGAGAGAAAGCAGGTCGGTCCCCTTAAACATCATCAGCTTAGTGTTATTTTATGGTAAGAGGTTGGTATTTGCCATAATTTTGGTTGACTACTTCAGTACTAGGACGCTCTTTGCATTTCATTCTGGCTGTCGATAGACGATTTTATTCCGTTTTAGAAGTCATTCTTTGAGGGGCCTTCTAAAGCTGTATCAAATCGTCTATTGATAGCCATAATATAGTTTAATAGGCGTACTCGTAACCTGAATGGGCTACAATGTTTATTTATCAGTTGACACAGAACGGACAATGTGTATATAACAGGATTAATAATATTCACAATAAGTTCACTATTTCACTATTCCATTAATAATATCTATGATTATGAGATAAATATTATCCTGAGTAAATTATGAACACAATAAAGTAAAGCGAATTGTGCAGCTACATTTAAATGAACAAACATGTCGCAATCAGATTTACTTGTAATTAATCAGTAATGGTTGTATTTTATCTACAAAATGAGACCCTCTATGCACTTTCAAACAAAAAATATAGCCTTCATACATTTCTCTAATACAGGATAGATGTTACTATTATTGACAATGTTTGTCTGCACAGACAAATTGATAAAAGCAGTTTGTTACTATTGTAATTACTAAATCAGCTTAAACTTCATCTCTCAGATCGGTAATAATTGATAATAAAGTTTACTATTACTTCAATGTTCTTATGTTGATGTTGTTGTTGTTGTTGTTGTTCCCCAAGCTGCCTGGCCGATTGTTTCTACTATAATAGAAGACGTTTATCTGAAGAGATATATTGGTTATTGAATGTTGCATTAGGTTATGCAGTCCGTGGGCCAAATTAGAGATCTTACTATAAAAAAATGAGAACAATCATATTTATTATCTACTAATCATTGTACTGTATATTATTATTGTGGGAGTGTTATATAGATTTGAATTTTTTTTTTTCAATAAGTATAGAATTTCTGATGTAATTGTGCAGTCGTTTACTACTGTTAATGCCTTTCCCTTACCCTTTTTTTTAATGGTAACGAATCAGTGGAAATTCAGATCTAACCCTTGGACGATTAAGATTGATTGTTTCTGCATTCATTTGAAGACATTAACATGTCCTGTACAAACATATTTGTTATTGAAAGGTGTATTATGAGCTGCGCAGAGACCACGGAATAAAGGTCGAGCATGAGTGGTGTATCTGGTGGTGGTGAGGGGCTGAGTGTTGACAGCCAAGGTGTTGGTGGATCACTCGTCATGGAGCCGTCAACCAGACAACTCCTCCTTCTTCTCCTCCTCCTGTCTCCAGCTCCTGCAGTGGCTGGCTTCCTCGATCGATCTCTATTAATGGCAGGTCAGGGTCTCAGTCACAAACCCAAAATGTTATAATACAATTCCTCTGGGGGTGATATAGATATACAGTAGATTAGTCACAGCGAAGACTAATGCATTTCTCTTCTCACTCAGAAAGTCGTCGGGTAACTGAGAAGGCTCTCGTCTCTCTGGGATCAGGGCCACTGCGTCACCACGACCTCCTGATAGTCCTCGATGATCACAATCAACACCTGCTTGACGTGAGCAGTGTCATAAAAGCAACCAAGAACATTCATTCACGAGTCCTTTTATCATCTCAAAACTCAATGCTGTCCAATACGTACCCTTCGGATCAAACTAAAGGATCTACTCTTGCTGCTCTCCTTCTCTTCCAAAACGATCCTACCGAATTCCTCCTTCTCCTGGCAGACAATAAAGATTGGAACCCCAGCTATGTTGTTCTGGTGTGCCTCAACCCCCAGCTCAACACCACGTCCGTCCTCAGTCAGCCCGTCGTCCAGCGGTCACAGTTCATTTTGCTGCTGCAGTTGTCAGTTCGGGGCGGCTCACCTCGCCTCACTGCCTACACCAGCTTGCCAACTTACAACACCCACTCGGGGAATTCATTCACCAAAACACAGCTAGGAATATGGAATCCCGACATGTTTCACACTCTCCAATCTTCCTTTCTTTCTCGATTTCAAGACTTTGGAGGTCAGCATTTAAAGGTGACCCTGTTATGCTATGATGAGCCTTTTAATTATTTTAATGAAAATGGTCAATGTATTGGAGGCAATCCAGATGCTCTAAGAGTTATTGGAAATAAATTGAATTTTAACTTCTCCATCATTTTACTCGAGGAAATTGTGTGGGGTGTTAAAATAAACGGGACATGGAGAGGCTTGTTTGGAGAACTGATGTATAAGGGGAAAGATATAATACTCAACTCGCAGAATATCAATGGTGATGCACTCGCTGATTTTGACTGGACTTACCCCTACTGGGAGAACAGTTTTGCCATCATCTTAGAAGTACCTCCACCACTGCCACAATGGAGGAATATCCTTTACCCTTTCTCTAAATTGACCTGGGGCCTGGTGGTCATCACTACAGTGACTGTCGCCTCAACTCTAGCACTACTGCTTCACCGTCTCCACCACACCAACGACCCACTGGCTATGGCTCTCAAGGTGAACCAACAAGTGCAAACTATTAACAAGTAGCCTACAGTCACACGTCATAGTTCACAACTAGGATAAATTAGCATTAGCTGTGTCCAAGCCACTCAAACACAGACAATTCACATACTTGATTAACTTCGTGTAATAAGTAGCATAATGATTATATTAATAAAACACTGTACCTCACTGGCTTCTGCATAGCTAAAACAATATTTTACCCCCCCCCCCACCTCATCCGGTAAACACATAGTGGTAGGTGGATTACATATATAGGTCACAAGGTGAGCTAATACATACAGACAGTCTATACTGTCTCACGCTCACTTACTCATGGTGAGCCAACACATTAAAATAAATTAGTATATAAAGACAGATTGATTAACATTGCATATTGACAATTATGCTGGGATTAACTAAACGCATTTTTTGTGGTAAGATTAACTAGTTTAATTTCAAGGGAAACCCAAACATTCTAACTAATAGGTAACTCCTAGAGATGATTAATGATCTCCTCAACTGTACCTCTAGCCCTATCCACTTATAGGCTGATGACTCTACCTTACACTATTCAAATCGTTTTTCACAACAAACCAGCAATCTTGTTACTTTTAACGCCTCCAAGAGCCAATTTCTCCCTCTATCTACCCGTCTCAATCTTCCGTAAAGACTATCAATTATTATTCAACAATACACAAATCAACCCTTCATCTTCTCTCAATATTCTAGGTGTATCTTTTTCATCTGACTTTTCTTGGAAAGATCATAATACCACTCTTACTAAAACAGCTTCCCAAAAGTTTGGTGTGCTCAACCGTCTCTGTGGTTTCTTCACCCCAGCACAGCTTCCTGCTCTGTATCGGGGTACAGCGCGCCATTGTATCGAGAATTGTTCGCATGTATGTGTAGATTCCACTCATACTGCACTTCTCAAAACAGTACATTCAAAAGCATTTCGCCTCATCAAATCGCTTCCTCTTACCAGTTCTCTATAATCTCTATCTTCACACTGCAATGTTGCATCTCTTTCACTCTTCTATTGCTATTACAACAATCGGTGCTCTTCAGAGCTCTCTCAATGCATACCTCCTCCCTTGCGGTGAGTGATAGGCACCCGGCTGTCAACACAGTCCCACTTCTATTCTGTCCAGCTCTTCAACCCAAGAATTAACAAAGTTTCTCAGTCTTTCTTTCATCTAACAAGTGAACTCTGAAACTCTCTCCCTCAATCCACCTTTCCTTCATCCTATGACTTAGGCAGCGTTAAACTTCGTGTGTTTAGGTATTCAACCCCAACATCTTTTGAATATGGCTCTGTCACTCTTTCACATTTAGGAGAAACACTTGTCACAGGCAGCCTTACCTTTTATCTCCTTCATTCACGTAAACAAAATATGTTCATATTTGTACTCCTAATATGTGTATCAGTTTTGTTACAGTTATGTATATGTTATATTATGCAAATACAACATTTATGGTGTAGCTGCCAATACGACTAACTCGTCCCATAAGAGGGCTCCACTCTCCTACAGGTCCATCAGTAATATAATAACCTGGAGGAAGACCACCTGTCGTCATCCCTTGTAAACTGAGTGAAACAAAGTTACAAGCAGAATGAGATCAGTGAAACTACCATATGTACTAAAGTCGGTATCACACGAGCGCTTTTTCCCTCAACATTTATCCTCAACACTGGTCTGGCAGCTTAGGAGGTTAACATTTAAAATAGGTCGGTTACCTAAATTCATCTACCATCAGTCTAGTTGCCGATACCAGTGCAAAAGATCCCAGAAATGTTGCCAGCAAAATGTTAATCATCGAATGTTGACTATAAAAGCTCTCGTGTGATACCGGCTTAACCGTCCTCAAAGACAGTAAAGGGACCTACTTCTGCATCACCAGTCATTTAAGGGGGGATGGGCCGGTTTTCTGGACCACTTTCTCCCTCACGTTTAGCCCCATTAGTTTTGGGAATACTATAGGTCCCTCTTAAGCTACATCAAATCTTCTAATTTAGCAATAATAAATGGTAGAAATGTGTCATCGTGCTGAAGGGTTTAACTAAAATTCCGTGCCCCAATATTACAATACGTTCAGTCTCTCCAAATTCACCCTAATCGAGATAATTGTAAATCCTTCCTGCTTTCCAGTTAGTAAAACAGGTCCCTGATCGAGGCATATTTACTGCAAGTAATTGTAAAATTACTTGTTGGCTTATCATTAGAGTCACTTGCTAAAACCGGTATCACACGAGAGCTTTTATAGTCAGCATTCGATAATCAAAAAATTTCTGGCAAAATTTCTGGACTATTTTGCACTGGTATCGGAAACTAGACTGATGTTAGGTGAATATAGGTAGCAAAAATACTATATATGTTAACCTCATAAGCTGCCAGACCAGTGTTACGGATAATTGTTGAGGGAAAAAGAGCTCGTGTGATACCAGCTTTTTGAGCGATTTTTGCATGTATTCATTATTTTTCTAGTTTCCTCCCTAGACCTCCATCAAATTTTAAAAACGTCCATTAGATACCCCTTCTAGATTAATTTGTACATTTTTCGGTAGAAAAATGTCATATACAGTACATATTTAAATTCTGCGTGTTAGGTTACTTCGGCTGTAATGACTCGACTTATTGCAACAAGTGGGGTGGTGGATGATACTGTATATATTTAGTAGTATCTTTAATGGGGATGTTACATACATATACAGATTATATATATATATATATATATATATATATATATATATATATATATATATATATATAATATATATATATATATATATATATATATATATATATATATATATATATATATATATATATATATCTATATATATATATGTATATATATATATATATATATATATATATATATATATATATATATATACTGTATATATATTGGTTTGTCTTTTTTTCTCTATGTGGATGAGGGAGACAAAAGACAGAGCTGCCTGTGCCTGTGACAAGTGTCTCCCCCAGATTTGAAAGTGACGGAGCCAAATTCATGGAATGTTAATAAGTTTAGAGAGATTTTTTTTTTTTTTTGTGGCAGAAAGAAGTGTGGTGTGCCTGTTTAATGTACTGAAATATATGACAGGAGGTGTTTGAGAGAGCTAGCTGGATCACTCTGTGTAGGTGAAGCACAAACAGAAACAGTAAAGGAAGTCAGACAAATAACAGGAGTTCCAGCAACTCCTTATCAAATGCCTCCCCTGGGTATTGGTTTGTTCGAATGGTGCCTGCAATCTCCCCCTCTGTTATCTGTTATAGAGATCGCTACCTGCAAGTGACACCGATTAGCATGTCGTCCATGGTAATTTGTTTAGGGTTTATTCCCCTAAATGGGTTGCCCTTCCAAGGCTATCGAGTTCCATCCACCCCGAAACACCCATTTCAGATACAAGGGGGAGTGCTAACACCAGAGACAACCTTATCACATTATAGGGGAAGAGTGAAGGATGGACCTCAGGGACCCTGACCCATACATCAGGGGAAAGAAGGTCTAGATTGTGCCATTCAGGGCTGGACTGGTTAGTGTAGGAAGAGGACTTCCCCAAGTTCCCCCACACTATGAAGCGGACCCCAGTGCACAAGAGGGCCATGGAGGACGAAGAGTTCAAGCAACCCGACTCCTCAGAGTCCCCCAGGACCCCTTCGCAAACCACAGTCAAGATCCTCACCATCACCAATACCAAACCCCATACCACCTACACCTTCCCATCCTCCCCCACTCACTTGCCCCACAATACTAACTCTTCTGTATGTGTTTACTCTAGATTTCAACTTAAATTATCCTTCCATATATATATATGTATAATGATTTATCTCGTGATAGATCAGTGGTGGTATGGTGATACAACCGATGGATCCGTGTGAGGTTGTGGTGTGGTGGGGTAGAGTGTGGCTGGTGGTGTGGTGGTTGGCCATGTTTGTGTTGGCAGCTACGTACACCGGGAACCTGGTGGCTGTTCTCACCGTGCCCGCATACGCTGCCAGAATACAAACAGTGCACCAGTTGGCACTGTCAGACTACATGTAAGATTGCTTGTACTATCGCTCTCTCTCTCTCTCTCTCTCTCTCTCTCAAACTACATGTATGGTGACCCTCTTTGTTTTTGTGTCGCTCTATGCCAAAGTAAATTACATAACCTATTCATTGGCCCGTTATGTACCGGTGACATCTTTATTTATTTTATTCTAGCTATAGTTGGCAGACTTTGAAACTTAGGAAGGATATATGGTAGTTAAAGGATTAATTAATATATTCTTTAGCCTTTGATTGATAGACGTCCTTCATAACCTGAAAAAAGATTGTCTAATAGTATCCAGATCATAATTAAGAGGACATCGCCGGTACTGAAGGGGTTAAAGTAAAAACCTTCGTTAAACATTATCTCATACTTTTCTCCTAAATATAGTTTTCTATTTTGCTAGTGTACTGTCTATAAACTTATATATATATATATATATATATATATATATATATATATATATATATATATATATATATATATATATACTTATATATTCTAGCATTGCATGCACGTTAAACACGTCTCGAATATACACGCATTTCCTCGGTCTTTATGATGCAAACATTGCTATTTGTTATACTTGTGTATACTATACTTGTCTTATATGGTATGGGGGTAGATTGTAGGCACCAATCGAACAGGGCTATACCCAGGAGAGGTTGTAGGCATTTAATAAGGAGTTGCTGGAACTCCTGTTTCATTTGCTTGGACTGTTACTGATTCCCTTTGTGCCTCACTTACACTGAAAGTAGTCCAGCCTGCTCTCACAAACACCTTCTCCTCCTATCTACTACTTAACTACACTTAACATGCACACAACACTTCCCCCTTCCACAAAAAATATATAAATATATACACCGGTATATATATATATATTATGATGATAAGCACAAACCAAGCCTCGGAGTCCCCAGGGGGGCACCATAAATGCTCCCACACCTACCCGACCTGCTCCTGACGACCCCTCTAAATACTCTGAACCACGGCCTGTCACTCTTACTATCAACTTTTGCAATATTTGTGGCCTTTACTCTATTTTTCACTCAGTTGAACACTAGCTCTCCTCCTACAAACCTGATCTTCTTTTCCTCACTGAAATCCAGGTGTTTGAGGCAACTGCCAGCAGCCCCTTCTCTGTATCCTCCTACTTTATCTATCCTAGTTTCAAAGCCAAAGGCGTATGTTGTGCAACTCTCAAACCCAAGAGTATAACTTTACTCTCAGTCTTTCTTCTATTCAACAGCTGAGCTCTGTTATTCTCTCCCAGAATCAGTATTTCCTTCTTCCTATGACTTAAATTGCTCCAAACTCTGTGTGTCCAGGCATTTTGGCTCGGACATCCCTTGATTTTGGCCCTGCACTCTTTCAACTATGGGGGAGGCACTCGCTACAGGCAGTTCTGCCTTTTGCCTCCCTCACTCACATAGAAAAGAAAAAAAAAAAAAAAAAAAAAAAAAAATATATATATATATACGGTATATATATTTTTTTCTTATACTTTTATCAACTCTGCGTAAGCAGAGTTTGGTATCGACCCCCGTATAGTGGGTACCACACAAAAAAAATGTCTGTCGTCGTCGTCGTCGTCGTCGTCCGTCTGTCTCGGAACTCCTCCTAGACCGTTGGACGGATTTTCACCAAATTTCACACGAACATTTGTTGCGTGAATACAAAAGTCAGTCAAAAAAGATTTTTTGAATTTATGCAATAGTTATTTTTTTAGGTCCAAAATATGGTTTTGCTCCCCCCCCCCCCCCACAAGCAATGATGGCGTTCTTACTGTGTGAGAGAAGCATTCGTTTTGGGAGCGAAAACATCTCGCTACGCATTTGCTAGGTTAAGTTAGTTTAGTTGGCATTAGAAGTGATGGTAGTAATATTTGGATTTATGGTGATAGTAGTGATAATGGCGATAATTGTAGTGATGATGGTTGTAGTTGTATTGATGATGATGACAGTAGTGATGATGATGACAGTAGTAGATATGATGGTGACAGTAGTAGTAATGATGGTCATAATAGTAGTGATGATGGTGACAAGTAATGATGATAGTTGTAGTGATAATAATGACAGTAGTGATGATGGTAGTGACGATGGTGTGAGTATTAGTGATGATGGTGAGTAGTAGTGAGGATGGTGAAATTTGTAGTGATGACGATAGTTGTGGTGATGAAGTTCATAGTAATGGTGATGATGGCAGTAGTAGTGATGATGGTGATAGTAGAATAAATTATGGTAATATTTGTGACAGTAGTAATGATGATGGTTATAGTAGTAGTGATGATGTTAACAGTAGTAATGATGATTGTAAGATGGTGGTGATGATATTAGTAGTGATGGTTGATAGTTGTAGTATCAATGATGATAGTAGTGATTAAGATGCTAGTGACAATGGACAGTGATGATGGTGAGACTAGTAGTGATAATTGTAATTGTAGTAGTGATGATGATCATAGTAATGGTGATGATGACAGTACTCGTGATGATTGTGGCAGTTGTAGTGATGATGGCAGTTGTAGTGATAATGGCAGTAGTAGTGATTATGTTGATTGTGATTGATGATGGTATTAGTAGTGATGATGGTAACCCATCGCAGAGTTGGATATGCCGTTTTGATTTTGGGCAAAACGGCACGTCTACTTTATTAACACTTTACCCAGTCCAAAGTCATATATCTCACCCCTCAGCTCTCCAGATCCGTATCACCATTCTATATACAAGCCAATGGGACTTTCATGAAACACACTTGTCCAATTAGGATTATTTTGTCATATGTTAATCCTCCCTTTGCTTAAAGATTATTGAAACTAATAACTTTAAACGTCTAAATACAGAGGATGCTGTATTCTTAAACAGGTGGTATTTCCTCCACTGATTTTATTATATTTATATATTTTTATCTAACCCCTCTGTGGGCCCTTGCAGCCAGCATATATGACCCAGTTGTCCCTATGGAGGGATTGGTGTTTGGACATATTGCATCTTTCCAAAGCTTTATGATTAAGATAAGATCGATCGAATGAATATGAATGAAACATGATAACTAATAGTTACAGACAATATATATTCAGGGAGCCCACCTCGCTTTTGTTCTCTTTCTCTCCCTCTCTCTTTGATTTGTATCCATTCGGCCCCATTCAGGCTACTGTTTTAAGACGTTTACCCCCCATCAAGGTGTCAATATTTTCCTGGCGAGCTGTAGCGAGCCAGCATATATATTATTTTGTTTTGACAGCAAGCTAAATTTGTACATTTTTCGATAGACAAATGTCTCCGGTGAAGCCGGATTTCTCCATACAATGCTGGCTCGCTATCGCTCACCAGGAAAAAAATCGACACCTGGATGGGGATAAACGTCTGAAAACAGTTGGCTGAATGGGGCCGAATGGATAAAAGCCAGGGAAAGAGAGAAGAGGAGAGAAAGATACAAAAAGCCGGTGACCCCCCCTTAACGAGACCTAATTAATATCTTCTGTACCGGCGACGTCTTTTTAATTTTACTCTTGCTATGTTTAGACCTGAGGTAGTAAAAAGGTTGAAGTGAGATAGTTTAAAGCCTGTTAATTATTATATTGCTTACACCAACCAACTTCACATCTTAACTCAATTAATGGATACCCTAATTAAACTGAAAGAAATTGTCTTATAGTAGCCAGAATGATGTTAAAAATACGTCGCCGGTACAGAAGGGGTTAAGGCAAATGAAACCAAAATAAAACAATCTTTGGAGTACCACATATATTCATTGGTATCATTGATTTCATTAATTAGGCATATTTGTAAGTTAAGGGGAGACTGACCGTTTCTTTGGTCTATTAATTCATTTATTCATATATATTCGTTTAGTTTCCTCCCTAGACCTCCATCAAGCTTCGAAAAATACCCCCTAGACCCCCCTTCAAGATAATTTTTTAAATTTTTCGGTAGAGAAATGTCCCGGCCGAAGGCCGATTCCTCTTAAAATGGCAGGCTCGCTATCGCTCGCCAAGAAATAATCGACACCTATAAGGCACGAAAGGTCATAAAATGGACAACGAAATGGGGCGAAATGTGTTAACATCACCAAACTAATAGGCCGAACGTCTTATAATCTCAAACTAGTGGGGCTAAACATTAGGGAGAAGGGGGTCCAGAAAAACGGTCTGCCTCCCCTTAATTGGTGGGTTGGTGAAAATATGAATACAAACTCGTATTTCCACAGACCTTGCATGGCCGACTATGGGAGTATCATACCTGAGATCCTCAAGTCTTCGAAGAACCCCACCCTGGCCACCCTGGGAAGCAAGCTCTTCTTGGACACGAACCTAAACCCCTTTGATCCTTACGGGTTCCTCCTAGGCAAGGTTTACGCTGGCACCCATGCCCTCATTGTATCATTCGACTATCTTCTATTTACCCAGCACAAGAAGAAGATCACCCGTTCTACCTACATCATGGACGATAAGGTCTCTGTTTATGTCATTCTCTCTATATAATTCCGTCTTCTTTACCCAGCACAAGAAGAAGATCACCCGCTCTAACTACATCATGGCAGATAAGGTCTCTAATTATGTCATTCTCTCTATATATTTCCGTCTTCTTTACCCAGCACAAGAAGATCACCCGCTCTAACTACATCATGGACGATAATGTCTCTGTTTATGTCATTATATCTATATAATTCCGTCCGTCTATATCAACAAGGTCCATGCGATAACTCATGTCCTGCATGAATCCGTCGACTTCTTCAGCCTCACCCTGCACACGCAATAAATCAGTCGTTATACCTACCTTTTGGCTGGTAGTCTCTCTCTCTCTCTCTCTCTCTCATTATATAATCATAGTTAAAGGATGGATACTTGTAGAATAAGAAATTTAATTACATATTAAATAGTTCATAATTTTATGGAAAAAGAAAACGTTCTTCTTACAATGATATTCATCCTTTTATATATATATATATATATATATATATATATATATATATATATATATATATATATATATATATATATATATATATATATATATATATATATATATATATATATATATATATATATATATATTCTCTTTTAAACAGACGAGGTTAAAGGCAATAGCAGTTTCAGCATTCAGGATTTTATTGTTATAGCTTTTAATAGTTCTAACAATTTTCCTCTGGGGTTCAGAAATGAGGTACAACAGGTTAGCAAAATTCATGGTGGATCCAACGTTTCACAAGTAAACATCTTGCATCTTCAGGGAATGGAGAGGTAATGATTAGAATACTGGATACTGGATACTGGTGAGGAAGAGTCCCCATAGTTGAGAAAGTAGAGGTTGAAGTTCAAGGTGAAGTGATGAAAGGTGAAGAGTTGGAGAGGTAAAATATAGGTGGGCTGACCACCTTGCTATTGTTGTTCATCTTTGGAGTCTTGGTTGTGGAGCAGTTTCGAGTTGTCGAGCTTGATTTTCTTTCTTTGTGCCTTCAGATCATTCACGCTGGGCTGGACGGGAGGCTCAAAGGTAGTTTTCGGAGTTTTCGGAGACCATGAACTGGGAATCGGTAACGTTGGCCATTGGTGTTGTCTTTGGGGTCCTTGGTCTGGTCTTTGGTGCACAGTTGTTGAAGGAGTTGAATGAGAGGCGATCTTGTAGGTCCATGAACTGGGAATCGGTGACGTTGGCCATTGGTGTTGTCTTTGGGGTCCTTGGTCTGGTCTTTGGTGCACAGTTGTTGAAGGAGTTGAAGGAGAGGCGTTCTTGTAGGTCCATGAACTGGGAATCGGTGACGTTGGCCATTGGTGTTGTCTTTGGGGTCCTTGGTCTGGTCTTTGGTGCACAGTTGTTGTTGGTGTAGATGGTGGTGCCTTCTCCTTGGTTGGTGTTGAAACGGTAAATGGTGTAGAGCAGTGCCCCATTTTGCTCCTGCTTAGACAGAGAGGTCTTGGCAGAAGCAGCTGTTGTTTTGGGGCACTCCTCGGCTTCTGTGGTGGAGCTGGGTCTTCTTGGGTGTTGGAGGGCTTCTTCCTCTTGGAAGTTGGGGGTTTCTCTGGGGTTGCAGAGAAAGCCTCCTGAGGAATGATGATTGTCGGCAGGTTGTTGGAACTCAGCAGATAGGGGATCAGCTTGCAGATTCTAAGCTCATCCAAACCAGCGATGGCCATAGCTGTTTGAACGCAGGCATAGATCTTTGCCCTTAGAACCGCTTCCCCCTCTGCTGTAGTTGTTGTTTTCGCCTTTGGTGGATGATTCCGGGGGGGGGGGGGGGAGAATGAGGAGCCCTTGACTGGGGCTCCTTCAGGGCCTTTGATGTTAATGGCCTCAGGTCCTCTCCTCCCGGAATAGACGGTGAATTCCACTGCTTCACCATTCCTCAGCGAGGCTCTCGTGCTGCTTTTGTTGTTGTTGCTGATATTAGAATGGTGACAAAAAAGTTCCTCATTGTTGGTCATAGTAATGAAGCCAAAGCCTGCCTTGTGGTTGAACCACTTGACCATACCACTGGCTGTGGTAGTGCTGGTGGCCATGGTAGTGGTGGTCAAGAGCGAGTTGAGAGGCAGGAGTTGTTAGCAGCAGTGGTCCATGGTGCATCCAAACACTCAACCCCAGCATCAACAACCAAACACAAGACCTTCAAATTCTTCCTTCAGGCAAGCGCTACAGGCATACTGCCCTCCTTCCTCTCGCCCTGTGCTCCCCTCCCGTACGCTTCCGCGCTCAGCACACAACTGACAACACCAACCAATCACAGCCACCCACAGCCAACAACCAACCACCGATAAGATTTAGTGCCCGTCTCGCGAATAGACTGCCTTCCACCAATGAACAGCCACCATACACCCAGTAGCTCCGCCCACCTCCCTATTCTTGATCCTCGAATTTTGTATAAATATGATGCTTTGTCCCTATTCTAATCATTACCTTTCCATTCCCTGAAGATGCAAGATGTTTACTTGTGATACGTTGGATCCACCATTAATTTTGCTAACCTGTTGTACCTCATCTCTGAACCCCAGAGGATTTTTTTTAGAACTATTGAAAGCTATAACAATAAAATCCTGAATGCTGAAACTGCTATTGCCTTTAACCTCGTCTGTTTAAAAGAGAATCTATTACCTGGCTATACTAACATATATATATATATATATATATATATACTGTATAAATATATATATATTATATATATATATATATATATATATATATATATATATATATATATATATATATATATATATACAAGGTGATTCAGAATTGCATGCATTTAATTGGAGGACGACCTCTTTGGATAATTTTAAACAACAATGTCTATATAGTAAAATGTCAAATTATACATAGTTTGACTGTTACAGTACATTTTTACGATGTTGTATTAACGAGGGTGGAACGTGAAGGGAAACCCACATAGATTTTTGTACATGTTTATTCACAGATCTCAACAGTGTGCTACTCTATGCCAGAGACTAAAGAAAATGTTCAAAGTGGCCCCCATGTGCCTGCAACACACTGTACTCCTGTACTCAAGATGTGTGTAAAATATCCTCGGAAATCTATACGGGTTTCCCTTCACTTTCCACCCTCATTAATACAACATAGTAAATGTACTGTAACAGCCAAACTATGTATAATTCCACATTTTACCACACAGACATTGTTGTTTAAAATTATTCAAGGAGGTCGTCTTCCAATTAAATGCATGCAATTCTGAATCACCCTGTATATATATTGTATATATATATATATATATATATATATATATATATATATATATATATATATATATATATATATAATATATGTATATATATATATATATATATATATATATATATATATATATATATATATATATATATTATATATATATATATAATATATATATATAAATATAAATATATACAGGGTGATTTAGAATTGCATGCATTAAATTGGAAAACGACCTCCTTGGATATATATATATATATATATATATATATATATATATATATATATATAATGTAATATACCTTTTTAATGTGGTCCTTGATTAATACTATGGTTTAATGAAGGAATCCCAGATAATGCCAAACTAGTTACATTCTCTGTACAATGTTTGTGATCAACTGTATATTCATGATACACCTAAACTTTATAATAATCAATCGCAATAATGCGAAATAGTACATATAAACCAACTCATAATTATGTAGATTGTACTTTGTGTGTGTCATCTTTTCTACAGTAAGGGGCTCTCAAAACCACCGACTATTTTTGTTATGCTAGCATGTAAGACCGGGAGTTTCCTTTGTGTGCCCAATAGTCTAGATGTCATGTGCTTTGTGTGCCCTATATTCTATATTTCATTGCATTTATATTATGAATGTACACTTGGATACCATAACTCTGGCCTACTCAGAAGAATTCGTAAACCCTCTATGTTTGTGTTTATGCAATTATAACTATCTGGATTGATTTTTTAATAAAAATTGCTTCTCAATATATAGTATATATAGTTTTGTAGTTGACTTATAGAAAATTATATTCATTAATTCGTTTCCAGAGACACATTTCCATAATTAAAAATAGGTGAAGTCCAAGAATATTTATGAGAAGGCTTAGAGACTATGGCATCCGAGTGTACAGTATAGTATGTATGGAGACGACTGGAGGACGACACCTCTATTTGCCTCTCTATTGCCAGACGCCCTGATCCCTCAAGGGGGTGGCCACGAATGAATCGCATCCAAATTTCGAGGCAGTTCGTTCGATTCTCTAGCTTGTTTTCGGCGGTTGTACAGCCACTGACATATGTTCGTGAGATTTTACGATTGTTCACTTTTTGGTAGATTTTTTTATTTATTTATTATTTTCTTTAGTTTCCTCCCTAGACCTCCAACAAACTTAAAAAAACATCCATCAGATACCCCTTCTAGATTAATTTGTACATTTTTCTTTAGAAAAATTTCCCGGCCAATGGCCGGTTACTCTTAAGATTACAGGCTCGCTATCGCTCGCCAGGATAAAATTTACCCCTCAATGGCACGAAAGATCTTAAAATTTACAGCGAAATGGGGCAAAAGGTATTACAATCGCCAAACTAATGGGCCGAACGTAATAACATCTGAAAACTATTAGGGGTAAGCATGAAGAAGAAGGGTGACCAGAAAAACAGCCCATGTCCCCTTAAGCAAATATCTCCATTTAGATTGATGTTCATATCAAATCAGCTATGTATTAACACCTACATATTATGAATTTCATTGATATATAGCTAATTTGAGCTGACTATCAATCTAAATGGATATATTTCCATAAAGAAAATCGCCAGAGCTCACGAACATTTATCAGTAGCTGTACACTCGGACACCATAGTCTCTAGGCCCCCCATACAAATTAGTGAACTTATCCTATTTCTAATTATGAAACTATATCTCTGGAAGCGAATTTATGTATATAGTTTTCTATAAATCAACTACAAAACTATTATATACTATTTATTGAGAAGCAAGTTCTATCCATAATTATATCCAAATAGTTATACTTGCATAGAGAAAAAACATAGGGGATCCACGAATTATTATGAGACTATGATATCGGAGTGTATTATCAACTCGTACACACATACACATATACATACACACATATACAAATATACAGTATACTGTATATATATTTTTGTTTTTTTCTATGGGAGTAAGGGAGACAAAAGGCAGAACTGCCTGTAGCGAGTGCCTACCCCAGAGTTGAAAGAAAGACGGGGCCAACATCGAGGGACGTTCGAGCCAAAATGCCTGGACACACGGAGTTTGAAGCAATTTAAATAATAGGAAGAGGGAAAGACTGATTCTAGGAGAGAGTTCCAGAGCTCAGCTGTTGAATAGAAGAAAGATTGAGAATGATGTTTAACTCTAGGGTTGGAGAGTTGCACAGATTAGGGGTGGGATTGTGTTGCAAGACGGGTGCTAGGAGCTCTACGAAGAGGGGGTGGTATACTTTTTTTAATTTTTCTATTTGAGTGAGGGAGACAAAAAGCAGAACTACTTGTATCGAGTGCCTCCTCCAGAGTTGAAAAAGTGACAGGGCCAAAATCAAGAGACGTTCGAGCCAAACTGCCTGGACACACGGAGTTTGAAGCAATTTAAGTCATAGGAAGAGGGAAAAATTGATTCTGGGAGAGAGTTCCAGAGCTCAACTGTTGAATAGAAGAAGGATTGGGAGTATCATTTCACTCGTGAGTTGGAGAGTTCCACATAGTAGGGGTGGGATTGTGTTGCAAGACAGGTACTACGTACCCTACGTAGAGGAGGTGGTATACACTGGGAGAGCTCTACACTGAGAGAACTCTGAGGAACACTGATGTTTATGATGTAATATCTGCGTTTCATTCACGAATCTTTTAACTCCTCGGTTTGCTAAATATATAATATACAGTATTTGCAATGCAGTTGCATGGGGATTTGTGTTAATAATGCCAGCTACATTAGGTGGTACTTGTAGTGGTTATTCACCTCTGTTCATGTGAAACTTCCCTCGAAGTCAGTCAGTCAGTCAGTAGCCAGCCCCTATTCCCAAAAGGGATAGGGAGGATCAACAGGAGACATAAGAAAGGAAAAATAGGGGAAAAGAGAAGAACACATATAACAGTTCGCCCACAACAGGCAAGCACCAACCACTCATCAGTCCCCGAAATCAATGGCTTCACCTCAGAAGTAATTCCATTTTTATTTTTATTTCAGCTATATCGAGGTTACCTATCGTGGTTCCTTCCTCGCCACACCCCCTACACCTCCGTGCTGTCTGCCCACCTCACCAGACTGGTGGAGACTGGGGTGTTGGCCAAGATCTACCAGGATCACAAAGGCAGCCTCATAGGCAAGGACAGCCAGGTGGGTCTTCCGGAAATAATCTCCTGTAAAATTTCCCCGTAGATAATCATTCCCCCCCTCCCCCGTAGATAATTATTACCCTCCTCCCCCTCCTTCAGATCATTCACTATAATAGTATCTGTTCTACAGACATATTGCATTGCTTTGTTATGATGCTCAACGTATTTGGTTTGATAACAAGATTGGAGCAAATACATGAATCAGTTTCCACGAAGAAATGTAAGTACAATTATTTTAACAAACAAATTACAAAGTATTTATATAACTTAACATGATAAGTGTATTAACTATTTGAGTGTTTGCATAACTCAAAATGTATAAAGAGAGTTGAAATACTGTCCCTTGCTACAGGTTCGTGGTGACGGAGTGCTGAACCTGGGCCATCTACAGGCAGCCTTTATAGTGCTGGTGCTGGGAGTGCTGGCGGCTACTGTGGTGCTGGCGGTGGAGTGCTGGTGCTGCTAGATTATAGAGGAAGCAGGTCAACACAGCCACACTCCTAAACGGCCACAACCTCAAACATCCTAGGTTATAGGGAGATTTTTATGTAGTTGTATATTTATTTTTTAATGCACTTATTTATTCATCTATCTATCTATCTATTGCCTGACGCCGTGATCCCCGAAGGGGTGGCCACGAACGAACCGCCCCCATGCACCTCTGTCCCCAGTCAGTCGACGCCCCTCCCCCCAACCAGCACCACCTTCGTTCATGTACTTCCTCACTCCATCCTTCCACCTCATATTCGGTCTACCTCTCCCCCTCTGTCCCTCCACCTCGCTCTCATACACCCTCTTAGTCATTCTCTCGCTTTCCATACGTTCCATATGGCCGAACCATCTCAAGTTGTTCCTTTTCACACTTTCCAGCACATCTACCTCCACACCACACCTCCTTCTTACTTCCTCATTAGTCTGTCTATCCCTCCATGTAACTCCGCACGCACTCCTTAAGTAATTCATTTCCACTGCTCTCACTCTTGGTCTGAGTCTCTCAACCAACGTCCATGCTTCGCTTCCGTAAGTCAGTGTCGGGATTACCACACTGTCATGCAAGGACTTCTTCACTTCCATACTGACCACCCTATTTCTTGTTACTGCTTTTAGCGTTCCTACAACCCTCTTCCCCTGTTGTACCCTCTCCCGCACCTCTTCATCCATAGTCCCATCTTTACTCAACACACTGCCCAGATACTTAAAAGAGTTGACGATCTCCATAGCCTGACCGTTCAGCTTCACCTCACACTCTGTGACTTCACCCCTTTCGAAGACCATAACCTTGCTCTTCCCCGTATTTACCTTCAAATTCCGTTTTTCGCACACTGTTCCAAACTCATTTACCAGACCCTGCAACTCCCATTCATTATCACTCATCAGAACTGTATCATCCGCAAACAGCAGTATAGGTAGCTTCCACTCAATTCCCTCCCTTTTCAGCGATACACCAACATCCACTGCTCTTGATAGTATTTCTTTCATAACTCCATCCATATATACAGTAAACAACCACGGGGACATCACACACCCCTGTTTCAAACCAACATTCAGGTCAAAGAACTCGCTCTGCTCACTCTCCACACGTACTGCCGCCTTTGCACCCTCATACATGCTCTTCACTGCTTTCAGCAACTTGCCCTCTACTCCGTATATTCTAAGTACTTTCCACAAACCTTCTCTATCCACTCTGTCATAGGCCTTCTCCAAGTCCATAAAGGCAACATACACCTTTTGTTTCTTCTCCAGATACTTCTCCACAACACAATTCAGGGTAAAAATCTGATCTACACATCCTCTTCCCTTCCTAAAACCTCCCTGCTCGTCGCCTATCCATTTCTCCGTTCTCATTCTCACTCTCTCAATCACTACCCTACTGTATACCTTCCCTACTACACTTAGAAGACATATTCCTCGGTGGTTACCACACACTCCTCTTTCCCCTTTGCCCTTATATAGGGGGACTATTATGCCAGTCTTCCAGTCATCGGGTGCACTCCCCTTCTCCCATGCTAGTTTGCACATTTTCCATACCCATTCTATCACTATCTCACCACCATACCTCAACATTTCCCCACACACTCCATCTGTTCCTGGTGCTTTCCCCAACTTCACTCTTTTCATGGCTTCCCACACTTCTGACCTCCTGATCCCCACCTCCTCCTCCACTACTTCTTCTTCTTACTCTTCTTCTCCCTCCCATACCATATCCAGCTATGTTTGCTGGCTCTTCATTCCTTTCATTTAGCAACTCACTGAAGTACTCCCTCCATCTTTCGACTCTCTCTTGCTTCTCGGCTAGCATTCTCCCATTCTTATCTTTCACACCCTTACTGTTTCCCTTGCTACCTTCCCTAACTTTCTTGACTTCTTTCCAGAACAGTTTCTTACTCTCCCTCCATTTTACACTCAGATTCCTTCCAAATTCCTCATCTACTCTTCTCTTACTTTCCTTCACTACTCTCTTCACCACCCTCTTACTCTCCACGTACCTCGCTCGTTTCTGTCTCTCGGAATCTTCATTCCCTCTGCTACCCAACCACTCTCTATATGCTTTCTTCTTTTCTTCCACAGCTATTCGTACCTCTTCTGTCCACCATGCTGTACCTTTCACTCCCCTCCCTCTTCTCCTCACTCCACACACCTCCTCACATGCTGCACAGATCTCATCCTTAAACACCTTGCTCATCTCCTCCACTTCCTCCATAACTTCCAGGTCGAACCCACCTAGTCGTCTTTCCACTGCTCTCCTGTACTCCTCCCTGATTTCCTCCTCCTGCAACCTCTCCACCCTCCTCACCATTCCACCCTCCTCTCGCCTCCCTCCCGCTCTCCTCACCCACTTCTTTTGTATCCTAACCTTAGCTACCACTACATAATGATCAGACAGACCCCCTCCAATACCCCTATACACCCTAGCATCCATCACAGATTTCTTCATTCGTTCATCCACACATACATAATCAATCAATGACTTTCGTTCCACCACTGTCTTATCCTTCATCGTCAACATCCGTTTCCACGTGTACCTGTGGATCATTCTGTGTCGGAAGAAGGTGTTGGCTATCCACAGCCTCCTCCCCACACATACGTCCACAAGTGCACTACCATTCCCATTCACCTCTGATGGTACCCCCCACCCTCCCACCACTCCCTCAACTTTCCTATCACCCACCTTACCATTCATGTCCCCAATCAGAAATATTCTTTCGTTCTTGTCAAACGAATTTATTCATATATTTATTATATATATTATATCTGATTACACATTTATTTTTTATTTTCTGGCTTTTATTAGATGATTTAATCCAGATTAGTAAGGGCATATGGAAGTCTGAGGGTTAATTGAAATAGTCTTTACACTTATAAACCAGCATCTCCTTCCTAAACTGTGTATAATCATCTAATGATAGCTAGAATATACTGTCAAAACACCACATATTCTTCAAAGGGTTGATTTGTCATCCATGTTTTCTCTCCCGTCTTTTTGTCTCTGTCTTCTTAGTATACCTTTTTCCAAATAAGTAAGCCAAAACTCGTGAACATTAACCTCTATGACTCACAAACGACTAGTGTATGTATGTATGCATGTATATACTCTGGCACCTTCCCCTGTTTTATTTATTTTTTGTATGAGGGTGGCCAACTCGAGACAGAGCCCGAACAGGGACATCACAACACATTAGAAAAACAATACAAAACAAAACAAAAAATCTCACACACATCTAGTGTAATTAAGCTAATATTACTACCATTTGGGAAGGGTCAGCCAGGGAATAGGTGTGGAAATTTACAGTCCATTTTCTCACGCCCTTTTTAAGCTATAGAGGTTAGGGTTCACGATTTCTGGCCTACCAATTTGGAACAGGGTATAGTATGCTATGCTTGACTTCTCCCCAGGCTGTCATATCTCTGTTGTCCTCCAGGTTGTCATATCACTGTCTACTTTTCACCACTTCATATATCTTGGTTTTCGGTACAGTCTTTACACTATTCAAATTCAAGGAAATATTGTGTTCTACTGTTCTATCCTTATATTTGATGGATTTTTTACTATCAATATACAGTACCTTTACACTATACAAAATCAAGGAAATATTGATTGTGTTTTACTTTTTTATCTTTATATTTGATGGGTTTATTACTACCAATATTCAAGTACCTTTACACTATAGAAATTCAAGGAAATATTGATTGTATTTTACTTTTCTATCCTTATATATGATGGGTTTATTACTACAACTATTCAGTACCTTTACAAAAATCAAGGAAATATTGATTGTGTTTTACTTTTCTATCCTTATATTTGATGGGTTTATTACTGCCAATATGCAGTGCCTTTACACTATAAGAAATCAAGGAAATATTGATTGTGTTTTACTTATCTATCCTTAGCTATGTGTGATAACCCAGGTTCGAATCCCGGTGGATCACATAATTATATGCTTTCATTAATTTCGATGGAGGTGTTTGGTGTTGTGGTGAAATTAATAAAAATATAGATTTGATGGGTTAATTACTACCAATTTACAGTGCCTTTACACTATAAGAAATCAAGGAAATATTGATTGTGTTTTACTGTTCTATCCTTATAGGTGATGGGTCTATTACTGCCAATATTCAAGTACTTTTACACTATAACAAATCAAAGAAATATTGATTGTTTTACTTTTCTATCCTTATATTTGATGGGTTTATTACTATCAATATACAGTACCTTGACAAAAGTATAGTATTATGGACACTTCAAAACCCTTTTCATACCCCTAATATATGATAAACTACTATTTCTATCGTAGATCTGTCTGCCTCCCATCCTGTTAAATGACACGAAAAGTCTTAAAATTGACAACGAAATGGGGCGAAAGGTAATACAAATTGCCAAACTAATGGGCCGAACATCGTAAAATCTGAAAAATAATTGGGCTAAACATGAGGTAGAAGAGGGACCAGAAAAAGGACCCATCTCCCCTTAAAGCCTGACATTCGCAAGTGATCAATTGCAGGCTCATTACCGCTTGTCCAGAAAATTTCGACACCTGAATGGCATGAAGCACATTATAATCGCCAAACTAATGAGGTGAAACGCCCTATAATCTCCCAACTAATGGAGTAAACCTGGAGGATCCGAAACGATCCAATCGCACCAGAAAGGGTTAACCCCTTCTGAATCATGACACATTTTGACATTATGCTCTGGCTATCATTAGACGATTTTATACAACTTAGGAAAGATCTGTGGGCATCAATGGGTAAAAATACTATCTCAATAAAACCTCTGACTTCCATATACCCTTCCTAATCTGAACAAAATCGTTTAATAATAACATGAATAACCTGTCAAAACGTGTCATGATCCTCAAAGGGTTAAGTGTCGGTAATTTCTTAATAATCATCAATTTAGTATTATTTCATATTTGTTTTCACAAACTCACCAATTAATTTACAAATAAACCCAACTAGTGAAATAAATGAAAGTAATGGATACATGTGGTACTCCAAGAACTCGAACCTAGGATACTCACACCGAAATTCCGCACACTAAGCACTAGGCTATAAGACAGTAAAAGGTTTATGCACAAGCCTACGATATATTATGCATTCTCGAATACTGCATATTAATCTAGGCATGTACAGCCGCGCTAGTAAGTGATGTCTTGGCACCAATTACGTTTTGATCAATAATTGGTATCAGTAATATTTACCAATGATTTCTGTTTTTTGAGTGAGTGATTGATACAAACAAGTTCCTACATTTACCCACCCTAGTCAACATCTGACAGACATTAATACAGCACAGAGCAAGCCAAACGTAATGACAGCTGAGACATGACTTATTAGCGCGACCGTACATACACCCAACTGCTCTATGATAAACCTAGGTCGGTATTTGTGATAATTTTGGTTGACTACTTCAGTACTATGACGCGGTTTTTATTTCATGCTGGCTATTGATAGACGATTTTATTCCTTTTTAGAAGGAATTTTAGAAGTCAGAGAGTTAATTGTGATATACTTTACCGCATTCATTCCTCGAGGGCCTTCTGAAGCTGTATAAAATCGTCTATTGATAGCCAGAATACAGTTTAATAGGCGTACTCGTAACCTGAATTGGCTACAATGGTGTTTTATCAGTTGACACAGAACGGACAAGATGTATATAACAGGATTAAAAATATCTATGATTATGAGATAAATATTATCCTGAAAAATTATGAATACAATAAATGATAGTGAATTGAACAGCTACATTTAAATGAACAAACATATCGCAATCAGATTTACTTGTAAATAATCAGTATTGTATTTTATCTACATAATGAGACCCTCTTAGCATTTTCAAACAAAAAACATAGCCTTCATATATTTCTCTAATACAGGATAGATGTTGTTACTATTGACATTGTGTATCTGAACAGACATATTGTTAAAAGCTGTTTGTTACTATTTTAATTACTAAATCAGCTTAAACTTCACCTCTCAGATCGGTAATAATTTATAATAAAATGTACTATTACTTCAATGTTCTTATGTTGATTGTTTCTACTATAATTGAAGACGTTTATCTGAAGAGATATATTGGTTATTGAATGTTGCATTAGGTTATGCAGTCCGTGGGCCAAATTAGAGATCGTTACTATAAAAGAATGAAAACAATTATATAAATTATCTACTAAACATTGTTTATATTATTGTGGGATTGTTATATATATTTGAAAGACTTTGTTCAATAAGTATATATGTAAATATGCAGTCGTTTACTACTGTTGATGCCTTTCCCTTACCTTTTTTCTTATGGTAATGAATTAGTGGAAATTCAGGTCTAACCCATGGACGATTGAGGTCGATTGTTTCTGCATTAATTTGAAGACGTTAACATGTCCCGTACAAACATATTTGTTATTGAAAGGTGTATTTTGAGCTGTGCAGAGACCACGGAATAAAGGTCGAGCAGGAGTGTTGTATCTGGTGGTGGTGAGGGGCTGTGTGTTGACAGACAAGGTGTTGGTGGATCACTCGTCATGGAGCCGTCCACCAGACAACTCCTCCTTCTTCTCCTCCTCCTGGCTCCAGCTCCTGCAGTGGCTGGCTTCCTCGATCGATCTCTATTAATGGCAGGTCAGGGTCTCAGTCACAAACCCAAAATGCTAGAATACATTATCCTCAGGGGATGATATTGTGATATAGAGATATAGATTAGTCAGAGCGAAGACTAATGCATTTCTCTTCTCACTCAGAAAGTCGTTGGGTAACTGAGAAGGCTCTTGTCTCTCTGGGGTCAGGGCCACTGCGTCACCACGACCTCCTGATAGTCCTCGATGATCACAGTCAACACCTGCTTGACGTAAGCAGTGTCATAAAAACAACCAAAAACATTCATTCACGAGTCCTGTTATCTTCTCAAGACTCAATGCTCCACAAAACGTATCCTTCAGATCAAACCAAAGGTTCTACTCTCACTGCTCTCCTCCTCTTCCACGACGACCCTACAGCTTTCTTACTTCTCCTGGCAGATAAACAAAATTGGAACCCCAGCTATGTTGTTCTGGTATGCCTCAACCCCCAGCTCAACACCACGTCCGTCCTCAGTCAGCCCGTCGTCCAGCGGTCACAGTTCATCTTGCTGCTGCAGTTGTCAGTTCGGGGCGGCTCACCTCACCTCACTGCCTACACCAGCTTGCCAACTTACAACACCCATTCAGGGAATTCCTTCACCAAAACATCGCTAGGAATATGGGATTCTGACACTTTTCACAATCTCCAATCGTCCTTTCCTTCTCGATTTCAAGACTTTGGAGGTCAGCATTTAAAGGTGACCGTGTTATGCTATGATGAACCTTTTAATTATTTGAATGAAAATGGTCAATGTATTGGAGGAAATCCAGATGCTCTAAAAGTTATTGGAAATAAACTGAATTTTAACTTTTCAGTCATTTTAATCGAGGAAATTGTGTGGGGTGTTAAAATAAACGGGACATGGAGAGGATTGTTTGGAGAACTGATGTATAAAGGGAAAGATATAATGCTCAACTCGCAAAATATCAATGATGATGCACTCGCTGATTTTGACTGGACGTACCCCTACTGGGAGAACAGTTTTGCCATCATCTTAGAAGTGCCGCCACCACTGCCACAATGGAGGAATGTTCTTTACCCTTTCTCTACCTTGACCTGGGGCCTGGTGGTCATCACTACGGTAACTGTCGCCTCAACTCTGGCACTACTGCTGCACCGTCTCCACCACACCAACGACCCACTGGCTATGGCTCTCAAGGTGAACCAACAAGTTTAAACTATTAACAAGTACAGTCACACGTCATAGTTCACCACTAGGACAAATTTGCATTTGTTGTCTCCAAACACAACTGCACACTTAAACACAGACAATTCACATACTGGATGAACTTTGTGTAATAAGTAGCATACTTATTATATTAATAAAACACTGTACCTCATGGCTAAAACAATATTTTACCCTCTCTCTCTCTCTCTCCCGGTTAAAAACTAATTGATGTGACTGTACATAGTAGTAGGTGGATTACTTATATAGGTCACAAGGTGAGCTAATTCATACAGACAACTAACTATAATAGTCCTTAGTGACAGATTACATGAATTATAAGACACGGTCACTTACTCATGGTGAGCCAACAAATTATAGTTAATTATTTTATAGCGACAGATTGATTAACTGTTGCATATTGATAATTATGATTGGATTAAGTAAACCAATGTTTGTGGTTTATAGTCACAGAGAGATTAAATAGTTTAGTTTTCAAGGTATACGCAAACATTCTAACTAATAGGTAACTCCTAGAGATGACTAATGATCTCCTTAACTGTACCTCTAGTCCCATCCACTCATATGCTAATGACTCTACCTTACACTATTCAACTAGTTTTTCACAACAACCCAGCCATGACACGCCTATTTCCCATTTATCAATTATTTCTGATTGGGGCAGAGAAAATCTTATTACTTTCAATGCCTCCAAGACCCAATTTCTCCTTCTATTTACCCGTTTCATTCTTCCACAAGACTATCAATTACTCTTCAACAATACACAAATCAAACCTTCATCTTCTTTCAATATTCTAGGTGTATATTTTTCATCTGACCTTTCTTGGAAAGATCATAATACCATTCTTGCTAAAACAGCTCCCCCAAAGTAAGGTGTGCTCAACCGTCTCCGTTGGTTCTACACCCCCACACAGCTTCTTGCAGTCAAGGCATATTTACTACAAGTAATTGTTAAATGACTTTTTGACTTATCATTAGGGTCACCTGCTAAGTCATTCATAAGTTAGATACTCAGCCAGCTCTACAGTCACCAGTCAAGGAATTCAAATACCCACATTGTCGAGCCATATGTAGTGATACTTTTCTTACTCAGATTTTCATGAGAACTTAGCTATTTATTCATATGAAAGTCTCATTGTTTCGAGTCTAAATTTCTTATACATACTGTATATACAGACTCGTCAATTTAACCAAAAATGAATCCGTCAACCTTTCCAATTACAAGTCAACTAGTCCATCCATACTTTACAGAAGTGGCTGCCATGTAGGCTACAGTGGATATGAAGTGGATCAATTTGCTGTAGGGAATATATTGAGTAAAACATGATGAAGTCTGCCAATCGTGTGCCCGTAGTGAGCCAACTTGCCACTGGACTGGTAATCCAATGGACCCGGGCTCGAATCCCAATATGTCAATGGGAAGATATTATCGGGATGGAATTTGTGCTGTACCTAGTTTCAGCGCATTACCACAGCACACCGAAATGCCAAATTTCCTCTTTGTTCCCGGAATAAATAGCATTGTAGGAATATTCCATATTCAAAATATGCTACAGGGGGGCATCTCCATCAACGATCACTGGAATATTAAACAGCAGTTGGAGGAATTCTGGTTCTCTGACTATACAGTATAAATGATAAGACTGGCTATACCAGATCCCTCAGAAATGGGACTTTGTTAATCATTGTTGTATATTGTATTATTAGCGATGTCGAAATGTCCATTTTGTCAATATTTATGTGCCTGAATTTTGTCCCGTCTATATGAGTATATTAAGGACTATCCACCAAATACAACGTCTTTTAAAAAGAGGAACGAATGGATTTCGTCATAGTTAATTACATTATCATTGAGTACTCGGAACCCACTTTGGTATGCCTACTTCATATGCAGCACATTTTTAAATTCTGCGTTTTAAGTTATTTCGTGTGTAGTGACTCAACTCATTGCAACAAGTGGGGTGGTAGTGGTACTGTTTATAATATTAAGTAATATTTGTAATGGTATATACTGTACAGTATATGGTATGTATACTGTATATATATATTTGTTATCTTTTGTTCTCTATGTGGATGAGGGAGACAAAAGGCAGAGCTGCCTGTGACAAGTACATCCCCCGGAGTTGAAAGAGTAACAGGGCAATAATTATTCAAGGAATGTTAATACGTTTAGGGAGATTTTTTTTTTGTTTTTGCTTTTGCTTTTTTGTGGCATAAATAAGTGTGGTGTGCTTGTTTAGTGTAGTGAAGTAGATAACAGGAGGAGGTGTTTGTGAGAGCTAGCTGGATCATTATCTGCAGGTGAGGCACATAAATAGTAAGGGAAGCCAGAAAAATGAAACAGGAGTTCCAGCAACTCCTTATCAAATGCCTATAGGCCTCCCCTGGGTATTGCCTTGTTCGATTGGTGCCTGCAATCTTCCCCTCTGTTATCTGTTATAGAGATCGCTACCTGCAAGTGGCACCGATTAACGTGTCGCCCATCGGTAATTTGTTTAGTTTATTCCCCTAGATGGGTTGCCCACCAAGGCTATCGAGTCCCATCCACCCGGAAACACCCCTTTCAGATACCAGGGAGAGCGCTAACACCAGAGACAACCCTATCACATTATAGGGGAAGAGTGGAGGAGGGACCTCAGGGACCCTGAATTATACATCAGTGGAAAGAGGGTCTAGGTTGTGCCATTCAGGGCTGGACTGGTTAGTGTAGGAAGAGGACTTCCCCCACACTATGTAGGGAACCCCAGTGCACAAGAGGGCCATGGAGGACGAGGATGAGCTCAAGCAACCCGATTTCTCCGAGTCCTCCAGGACCCCCTGGCAAACCTTAGTCAAGACCCTCACCATACACCAATACTAAACCCCACACCACCTACCCCTTCCCATCCTCCCCCACTCACTTGCCCTGCAATACTAACTCCTCTGTCTATGTGTTTCCTCTAGAATTCAACTTAAATTATCCTTCCAGAACTTATTTATAAACTCAAAATGTTCTGTTTATATATATATATATATATATATATATATATATATATATATATATATATATATATATATATATATATATATATATATATATATATATAACGATTTATCTTGTGTTAGATCAGTGGTAGTCTGGTGATACAACCGATGGATCCGTGTGAGGTGGTGGTGTGGTGGGGTAGAGTGTGGTTGGTGGTGTGGTGGTTGGCGGTGTTTGTGTTGGCAGCTACGTACACCGGGAACCTGGTGGCTGTTCTCACTGTGCCCGCGTATGCTGCCAGGATACAGACAGTGCCCCAGCTGGCACTGTCAGACTACATGTAAGGTGGCCCTCTTTGTCTTTCTCTCACTCTTTATGTCAAACTATATTACATAATTATAATCTATTCATTAAAGTTAAGCCTTCATGGCAGACTACATGTAAGGTCTTTGTCTCTCTGTCACTCTCTATGCCAAACTAAATTACATAACCTATTCATTAACCCGTTCTGTACCGGAAACGTCTTTATATATTATATTCTAGCTATAGTTAGACGATTTTCCGAAGATTAGGAAGGATATATAGTAGCTAAAGGATTAATTGAAAATCGTCTAATAGTAGCCAGATCATAAAAAATCGGACATCACAGGTACTGAAGGGGTTAAAGTAAAACCTCCATAGCAACTGCTTAAACGTTATATCATACATTTTTCCTAAATATAGTTTTCTATTTTGCTGGTGTATATAGGGTACACTTATCTATTTATATACTTATATATTCTTTTATTGCATGCGCATAAAACACCTCTCGAATATACACATTTAGTATTCCTCACGCATTTTCTCGGTCTTTATGATAAAAAACATTGCTATTTCTTATACTTGTTTAGATTATGCTTGTCTTATATACTTGTCTTATACTATACTTGCCTTTTATACTTGTATTTACACTTCACCCAGTCCAAACTCATATAACTAACCCCTCAACACTCCACATCTGTATCACCATTCCATTTACGAGCCATTGGGACTTTTCATGAAACACACTTGTCCAATTAGGCTTATTGTGTCATATGTTAATTCATACTTTGTTTAAGAATATTCAAGCAAATAACTTTGAACGCATAAACACAGAGGATGTTGTAACTTAAAACAGGTGGTATTTCCTCCTCCGATTTTTGTGTTTCCATCGGCAAGCATATTTGACACAGTTGTTCCTTAATAAGCAGGTATCACATTAGCACTTTTTCTCCTCAACACTGGTCTAGCAGCTTGTGAGGTCAACATTTAAAATATTTCAGTTCCCTAAATTCATCTATCGAAAGTCTAATTTCCGATACCAGTGCAAAATATTCCAGAAATGTTGCCAGAATACTGTTGATCATCGTATGTTGACTATAATAGCTCTCGTGTGATACCGACTTTAGGAGGGATTGGTGTTTGGACATATTGCCTCCTTCCAAAACTTTATGATTAAGGTAAGATCGATTGAATGAATATGCATGAAACATAATCACTAATGGTTATAGAGACAATTTATATTAACGAGACCTAATTAATACAAATGAAACCAGCAGTAAAACAATACATATTTCCACAGACCTTGCATGGCAGACTATGGGAGTTTCGTACCTGCTGCCCTCAAGTCTTCGAAGAACCCCACCCTAGCCACTCTGGGAAGCAAGCTCTTCTTGGACACGAACCTCAAGCCCTTTGATCCTTACGGGTTCCTCCTAGGCAAGGTTCACGCTGGCACCCACGCACTCATTGTATCGGTCGACTATCTTATATTTACCCAGCACAAGAAGAAGATCACCCGTTCTACCTATATCCTGGAAGATAAGGTCTCTGTCTATGTCATTCTCTCTCTGAGTGAGACAGGGATGTGTGATGTCGCCCTGGTTGTTTAATATCTACATGGGCGGAGTAATAAGAAAAGTAAAGGACAGAACAAGAAGAGAGAGAGAGAGTAGAGATGGTGAGTGGTGGGAACAGAATGACTGTCACTAATGTATTGTATGCAGATTACATCTAAAAATGTATTATATATATATATATATATATATATATATATATATATAAAATTTAGAAACTGTCATTTGCATACAACACATTAGAGACAATCATTCTGGTCCCACCAATCGCCATCTCTACGCTCTCTCTTCTTGAATTTGTGTATATATTTTACAAATCAAATACAAATTTATTATGTACTAGATATTGAGAAGCAAGATCTATCCAAAAATCAAGCCAAATAGTTATATTTGCATAGAGAAAAAGATAGGGGATCCACGAATTCTTATGAGTGGCTATTCTTCAGGATGAAGTAGTTGCTTTTTCTCTCATGTTTAGTCCCATTAGCTTTTAGATTTATAGACGTTAATGGGGTTAAACATAAGGAAGATGGGGGTACCGAACATGCAACTATTTCCCCTTAAATGATTACAAACTACAGTACAATTGTGGTTCCTATATATAATTGCAGCTACGTACAACCATAATAGGGGTAGCTTCTATAACTCTCAGTTGTTTTATTATGTAAAATCTGTGTTTCATTCAAGAACCTTTAAATCCTCAGTTTGCCAAATATATAACATATTTGCAATGCAGTTGCATGGGGATTTGTGTTAATAATGCCAGCTACATTGGGTGGTACTTGTATTGGTTATTCACCTCTGTACATGTGAAGCTGTCTTCGAAGTCAGTCAGTCAGTCAGTAGCCAGCCCTTACTCCCACAACAGGTAGGGAGGATCAGCACGAGACACAAGAAAGGAAAATGAGGGAACAGGAGAAGAACACATATAACAGTTCGCCCACAAAAGGCATGCACACAGACATTCAGAAGCACCAATCACTCAACAGTCCCCGGAGTCAATGCCTTCACCTCAGAAATAATTGGATTATTATTTTCATTTCAGCTATATAGAGGATACATATCGTGGTTCCTGCCTCGCCACACCCCTTACACCCCCGTGTTGTCTGCCCACCTCACCAGACTGGTGGAGACTGGGGTGTTGGCCAAGATCTACCAGGACCACAAGGGCAGCCTCATGGGCAAGGACAGCCAGGTGGGTCTTCCGGAAATTAGCTCTTGTAAAATTTCCCGTGGCATAGTCAGTAGAGCGTCGGCTGTTGATCAAAGGGCCGGCGGATCGACTCCATATTGTCAAAATGTTATTGGTAGATGTCAAGCCCGGTCAAAACTATAAAAAAAAAAAAAAAAAAAAAAAAAAAAAATATATATATATATATATATATATATATATATATATATACAGTATATATACAGTATACTGTATATATACAGTATATATATATATATATATATATATATATATATATATATATATATATATATATATATATATATATATATATATATATATATATATATATATATATATAGTATATATATATATATATATATAAAGGGGGGAGGGGGGGTCGTAGATAATTATTACCCCCCGGAAAACTGCCTCCTATAATCCCTTCTGTACTGGCGACGTCTTTTTCATTATATTCTAGTTAAATATAAACGATTTTGTGCACGTCAAGAAGGATCTGTGGTAGCATGAAAGGGTTAAGTGAGGTAGTTAGAAGCCTGGTATTTACCGGAGGCCCTCTTTAAACTGAATAAAATCGTGTAATAATATCCAGAATAAAGTTAAAAAACGTCGCCGGTACAGAAGGGGTTAATAGTCCATGGGGATGAGTGAACAACTATACTCCATTCAGTTGACCCGTGCATCTGGCTCCTAATTGGTGTTTGTATCGAGGCTCGTGATTGGCTATCGTATCTCACTGGCCAAAATGAGTGGCAGAGCTGATAATATATTTATTATTATCTTTATTATTCCTTATGTATTCATTAAACTATATACGTTTAAGTAATTTTAATGATTATTTAATAAATTATAGTCTTATCCAAATCTAAAGAGCTATTATATATTACATGAAACACAATAATAACTAATATATCATAAAGTAAACTCAAGCGAAATAATGAAATGATAAACGCAAGAAGTAAGTGAGAATGAAGGATGACTGACTGACTCACTCAGTTTAGCCAATCACAAGCCATGATTTACTTACCGGTTTCAAACATTTAAAATAGGCACTGACGGCATTTCTTACCTTGCTTGTGTTTACTGTATTAGGCTATATCTACAATGTTATGTGTTTCATTTGGTATTTTATAGCTGTATGTACATGTGTGTACAATACTCAATACATGGACGCACTGTGCCCCTGTATAGAGCAAGAAGCTGCGCAGGGGTAACGAACCTCTAGAGGCGGTTGAGCACACCCAGTTTCTGGGAAGCTGTTTTAGCAAGAGTGGTAATATGATCTTTTCAAGAGAGATCAGAAGAAAAAGAGACACCGAAAATATTAAGAGAAGATGAAGGGTATATTTGTATGTTGTTGAAGAGTAGGTCATCGTTTTCTGGAATTCGGCGACGAGTAGACAGATGGATAAATTGAGTTTTGGAAGCATTGAAAGTAACAAGGTTTTCTCTGCCCCAATTAGAGATAGTAGAGAGATCAGATGGTAGGTGTTTTATGGCCTCCTTACGGGAGTTTTGGAGTTCCTGCTGTAAATAGTGTTGTGGAAGGCTAGTTGAATAGTGTAAAGTATAGTCATCAGCATATGAGTGAATGGTCCAGGAGGTGCAGTTAAGAAGGTCGTTAATGAATAATAGGAAGATAATTGGGGAGAGGACAGAACCCTCAGCAACACCATAGTTGAAAGGTTGAGGAAGTGAATGGTGGCCGTCCACAACCGCAGCTATGGAATGGCCGGAAAGGAAATTAGAGATAAAGGCACATATGGAGGGATAGAAACCGTACGAGGGTAGTTTAGAAATAAGGGATTTGTGCCAGACTCTATCGAAGGCCTTCGATATGTCTAGCGCAACAGAAAAAGTCTCACCGAAGTCCCGAATGGAGGATGACCAAGAGTTAATAAGGTAAGAGAGAAGATCACCAGTAGAGCAGCCCTTAAGGAAGCCATACTGGCGATCTGAGAGTAGATTATGAGAAGAGATATGCTTAAGAAATTTTGAGACATGAATAGTTTAAAAAATTTCAGAGAGGCAAGAAATGAGAGCAATTGGACAATAGTTGGAGGGTTAAGAGCGGTGACCTTTCTTTGGGACAGGTTGAAAGGGAGCAAACTTCCAGCAAGAAGTGAAGACGTTAGAGGAGAGACAGAGACGGAAGAGTTTGCCTAGGCAGGGAGTCAGCACGGAAGCACAGTTTTTTAGTACAATAGGAGGAACACCGTCCTGTCCGTACTCCTTAGTATTAAGCTCAGAGAGGGTGGAAAGTACATCCTTGGAAGATATTATGGTGTTTGGCATAAGTAGGAGAGAGGGGGGTGGAGAGGGAGGAATAGTACCGGAATCATCCAAAGAGGAGTTCTTAGCGAAAGTGTTAGCAAAGAGTTCAGCTTTGTCAGAGGAAGAAATGACGGGGGTGCCGTCAGAGTGGAACAGAGGAGGGAAAGACGAAGAAGAAAAATTGTTATAGAGGTATTTTGCTAGATGCAAGATAACTTGGGAAGAGCTAGAGTTGGAGCAAATACATACATCAGTTTCCATGAAGAGATTTAAGTACAGTCAACTTAACAAACAAATTACAAAGTATTTATTTAACTTAACATGATAATTGTATTCATTATTAGAGTAGTTGCATAAATCAAATTGTCTAAAACAAGTTAAAATACTGTCCCTTGAGGGGAGATGGGTCGTTTTCTAGACCCCCTTCTCCCTCATGTTTAGCCCTATTAGTTTTCAAATTTTAGTACTTACAACCCTCAGTTTATTATTTTTTAGACTTTTCGTGTCATTTAGGTGTCGATTTTCTCCTGACGAGCGATAGTGAGAGAAATTGTAACTTAAGAGAAGCCGGGCCATTTTTTTATAAAAATATAAACAAATATATCTTGTAAGAGGGTCTTGTTTTTTGTTTAAGCTTGATGGAGGTCTAGGGAGGAAACTTTAAAAAATATAAAAAGATATATGAGGAAATAAATACACTCATCTCTCCTTGTTACAGGTTCGTGGTGACGGAGTGCTGAACCTGGGCCATCTACAGGGAGCATTTATAGTGCTGGTGTTGGGACTGCTGGCGGCTACTGGGGTGCTGGCGGTGGAGTGCTGGTGCTGCTAAGTTATAGAGGAAGCAGGTCAACACAGCCACAATCCTAAACGGCCTCAACCTCAAACATCCTAGGTTATGGGGAGATTTTTATTTAATTGTATATTTAATTTTTAATGTACTTATTTATTTATATATTTCTTATGTATATTACATATGATTACAGATTTCTTTTCTATTTTCTGGCTATTATTAGATGATTTAATCCAGATTAGTAAGGGTATATGGAAGTCTGAGGGTTAATTGAAATAGTCTTTACACTTATAATCCAGCAGCTCCTTTCTAAACTGTGTATAATCGTCTAATGATAGCCAGAATATAATGTCAAAACACTAAATATTCTTCAAAGGGTTGATTTGTCATCCATGTTTTCTCTCCTGTCTGTTTGTCTGTCTTCTTAGTATACCTTGTTCCAAATAAGTAAGCCAAAACTTGTGAACATTAACCTCTATAACTCACAAACGACTATTGTAATTAAACTAATATTCCTACAATTTGGGAAGGGTCAGCCAGGGAATAGGTGTGGATTTACAGTCCATTTGTTCAAGCCCTTTTAAGCTATAGAGGTTAGGGTTCACGATATCTGGCCTACCAATTTGGAACAGGGTATAGTATTGCTATGCTTGAGTTCTCCCCAGGCTGTCATATCTCTGTTGTCCTCCAGGTTGTCATAATATCTCTGTCTACTTTTCATCATTTCATATCTCTTGGTTTCCGGTCCTGTCTTTACACTATTAAAATTCAAGGAAATATTGTTTGTGTTCTACTTGTCTATACTTTTATTTGATGGGTTTATTACTACAAATATACAGTACCTTCACGCTATACAATTTCAAGGAAATATTGATTGTGTTCTACTTTTCTATCCTTTTATTTGATGGGTTTATTACTACCAATATTCAAGTACCTTTACACAATAAAAAATTAAGGATATATTGATTGTATTTTACTTTTCTATCCTTATATTTGATGGGCTTATTATATACTACAAATAGACAGTACCTTTACAAAAATCAAGGAAATATTGATTGTGTTTTACTTTTCTATCCTTATATTTGATGGGTTTATTACTACCAATATACAGTGGCTTTACACAATAAACATTCAAAGACATATTGATCGTTTTACTTTTCTATCTTTATATTTGATGGGTTTATTATAAACTGTCTTGAGTCGGCTACCCCCAAAATGGGGATTGGGCCTGAGCATAATTATACTGTAGGTAGATAGATTATAAACTACAAATATACAGTACCTTTACAAAAATCAAGGAAATATTGATTGTGTTTTACTTTTCTATCTTTATATTTGATGGGTTTATTACTACCAATATACAATATCTTTACACTATAAACAATTAAGGAAAATATATTGATTGTGTTCTACTTTTCTATCCTTATATTTGATGGGTTTATTACTACCAATTTACAGTGCCTCTACACTATAAGAAATCAGGGAAATATTGATTGTGTTTTACTTTTCTATCCTTATATTTGATGGGTTTATTACTATCAATATACAGTACCTTGACAAAAGTATAGTATTAAGGACACTTCATAACACTTTTCATATCCCTAATATTTGATGAACTACTATTTCTATCGTAGATCAATCTGCCTCCCATCCTGTTAAATGACACGAAAAGTCTTAAAATTGACAACGAATGGGGCGACAGGTAATACAAATTGCCAAACTAATGGGCCAAACATCGTAAAATCTGAAAACTAATTGGGCTAAACATGAGGGAGAAGAGGGACCAGAAAAACGACCCATCTCCCCTTAGAGCCTGACATTTGCAAGTGATCAGTTGACCACTTGCGAGTTTCAGGATATAAGGAAGTTGGAGCCGTGCACATCTAAAAAAAAAAAAAATGCAATAATAATGTACGTTTCTGATGAATAAATGGTATGTTGAATTGGGTTTTATGTATTTGTATATGTACTACGACCGTATTTTAGCTGTAAATTCTGTTAAATATCATTGTCTACAGCTCCAACTTCCTTATAGAACGAAACTCGCAAGTCGGCAATTGCAGGCTCACTACCGCTTGTCCACAAAATATCGACACCTGAATGACATGAAGCACATTATAATCGCCAAACTAATGAGGTGAAACGCCCTATAATCTCCCAACTAATGGAGTAAACCTGGAGGATCCGAAACGATCCAATCGCACCAGAAAGGGTTAACCCCTTCTGAATCATGACACATTTTGACATTATGCTCTGGCTATCATTAGACGATTATATACAACTTAGGAAGGATCTGTGGGCATCACAAGGGTCAAAATACTATCTCAACAAAACCTCTGACTTCCATATACCCTTCCTAATCTGAACAAAATCGACTAATAATAACTTGAATAACCTGTCAAAATGTGTCATGATCCTCAAGGGGTTAAGTATCGGTAATTTCTTAATAATCATTAATTTATTATTATTTCATATTTGTCTTCACAAACTCACTAATTAATTTACAAATAAACCTAACTAGTGAAATCAATGAAAGTAATGAATACATGTGGTACTCCAAGAACTCGAACCTAGGACCGAAATTCCGCACACTAAGCACTAGGCTATCAAGACAGTTAAGGGAGGTCACCGTTTTTCTGTTTTATCTTTCTCTCCCTCTCTCTTTGGCTTGTATCCATTCGGCCCCATTCAGCCTACTGTTTTAAGACGTTTACCCCCATCCAGGTGTCAATATTTTCCTGGCGAGCGGTAGCAAGCCACCATATATATATTTTGTTTTGATAGCAAGCTAAATTTGTAAATTTTTCGATAGAAAAATGTCTCCGGCGAAGCCGGATTTCTCCATACAATGCTGGCTCGCAAGCTATCGCTTGCCAGAGAGAAATCGACACCTGGATGGGGGTAAGCGTATTAAAACAGTAGGCTGAATGGGGCCGAATGGATACAAGCTAAAGAGAGAGGGAGAGAAAAAAAAAAGCGAGGTGGGCTCCCTTAAAGGTTTATGCACAAGCCTACGATATATTATGCATTCTCGAATACTGCATATTAATCTAAGCATGTACATACACAAAACTGCTCTATGATAAACCTACGTCGGTATTTGTGATCATTGTGGTTGACTACTTCAGTACTAGGACGTGCTTTTTATTTCATTCTGGCTATCGATAGACGATTTTATTCCGTTTTAGAAGAAATGTTAAAAGTCAGAGAGTTAATTGTGATATACTTTACCACATTCATTCCTCGAGGGCCTTCTGAAGCTGTATAAAATCGTCTATTGATAGAATATGGCTTAATAGGCGTACTCGTAACTTGAATGGGCTACAATGATTATTTATCAGTTGACACAGAACTGACAATGAATATAATTATAAGAGTATTACAAATATCTATGATTATGAGATAAATATTATCCTGAGTAAATTATGAATATATTAAATGATAGTGAATTGAACAGCTACATTTAAATGAACAAACATATCGCAATCAGATTTACTTGTAATTAATCAGTAATGGTTGTATTTTATCTACAAAATGAGACCCTCTATGCATTTTCAAACAAAACATATAGCCTTCATATATTTCTCTAATACAGGATAGATGTTGCTATTATTGACAATGTTTGTCTGAACAGACAAATTGATAAAAGCAGTTTGTTACTATTTTAATTACTAAATCAGCTTAAACTTCACCTCTCAGATCGGTAATAATTGATAATAAAGTTTACTATTACTTCAATGTTCTTATGTTGATTGTTTCTACTATAATAGAAGACGTTTATCTGAAGAGATATATTGGTTATTGAATGTTGCATTAGGTTATGCAGTCCGTGGGCCAAATTAGAGATCGTTACTATAAAAGAATGAACACAATCATATTTATTATCTACTAATCATTGTATATATTATTGTGGGATTGTTATTTTGATTTGAAAGATTGTTTCAATAAGTATACAATATATGCAATGGTGTAGTCGTTTACTTCTGCTAATGCCTTTCCCTTACCCTTTTTCGAATGATAACGAATCAGTGAAAATTCAGGTCTAACCCTTGGATGATTGAGGTTGATAGTTTCTGCATTAATTTGAAGACGTTAACATGTCCTGTACAAACATATTTGTTATTGAAAGGTGTATTATGAGCTGCGCAAAGACCACGGAATAAAGGTCGAGCAGGAGTGTTGTATCTGGTGGTTGTGAGGGGCTGTGTGTTGGCAGACAAGGTGTTGGTGGATCACTCGTCATGGAGCCGTCCACCAGACAACTCCTCCTCCTTCTCCTCCTCCTGGCTCCAGCTCCTGCAGTGGCTGGCTTCCTCGATCGATCTCTCTTGATGGCAGGTCAGGGTCTCAGTCACAAACCCAAAATGCTATAATACAAATCCTCAGGGGATGATTTTGTGATATAGAGATTAAGATTGGTCAGAGCGAAGACTAATGTTTTTCTCTTCTCACTCAGAAAGTCGTCGGGTAACTGAGAAGGCTCTTGTCTCTCTGGGGTCAGGGCCACTGCGTCACCACGACCTGCTGATAGTCCTCGATGATCACAGTCAACACCTGCTTGACGTGAGCAGTGTCATAAAAACAACCAAGAACACTCATTCACGAGTCCTTTTATCTTCACAAGACTCAATGCTCCACAAAACGTATCCTTCGGATCAAACCAAAGGCTCTACTCTCACTGGTCTCCTCCTCTTCCATGACGACCCAACAGCTTTTTTACTTCTCCTGGCAGATAACAAAAATTGGAACCCCAGCTATGTTGTTCTGGTGTGCCTCAACCCCCAGCTCAACACCACGTCCGTCCTCAGTCAGCCCGTCGTCCAGCGGTCACAGTTCATCTTGCTGCTGCAGTTGTCAGTTCGGGGCGGCTCACCTCGCCTCACTGCCTACACCAGCTTGCCAACTTACAACACCCACTCGGGAAATTCCTTCACCAAAACATCGCTAGGAGTATGGGATTCTGACACTTTTCACAATCTCCAATCATCCTTTCCTTCTCGATTTCAAGACTTTGGAGGTCAGCATTTAAAGGTGCCCATGTTATGCTATGATGAGCCTTTTAATTACTTTAATGAAAATGGTCAATGTATTGGAGGCAATCCAGATGCTCTAAGAGTTATTGGAAATAAGCTGAATTTTAACTTTTCAGTCATTTTACTCAAAAAAATTGTGTGGGGCGTTAAAATAAACGGGACATGGAGAGGATTGTTTGGAGAACTGATGTATAAGGGGAAAGATATAATGCTCAACGCGCAGAATATCAATGATAATGCAATCGCTGATTTTGACTGGACGTACCCCTACTGGGAGAACAGTTATGCCATCATCTTAGAAGTACCACCACCACTGCCACAATGGAGGAATGTCCTTTACCCTTTCTCTACCTTGACCTGGGGCCTGGTGGTCATCACTACGGTGACTGTCGCCTCAACTCTGTCACTACTGCTTCACCGTCTCCACCACACCAACGACCCACTGGCCATGGCTCTCAAGGTGAACCAACAAGTGCAAACTATTAAGTACAGTCACACCTTATAGTTCACGACTAGGACAAATTTGCATTTGTTGTGTCCAAGCACAACTGCACACTTAAGCCCAGACAATTCACAAACTGGATGAAATTTGTGTAATAAGTAGCATACTTATTATATTAACACCCTAAGAGCGGCTAGGCGGTAATTTTCTATGTACCGCACAGCGGGTTTTGTTTACCATAAATGGCGTTGTTTCCGTGCTCTTTTTCATGCATAAACAAGAGCCAGAGCGTAATACAAGTATGTATCCCTGAAAGGGCGTTAATTGAGCTTTCCAATGACACCTGAACCATCCTTCTATGATCACTGGTTGTCTTGCAACGAGCGTGCAACCGAAGGGCAAACACGGTAAAATACGGTCATTTCGTTACATAATTATAACCTGTGTGGTGAGGGAGAGAGGGTGGATGTGTGTTGTGTAAGTGTCAGTGGTCGCGCGAGGTCCGTGCCGAACGGTCATGAGCCGCCCTATGCTCCTCCCATCGCTTGTCTCTTTCTCAGAGCCAATATTGCGTCAAAATTGCACACAGACTTAAGTCGGGCCCCGCCACATAGTCCAAATTTTTCGATACGGACTTAAGTCGGGCCCTGCTAAAGAAGGGTTAATACAACACTGTACCAAGCTGGCTTCTGCATGGCTAAAACAATATTGTACCCCCCCCCCCTCCCCTCCCGTTGTAAAAGTAAGTGATGTGACTGTACATAGTGGTAGGTGGATTACTTATATAGGTCACAAGGTGAGCCAATACATACAGACAACTAACTATAATAGTCCTTAGTGACAGATACGTGAACTATAAGACACGGTCAGTTACTCATGGTGAGCCAACAAATTATAATGAATTATTTTATAACGACAGATTGATTAACTGTTGCATATTGATAATTATGATTGGAATAAGTAAACACATTTTTGTGGTTTATAGTCACAGAAAGATTAAATAGTTTAGTTTTCAAGGTATACACAAACATTCTAACTAAGAAGTAACTCCTAGAGATGACTAATGATCTCCTTACTGTACCTCTAGTCCCATCCACTCATATGCTAATGACTCTACCTTACACTATTCAACTAGTTTTTCGCAACAACCCAGCAATGACACGCCTATCTCTCATTTATCTATTATTTCTGATTGGGGCAGAGAAAATCTTATTACTTTCAATGCCTCCAAGACCCAATTTCTCCCTCTATTTACCCGTCTCAATCTTCGACAAGACTATTAATTACTCTTCAACAATACACAAATCAAACCTTCATCTTCTTTCAATATTCTAGGTGTATAATTTCATCTGACCTTTCTTGGAAAGATCATAATACCACTCTTGCTAAAACAGCTTCCCCAAAGTAAGGTGTGCTCAACCGTCTCCGTTGGTTCTTCACACCGCACAGCTTCTGGCAGTCAAGGCATATTTACTACAAGTAATTGTTAAATGACTTATTGACTTATCATGACCCTCATGATAAGTCAAAAAGTCATTTAACAATTACTTGTAGTAAATATGCCTTGACGGCAAGAAGCTGTTAGGTCATTCATAAGTTAGCTACTCAGCCAGCTCTACAGTCACCAGTCAAGGAATTCAAATACCCACATTGTCGACCCATATGTAGTAATGCTTTTCTTACTCAGATTTTCATTACAACTTAGCTATTTATTCATATGAAAGTCTCATTGTTTCGATTCTAAATTTCTTATACATATATACAGACTCATCAATTTAACCAAAAATGAATCAGTCAACCTTTCCAATTACAAGTCAACTAGTCCATCCATACTTTACAGAAGTGGCTGCCATGTAGGCTACAGTGGACATGAAGTAGGGAATATATTGAGTGAAACATGTCGAAGTCTGCCAATCGTGTGCCCGTAGTGAGCCAACTTGCCACTGGACTGGTAATCCAATGGGCCCGGGATCGAATCCCAATATGTCAATGGGAAGATATTATTGGGATGGAATTTGTGCTGTACCTAGTTTCAGTACATTACCACAGTACACCAAAATAGCAAATAAATACCCTCATTGTTCCCTGATTAAATAGCATTGCAGGAATATTCCCATATTCAAAATATGCTACAGGGGGGCAATACCTAGTGAGTTAATTGAGAGTGAGGGTCCGAGTCTGGGGGATGGGACGGTCAAGCGCAGAGATGGAGTTGCTTCGAGCCGTGAATGGGTGCTTCGCATGTCTCACTCCCTAGACTGGAACAAGACCTCACGGGCCTCACCGTGTTCAGCGGTGGAGTGTACAGGCTCTCAGCCTATGCCCGAGAGGGAGTAGTTGGAATATAGAAGAAAGAAAAAATAGTGTGAATAAAGGAGCCATAGGAGCCGCAGAGTCAATAATACATGGGACTTTGATCAGATGAATTAACTCCTACAGAACCGGTTCCGTACTTTTAACTATATTGTGGCTACTGTTAAACGATATTATTATATATAAAAATATCTTCCAGCAATTGAGCGGCTTCGAACTATTTCACTTCACCCATTTTACTACTTCAGATCCTTCGTAAACTACATACAATCTAAAAATAGCATGAATAAAAATAAAAACACGTCACCGGTACAGAAGGGGATATTTGTCTCCATCAACGATCACTGGAATATTAAACAGCAGTTGGAGGAATTCTGGTTCTCTGACTATATAAATGATAAGACTGACTATACCAGATCCCTCAGAAATGGGACTTTGTTAATAATGTTGTATATTATATTATTAGCGATGTCATATTGTCCATTTGTCAATATTTATGTGCCCGAATTTTGTCCCATCTATATGAGTATATTAAGGACTCTCCGCCAAATACAATGTCTTTTAAAGAGGAACGAATGGATTTCGTCATCGTTAATTATATTATCCTTGAGTACTCGGAACCCACTTTGGTATGCCTACTTCATATACAGCACATATTTAAATTCTGCGTGTTAGGTTACTTCGTGTGTAGTGACTCAACTCATTGCAACAAGTAGAATGGTAGTGGTACTGTATATATTAAGTAATATCTTTAATGGTATATATATATATATATATATATATATACAGTATAATTATATATAATTATATATATTTATTTATTTATTTTTTATCTTTTGTTCTCTTTGTGGAAGAGGGAAACAAAAGACAGAGCTGCCTGTGACAAGTACATCCCCCAGAGTTGAAAGAGTAACAGGGCCATATTCAAGGAATGTTAATAAGTTTAGGGATATGTTGTTTGTTTTGCTTTATTGTGGCATAAAGTGGTGTGCTTGTTTAGTGTAGTAAAGTAGATAACAGGAGGAGGTGTTTGTGAGAACTAGCTGGATCACTCTCTGTAGGTGAAGAACAGAAATAGTAAGGGAAGCCAGACAAATAAAACAAGAGTTCCAGCAACTCCTTATCAAATGCCTATAGGCCTCCCCTGGGTATTGCCTTGTTCGATTGGTGTCTGCAATCTCCCCCTCTGTTCTGTTATAGAGATCGCCACCTGCAAGTGGCACCGATTTACATGTCGCCCATCGGTAAATTGTTTAGTTTATTCCCCTAGATACGGGTTGCCCGCCAAGGCTATTGAGTCCCATCCACCCGGAAACACCCCTTTCAGATGCAAGGCAAATTGCTAACACCAGAGACAACCCTATCACATTATAGGGGAAGAGAGGAGGAGGGACCTCAGGGACCCTGACCCATACATCAGGGGAAAGAGGGTCTAGGTTGTGCTATTCAGGGCTGGACTGGTTAGTGTAGGAACAGGACTTCCCCCACACTATGTAGGGGACCCCAGTGCACAAAAGGGCCATGGAGGACGAGGATGAGTTCAAGCAACCCGACTCCTCCGAGTCCCCCAGGACCCCCTGACACACCATAGTCAAGACCCTCACCATCACCAATACCAAACCCCACACCCCACACCACCTACCCCTTCCCATCCTCCCCCACTCACTTGCTCTGCAATACTAACTCCTCTGTCTATGTGTTTCCTCTAGAATTCAACTTAAATTATGCTTCCAGAACTTATTTCTAACTTAAAATATTTCTGTTTATATATATATATATATATATATATATATATATATATATATACCGGTATATATATATATATATATATATACAGTATAAATATATCGTGTTAGATCAGTGGTAGTCTGGTAATACAACCGATGGATCCGTGTGAGGTGGTGGTGCGGTGGGGTAGAGTGTGGCTGGTGGTGTGGTGGTTGGCAGTGTTTGTGTTGGCAGCTACGTACACCGGGAACCTGGTAGCTGTTCTCACCGTGCCCGCGTATGCTGCCAGAATACAAACAGTGCTCCAGCTGGCACTGTCAGACTACATGTAAGGTGGCCCTCTTTGTCTTTCTGTCACTCATTATGTCAAACTATATTACATAATTATAATCTATTCATTAAAGTTAAACCTCCATAGCAGACTACATGTAAGGTGCCCCTCTTTGTCTCTGTCACTCTCTATGGCAAACTAAATTACATAAACTATTCAATAACCCGTTCCGTACCGGAAACGTCTTAATATATTATATTCTAGCTATAGTTAGACGATTTTACAAAGCTAAGGAAGGATATCTGGTAGCTAAAGGATTAATTGAGATAGTCTGTAGCCTCTTGATTGGTAGACGTCCTTCCCAAGCTGAAAAAAATGTCTAATAGTAGCCAGATCATAATAAAAAGGACATCACCGGCACTGCAAAAAACTCCATAACAACTGCTTAAACATAATCTCATACTTTTCTCCTAAATATAGTTTTCTATTTTGCTGGTGTATATGCACTTATCTATTCATATAATTATATATTCTATTATTGCATGCGCATAAAACACCTCTCGAATATACACATATAGTATTCCTCACGCATTTCCTCAATCGTTATGATACAAGCATTGTTATCTCTTATACTTGTTTAGACTATGCTTGTCTTATATACTTGTCTTATAATATACTTACTTGTCTTTTATACATGTCTTATACTATACTTGTCTTTTATACTTGTCTTTTACTTGTATTTACACTTCACCCAGTCCAAACTCATATAACTAACCCCTCAACACTCCACATCTGCATCACCATTCCATCTACCCATATACAAGCCATTGGGACTTTTCATACAACACACTTGTCCAATTAGGTTTATTTTGTCATATGTTAATTCATACTTTGTTTAACAATATTCAAGCAAATAGCTTTGAACGCATAAACACAGAGGATGTTGTATCTTAAAACAGGTGGTATTTCCTCATCTGATTTTTGTGTTCCCATCGGCAAGCATATTTGACACAGTTGTTCCTTAACCCTCTCCGACATATGACGTGATTTTGAGCATATTGGGGATACTTTAAAGCCTTTGTTACCATCAGGGGTATTTAGAAACCTTTAGTTTAGTTACTTCAACCTCTGCAGTTGTCTTTGAGTTAGCTGTGGGCAGAAAACTAATTTTGGAGAGGTAATTATAAGAGTGAGAGAACTCTATTTCTTATTGCTAATCTGGCAACCTCTGCGTCATAAAAGCGTGAGAGGGTTAATAAGCAGGTATCACATTAGCACTTGTTCCCCTCAACACTGGTCTAGCAGCTTGTGAGGTCAACATTTAAAATATTTCGGTTCCCTAAATTTATCTATTGACAGTCTAGTTTCCGATACCAGTGCAAAATATTCCAGAAATGTTGCCAGAATAATTTTTATCATCGAATGTTGACTATAATAGCTCTCATGTGATACCGACATTAGGAGGGATTGGTGTTTGGATATATTGCCTCCTTCCAAAACTTTATGATTAATGTATATTTTAGCCCTGCGGTCGTAATCTGGCCCAGACCGGCGAGAGAGAGACACCCTCTCTCTCCTGTCTCTCGCATAGCACTGAGAGGCCAGGGGAGGGTTGGAGGGTCGGATTTACAGTTGACACTCCTCCACCCTCCTCTCTCTCTCCCACCCATCCTCCTACAAAAATACTCGATAAATATCGGGAATAATAGAGAAAATACCTGATAATTGAGGATGGGGGGAAAAAGGGGCGGGGGGGGGGGGGGGGGCGGACATATGTGTAGGAGTGGTAGAAGGAATGGAAGGAAATACACCTAAACACAAATTGCTTTTTTTTTTAGTGCCACTGGGGTGTTTTAAATGTTTTTTTTTTAGGCCTATGATCTTATGAGTCTTCCCGCAGCCGCCCAGTAGAACATCTTATGAGTCTTCCCGCAGCTGCCGGGTTAATACAAATGAAACCAGCAGTAAAACAATACATATTTCCACAGACCTTGCATGGCAGACTATGGGGTTTTCGTACCTGCTGCCCTCAAGTCTTCGAAGAACCCCACCCTGGCCAACCTGGGAAGCAAGCTCTTCTTGGACAAGAACCTCAACCCCTTTGATCCTTACGAGTTCCTCCTTGGCAAGGTTCACGCTGGCACCCACGCACTCATTGTATCGGTCGACTATCTTATATTTACCCAGCACAAGAAGAAGATCACCCGTTCTACCTATATCTTGGAAGATAAGGTCTCTCTCTCTATGTAATTCTCTCTCTGAGTGAGACACGGATGTCTGATGTCGAACTGGTTGTTTAATATCTACATGGGTGGGGTAATAAGAAACGTAAAGGACAGAACAAGAAGAGAGGGAGTAGAGATGGTGAGTGGTGGGAACAGAATGACTGTCACTAATGTAGTGTATGCAGATTACATCTCTTAATATATATATATATATATATATATATATATATATATATATATATATATATATATATATATATATATATATATAATTTAGTAACTGTCATTTGCATAGAACACATTAGCGACAATCATTCTGGTCCCACCACTCGTCATCTCTACGCCCTCTCCTCTTGTTCTAATTACGGTAGTATATCACTGGAAGCGATTTTTTGTTATATAATATTTTATAAATCAACTACAAAACTATTATGTACTAGTTATTGAGAAGCAAGATTTATCCAAAAATCAAGCCAAATCGTTATATTTGCATATATAAAAACATAGGGGATCCACGAATTCTTATGAGTGGCTATTCTTAAGGATGAGGTAGTTGCTTAATCTCTCTCATGCTTAGTCCCATTAGCTTTTAGATTTATAGATGTTAAAAGGGTTAAACATAAGGGAGATGGGGGTACAGAACAAGCAACTATTTCCCCTTAAATTATTACAAACTACAGTACAATTGTGGTTCCTATATATAATTGCAGCTACGTACAACCATAATAGGGGTAGCTTCTATAACTCTCAGTTATTTTATGATGTAAAATCTGTTTTATTCAAGAATCTTTTAAATCCTCAGTTTGTCTTTGTCCCAGTTTTGGTTTGTTTGGTTTGCAAGTTTTACATTTTAATTTAAAATATATAATATATTTGCAATGCAGTTGCATGGGGATTTGTGTTAATAATGCCAGCTAGATTGGGTGGTACCTGCATTGGTTATTCACCTCTGCTCATGTGAAACTTCCCTCGAAGTCAGTCAGTCAGTCAGTAGCCAGTCTTTACTCCCAAAACGGATCAGCAAGAGACACACAAAGGGAAAATAAGGGAACAGGAGAAGAACAGTTCGCCCACAAAAGGCATGCACACAGACATTCAGAAGCACCAATCACTCATCAGTCCCCGGAATCAATGGCTTCACCTCAGAAATAATTGGATAATTATTTTCATTTCAGCTATATAGAGGATACCTATCGTGGTTCCTCCCTCTCCACACACCCTACACCTCCGTGCTGTCTGCCCACCTCACCAGACTGGTGGAGACTGGGGTATTGGCCAAGATCTACCAGGACCACAAGGGCAGCCTCATAGGCAAGGACAGCCAGGTGGGTCTTCCGGAAATTAGCTCTTGTAAAATTTTCCGTGGCATAGTCAGTAGAGCGTCGGCTGCTGATCAAAGGGCCTGCAGATCGACTCCGCATTGTCAAAATGTTATTTGTAGATGTTAAACCCGGGCAACTTGACCTAGCGATTCGTGACTGCCTGATGTTCATGGCCGGGGAACTACGCCGTCTGGCAAAAAAAGAAAAAAAGAAAATATATATATATATAATTATATATATATATATACTATATCGGTATACATATATATATATTCGTAGATAATTATTACCCCCCGGACAACTGCCTCCTATAACCCCTTCTGTACTGGCAACGTCTTTTTTATTATATTCTAGCTATATTTAAACGATTATGTGCACGTTAAGAAGGATCTTTGGTAGTATGAAAGGGTTAAGTGAGGTAGTTAGAAGCCTGTTATTTACTGGAGGCCCTCTTTAAACTTAATAAAATAGTGTAATAATACCCAGAATAAAGTTAAAAAACGTCGCCGGTACAAAAGGAGTTAATAGTCCATGGGGATGAGTGAACAACTATACTCCATTCAGTTGACACGTACATCTGGCTCCTAATTGGTGTTTGTATCGAGGCTCGTGATTGGCTATCGTATCTCACTGGCCAAAATGAGTGGCAGAGCTGATAATATATTTATTATTATTTTCTTTATTATTCCTTATGTATTTATTAAACTATATACGTTTAAGTAATTTTAATGATAATTTAATAAATTATAGTCTTATCCAAATCTAAAGAGCTATTAGGCTAATATATTACATGAAACACAATAATAACTAATATAACATAGAGTAAACTCAAGCGAAATAATGAAATGATAAACGCAAGAAGTAAGCGAGAATGAAGGATGTCTGACTCGCTCACTCGGTTTAGCCAATCAAAGGCCATGATTTACTTACCGGTATCAAACATTTAAAATAGGCACTGACGGCATTTCTTACCTTGCTTGTGTTTACTGTATTAGGCTATTTATCAGTGGCCCCTCCATCATTGACGAACATGCCTATTACATAAGGCATCCTCTTCAAACACTAATCCGCCGTAGTTTGAATCTACCGCGCAGAGCATTTAAAAACTGAGGAGCCTTCATCATGAGCGCACGCGACCTCACTCATGGCTTCAGTCATTATGAATTGGGTTCTCACTACGAAAAAACTTCGTAAAAAATAAAAACAAAAAGAAAATAAGAATAACTATCTAATAAGCTTTCCATCATATCGTGGATGTACTTGTGTGGATTTCTGACCAGACGCTGAATCAGGCGTCATTCCTCCTTCTTTGCTCTGCGCTCAGCCTGCCCGGACGTTCCTTTCAGGCTCCGCTGGTTCCGCATTCGTGGCGTCCCTAGTGAGTTTTTTCTCATTTGTTTACTCTGGGATGTATCGAGTAAGGTTAGGATAGGCGTAGCAGGAGTGTCCTGGGCTGGTTGCCCGCAGTGCAATGTATTTTGGGTCGTATGTATGGGGCATCTATTTCGGATGTACCCTCGTGGTCCTGTTGTGGACACGTGAACTTTTCACAGTTTGGTTTAGTTGGTGATGCAGGCGGCTTTCATTACGCGTTAATTATTGCTGCCTTTTATCCTTCTGATGAGGTAAGCTGTGTGTTTGCTGACGTTCCCAGCGTATTTTTCTTCACTTAGTGAAGTTTTTTCTGGGTCCGTGTCAGGCTTCCCGGGGTTGGGAAGTTATCGCTTCGGTGGTGTGTTGGCGGTGGTTCCTGTTGTGATATTCCAGTGTGTGTTTATATTTCAACTATTTTCATGCCGTCTACCTAGGCCTAGCCAGCCGCTCGTAGCTTTGCCACATGTCTAGTGTTATTATTTATTTTATAAATATGCCCTACTGTGTCATGTGTATCCGGGTTTTAGTTGTGTATTGGCTAATTCCTCGGACTATATTTGTTTCCTGGTTTAGTTGTGTATTGGCTAATTCCACGGATTATGTTGTGACCTTGGTTAGTCGTGCGTGTCTCTCCTCGTGTCGTATTGTTCAGATGGTGTCTGTTCAGGGTGGGGTTTGCCTTCCGGCGGGTTTTTCTCGGTTTCACCGTGAAAAAACCTGACCGATGAGCAGTGTTAGGCCACACGTGGTTGTTAACACTGGCTGGTTCCCCGGCGAGGGGAGGTGTCTGTGGCTCTCCAGGACTGCGTATCTGTGGGTGCCTGGTTTCAGGCCTCCTTTAATTCCCGGCGGGATGGCTGTACCCATCCTTACATATATATTTAGTTATATATAAAGAAACGACGTTCGTGAGAACACTCGTTTTTTATAGGTTTTTCTACCTGGTTTACGACAAACCACGGGGAAAACCTAGCTGTTGTTTAGGCGTTCCTCCCCGGCGATCTTTTACAAAGTAGTGGGGTCAGGAACTTGTGGGGTTAACTTTTAGACTTCTCACCCGGCGGGTGCACCTTAGCAGGGTGGGATAAAACGACTTAGGTCTCTTATAGTTAACCAATCCATGTGAGTGATACTCTGTGTATCGCTGCCTTTACTCTTACGGCATTTGAAGGATCAGTGAGGTTTAACCAAATCGATTTCCACACCCGGCGGGTGTCCCTAAGTAAAGGAACTAAGGAATTTATAAACAAATTCAATTTCGATTAACCTTAATTGGTGATACTTTCAGTATCGCCGCCTTCTAATTTTACGACGATCGTTTGGGACAATTCGTTAAAAAATCAGATCTCGTATATTCCTGCCCTGGGCTATTCTACTAAAATATTTCAAGGGCCGGCGTCTTTATGAGGGGGGGCTTTGTTACAAAATTGAATCTTGAGACAGTCACCACCTCCTACAGACTATTAGTGCCATACTGGACCATTATATCAGAGGGTATTCTTCATGTTCTTAGCTAAGAAGACTTGTTTAGCCTCTTTATACCCAGCCGCGTGGCGAGATGTGTTAGCTGTGTCTTTGCATCCCGTTACCCGGCGGGTTATTAACACTTGTATGCGAACACTTGGGTTAACCTTATGAGCATTAATTCCTGGAAATTTTCTTTATTTTTCCAGAGCTGAGCTCCGGCGGACCAATACAGACCCGGCGGTAGTTCCTCTCACCAGTCTCTGTCATGGCTAATGTCACCCCAGTTTTTGCCCTGTGCATTACCCCTACTTGCGCGGGTATCCCAATTTTTGCACATACCCTTTGCATAAGGTGTGTTAGATGTCTAGACCGTTCAAGGGGTCTCTGGGTTACACGTAATTGTTCTTTTTGCTCCCAATTAACCAATAAAGTCCTGTGTGACAATGACAAGACCGCGGCGGTAGCGTTGAGAGAGGTCAGACAACAAATGTCGGCCTACACTACCATTGTCGCACATAAGTCACTTCAATGTGACAACGTCCCACTTTGGGATAAGTTGCTGTCAGAGCACCCTCCCCCTAAACGTACCTCTAGAGTAAGGGGTTTTAAGCCGACAGAGACTAGCCAGGATTCTGTATCGTCTGTGGAGACGTTTAAACGCCCGAGAGAGCCTACTCCCCCGGCAGCCACCTCCTCGTCGCAGGCGAGATCGAGGTCAAGGTCTCCCCTCAGACAACGGTCTTCAAGTCGGGCCTCTTCCCCGGCTAGTAAGAAGTGCAAGACTGAAGCTTCCCCCAGGGACCATGGTGGTGATTCTTCCAGACCTAGGTCCAGTTCGCGGTCACACCGTAGCCACAAATCCTCCAAAAAGGATTCCCATAAGAAGTCTTCTCGACATTCTTCTAAGTCTAGTGCATCTCATCGTACCTCTACACCTGACAATGTTTCTGTTACAGCCTCAGAGTATAGTGAAGCGCCTGTCCCTAAACAAGATTTACCTATTGATATTTTAACCCTAGAAATGGAGAGTTCAGGATATTCAATAATTGAGAATGTTTCAGACTCTCAAGAGAGCGTAGGCCAGAGCCTCGGTGTTTGGCGTTTTGCTCAGCCAGGGTCTGTCCTTCCACGTCCGACTCATACGAGTCACACAGTAGCCGATGTCCACAGGGACGCGGCGACCCCATCCTCTATCCCTGATTTATCTTGGAAACAAGGTGCCCCTGCCTCGGCGGGGTCTTCTCAGGAGGATCGGGAGGAACAAGATGAAGTGTCATTAATTTCAGATAGGGAAGGACAAGGGTCAGGCTCAGGCCAGTACGCCGCCCATGATAATACTAATTCACCTGAAAGTTCTGCACCTAACCAGTTTGTTACAGCACAAGAAATTGATGGGTTACTTACTCATGCTCTATCAAAATTCTTTAATCAACAACGAGAAAACCCCACAATGGACTTGGGGGCTCCCTTGACAGGTTCTGCGGTACGGCCTCTGATAACGTCAATCGATTTATCTAAGATTCCTAACCCTCCTACTCTGTCACCGGCAGGGAGCTCTAAGCCAGCTACGGCGGCATTCACTACGTCAAATGTCAGGGTCATTACGGATGTTAATCCACCCCCTCTAGACAAAGCGCCTCTTAGAAAGGTAGCTATGCCCCTGCTTTATGGGCCAGACGAGTCATGGGTCCCTTTGAACCCCTCTAAGCCAGAGCTTGCCCAGCCTACCTTGTCAGGGGAACTCCCGGTACCACGTGAGTGGTTTATCCAGGGAAATAAGTCTAAGAAATTAAGGGCATTGGATGCCTTGGGTAATGTTTTGGATGTAAATATCAAGGCTATACCTAGTTATTATTATCAGGATTATTTTGTTTATGCATCTAAGCCTGCTTTACCCCCTGCCTCAGCTTCAAAACTTTTTTCAGACTGGTCTAAGCTGGATGGGTTTAATGATATTAAGGCTCTGTTGGCTATTACTCCTGAACTAGATTTACAGACCGTCACAGACGAGACAGCTAATCCAGTGTTGAAGGTGGGACAGTTAGGACCAGGACCTTGGGTGGATTGGGAGGTAGAGGCTCAAAACTTTGCAACCACTTTCACTTCTAAATCTTCCCACCAGATCCCTCAGGATACACATTCATGGTTCTCAATGCCGGTAGGTTCTGCCGGCGGAGTTCCGTCAGCTTTATTTTCCTTTTTAGCTGCCCCTAAGATTAATCTTTGTGAACTAAAGGAACCATTCATTACCCCTACCCCTTCTCACCTAGACAGAGAATTTAGGCTAAGGGGAAAAGCTTTCCGCCTGTTTTCACAGTACATAGTTTCTCAACAGGTGGCTAAGTCTTTACTCAGGTCTACTCAGGCAATCGCAGACGCGGATGCTCGAAGATCAGTTGAATTATCCCGGCGTCTGATTCTTCAGTCGTCAATTCAATCCTTAGGTGACATACGCACAGCCTTACTTGAGGCGGTGCGAGCACGACAGGATCTTAGAATGTAATTATTTCGCAAGCTGCCTGATCGCATTGCTAACCAGGTGGTAATGTCCCCAGTACTTACACCTTCTTTAATGTCCCCTGATGTATGGCGAACAGTGTTTAACATGGCACAGGCCGTGAAGCACAGTCCCGCACAGGCTAAGAAACCCGCATTTAACTTCCCCAAACCTAAGCCTCCTACTAAAGCTCAGCCAGGGGGTTCTAAGCCGTTTCTTCCGCCTAAGTCCTCCCAATCCCCCCTGGGTCAGTTCAGGCATAGACAGAGAGGGTTTTCAGGACAGAGGGGACGCGGCCAGTATAAGCCGGGTCAGGGCCAGTCTTCGGCCCACACCAGCCAGCCGGCGAAGCGGCCAACACCACCAAACCCACCATCAAAAAACTAAAGTCTTTCTCACTCCCAGTGCCTACCTTAGAGCCGGAGGAACCGAGGGAAGTACAGCCGGCGAACCCTTGTCTGCTAACTGGGTCGTTCCGAACGTGTCACCAAGCATGGCCGTTAAAAACCTGGGCACGGATGGTGGCACGCAAAGGCATCACTTGGCAGTGGCTCCGGCGACCTCGCTTACGTCAGCCGACAACGGCAAATTGTGTTTCATTAGAGGTGGAGCTGCTGGTCCAGGAGATGATTGCCAAGAATGTCATCATCCCGGTACCCCCAGATTACCCTGTATTCACGTCAAAACTGTTTTTGGTTCCCAAACGGGACAGTGTTCAGATGAGGCCGGTCGTAGACCTGTCGTATCTGAATCTTCACATTTACAACGAGTCTTTCAGAATGTTAACAGTTCATCAAATCAGGCTAACACTTCCGCCGGGTGGCTGGATGTGTTCCCTAGACCTGACAGACGCCTATTGGCACGTGTCGGTCAACAAAAGATTTCAAAGGTTTCTGGCCTTGAGGATCAGGCACCAAAATTTTGTTTTTCAGAGGATGCCGTTCGGTTTGAACCTAGCACCTCGATTATTCACAAAACTAGTCAGGCAAGCCCTGATGCCATTGTTAAAACAGGGAATCAGAGTGTTGTGGTATCTAGACGACTGGCTGGTGGTGGCAGAGACACAACAATTATGCATAAAACATGTCAATATCATTTTAAATCATGTCAAAACTCTAGGCTTCAAGGTAAATCTGGTAAAGTCAAACCTTGTTCCCTCAAGAGTAATTCAGTGGATAGGGCTGGTCTGGGACCACCGCCGCTCTTACTCTGAGTCAGAGTGTGGACAATCGCAACAGGTTTCGCAGGAAACTGTTCAGGTTTCTTCACAGTCTGACTACGACACGAAGAGTCTGGGAGTCTCTGGTCGGCTCTCTCAACTGGATTCAGCTAACTGTCAAGTTGGGCCGGTTGAAAGTAAAACGATTAATATTGGAGGGCAACAAATATTTCCCACTCTTACCGGCGGGAAAATTATGGCCCATACCAAAATTAATCCACACCTTACTAGCGGTCTGGGCGAAGAGGGAAACATTGCACTCAATCATGTCATGGACCTCTCCTCCTCCAACGGTATGGGTAGACACGGATGCGTCAGGCACCATAGGGTGGGGATTTCAGTCAAATCAGGGGCACCAGGGTCAGGGACTTTGGTCCCACTTAGAAATCGCTCACATAAATGTCAAAGAGTTACTAGTCCCATTGTATTTCCTTCAGGCTCACGGCCCGGCGTTACGGGGCAAGTCAGTGGCCTTCAGAATGGACAATCTGAATGCAGTTCACTGTATTCAGAAACAAGGGTCAACGAGGTCAAGGAAGTTGCTACTCGTGTCGGAAGAGATTTTTGTTCTAGCCACCAGTCTAGATATTTATCTTCACGCATCTTATCTCCCAGGCGTAGCGAACGTCTGGGCAGACGCTCTGTCCCGGAGACAGAGCACGACAGTAGAATGGGAGCTCAAGCAACCCATTTTCGACCTAATGATTGCGGAGCTCTCCCATCCACAAGTGGATCTTTTTGCGTCCGAGGAGACTCACAAGCTCCCTCTATACCTCACCCGCCGGACGATAACGCCGGCAGGGGGGCCAGACGCCCTAGTGACAGACTGGAACAGATGGAGCTCCATCTATCTGTTTCCACCGCCAGATGCGTCACTAATGTGCCACGTAGTGAACAAACTACGAGTTTATCGAGGCTTAGTCTCGCTAATCGCGCCCCTGTGGCCGTCGCAGGTGTGGTGCCAGCAGTTAATAATGTGGTGCCCGGACCCGGTATCGCTCCCGGTCGGGTACTTCCACTTAGACACGATTGGCAACCTAGAGACCTCGCTGACTTTTGCATTATGGACATTCAGGAGGCCAAGTGGCTAGCACCATACGGTAGGGATGTGACCAATAAATTGCTCAATCAATATACTCAGTCTACTAAGCGACAATATCAATCTCATTGGAAAGCTTTTACTTCTTGGATTGTTAGAACGGAACAAACTGTACCCTCAGTGGCATTGGTTTTTTAATTACTTGAACTATCTGTTTGAGCAGAAACGTTTATCTGTGGTTACTTTGAAGAATCACTTAACTGCGATTAGAGTGCCCTTTTTCGACCTTACAGGTCTATCCATACCGGTGGCGGAGGAAACAGGATTTATGAGAGCGTGTTTTAAACTCCGCCCACCTCCCCGTCAGCTCATGCCTACTTGGTCTCTGGACAAAGCTTTGTCTTTACTTCATTCTCGTCTGTATCAAAATACTGCAGGCTTTGCTTTAATCTTAAAGAAGGCAGTTTTCCTTTTGGCTTTGGCCACCGGAAACAGAGTGTCTGAGCTGGCGGCGATGAGCAACACACCTAATTGTCTTAGGTTTGGTAGACTTAATGATTCAATTTCCATTGCACCCTCCCCGGCGTTTGTAGCCAAGAATGAGCATAGTGCACACGTGTTTTCTGATTCACGGTGCCGGCGTTAAAAAGGGGAAAGGTGCATCATAATTTATGTCCAGTGCAAGCTCTAACCAAATATTTAAGAATAGCTCCTCATAACCCCCAAGGTGCTTTATGGGTAGCGAGTACGGGTAAACGCTTACTTAAACGGCGATTAGCCTCTCTTCTAGTAGAAGTCATTAAAGAGAGTAATCCCGGCGTTGTGGGTAGGGCCCACGATTTACGCAAGTGGGCGGCCCCTTTACGTTCCCTGAAAAACTTTTCAGTTGAAGATATTGCGTCCACACAGTTGTGGGCGTCTAATCATACGTTTCTCTCTAGATACTTGTCAGTTGCTCTAGACAAACCTTCCTTACCATGTATAGCTTTAAGGCAGAGGGTCTAGGTGGCCCTGCAGTCACTTATGTTTATTTTCAAGGAAAGGGGGGGGGGGGTGCAGTCAGTTGACATAGGACACCCTAGACCCCGCCGGAGTATGAGAACTGTGATACAATTTAAGGTTGAAATGTGATATGAAAATTTCTCTGAGAGAATTTGTGCTAGTACAAAGTTTAGTACAAACAACGGTGTTGTTATAGTAGTTTTAGCTGCGAAAAGCAATGTAACATTAGTTCAATGGAGTTCATTAGCAATTGATCTCCACATGTATTTTGGGGTTTATGATGTGCACATATAAACTTATAACTTATTATTTGTCACCACTCGTTGAGTGGGGTGCCTTTTGTAACTACAGATCTGTGTTCAGAATCTTCAGGGTTACCTATTTTTGTCAGGCAGGCTTCTTTGAAGCACGCACCTGCCTGAACCCCCTTTTTCTTGTATATTTCCGGCCTACGCCGTATTAAATACATTTTTCAAAAGTAAGAATACTATGTGGTTGTTTTTATTATCTGCTTTTCTAGAGTTATGATATGATTACGAATGTCCCCCTCCAGTCTTAGATATCAGGCATGTTCGTCAATGATGGAGGGGCCACTGATAAATTATAGGTTTGACTCCTGTAAGGAGATTAGGAAAACCTAATATTTAGTAGTGGCCCCGTAATCATTGACGACTGGGGCCCTCCCGACCGTCCCCTTCCCATTCGTTGATGTATTAAGGATTTTGGTTTACTTGATATGTCAGTGAAGGAGGAATGACGCCTGATTCAGCGTCTGGTCAGAAATCCACACAAGTACATCCACGATATGATGGAAAGCTTATTGGATAGTTATTCTTATTTTCTTTTTGTTTTTATTTTTTACGAAGTTTTTTCGTAGTGAGAACCCAATTCATAATGACTGAAGCCATGAGTGAGGTCGCGTGCGCTCATGATGAAGGCTCCTCAGTTTTTAAATGCTCTGCGCGGTAGATTCAAACTACGGCGGATTAGTGTTTGAAGAGGATGCCTTATGTAATAGGCATGTTCGTCAATGATTACGGGGCCACTACTAAATATTAGGTTTTCCTAATCTCCTTACAGGAGTCAAACCTATAATATCTACAATGTTATGTGTTCCATTTGGTATTTTATAGCTGTATGTACATGTGTGTACAATACTCAATACATGGATGCACTGTGCCCCTGTACAGAGCAAGAAGCTGTGCAGGGGTAACGAACCTCTGGAGGCGGTTGAGCACACCCAGCTTCTGGGAAGCGGCTTTAGAAAGAGTGGTAATATGATCTTTTGAAGAGAGATCAGAAGAAAAAGAGACACCAAGAATATTAAGAGAAGATGAAGGGTATATTTGTATGTTGTTGAAGAATAGGTCATAGTTTTCTGGAAGTGGGCGACGAGTAGACAGATGAAGAAATTGAGTTTTGGAAGCATTGAAAGTAACAAGGTTTTCTCTGCCCCAATTAGAGATGGTAGAGAGATCAGATGATAGGTGATTTATGGCCTCCTTACGGGAGTTTTGGAGTTCCTGCTGTAAATGGTGTTGTGGAAGCATAGTTAAATAGTGTAAAGTAGAGTCATCAGCATATGAGTGAATGGGGCTGGAGGTGCAGTTAAGAAGGTCGTTAATGAATAAGAGGAAGATAATTGGGGATAGGACAGAACCCTGAGGAACACAAGAGTTGAAAGGTTGAGGAAGTGAATGGAATGGCCGGAAAGGAAATTCGAGATAAAGGCACAGATGGAGGGATAGAAACCGTGGGAGGGTAGTTTGGAAATAAGGGATTTGTGCCAGACTCTATCGAAGGCCTTCGATATGTCTATAGTGCAACAGAAAGAGTCTCACCGAAGTCCCGAATGGAGGATGACCAAGAGTTAATAAGGTAAGAGAGAAGATCACCAGTAGAGCGGCCCTTAAGGAAGCCATACTGGCGATCTGAGAGTAAATTATGAGAAGAGAAATGCTAAAGAAATTTTGAGACAAGAATAGTTTAAAAAACTTCAGAGATGCAATATATATATATATATATAATGGTGTATTATATACTCCCATTTAAGCTTACTTAACCAACTTTATTCCTTACTTACTTATTTACAGGGAGTACTTGTATTTTAACCTTTCGTACATATTCCATTTACAACAGCATATATTATTATCATTGTAGTTTCTTGTATTATACATCTGTTTAGACTAAAGAAAGCCAGACTGTATTCAATTGACTTCTCAGAAGAAGAGGTCATGGGAATCACTTATGTCATGACTGGTGTCATCAAATCACGTCCACCCTCAATCACGTGAGAGGGAATGTGTAGAGTGTGATGGAGGTGTGTTTAACATGTGTCTAAGGTGTGCCAGAGAGTTTAAACCACACCCACTTATGTAATCTTGGCAGGTATTGGTTAAGAGTTATGTAACTTTCATAATGTATGGTAGGACGTCATTAAGGGGGCGTAACCCAAGGTGATATAAGATGAATTATAGTACTCTGAATAAGTCTTAAGGTATTATTCATTAATGCAAATGTGAATTATTCTCAAGTTTCAGTTTCTTATTGCTTATGTAAGGTCTGATACTACTATATACACTGATTTTTAATGTCCGTATGTGAGTTCTTACTCCGATGACACCGTGTTGAGGTGGAATCTTCAGTAGGCTCTCTGTGATGATAATGTTTGTAGAAAACTGCCACCACTAATAGTTTATAGACATATAGGAGTCTGGAATCAATCAACCCATGCGATCAGCCTTTCCTTATTTGTTGTATAAGTATGCAGGAACACAGTCAGGAATCAAATCAGGTGTGAAATGATGAAGTGGTGAGAATGGTGAAAGGGTGTGTGTGAGAGTGGTGAGTGGACCTCCGCCTCGACTCGTGTCTGTCGAGTTCTCTCGTGTGATTACCGTCATGCCTAGGTTCAACCGCACCTCGCCTTCCGAGATGCATAACCAATGATGAAAGCGTGAATAATCCTGAATGACGAGTGAATAATAATACATGACGAGAATAATCGTAATAACTCCAGTCCAGGGGTCTCCTGGTGTTTAGGTTAGCAAGTCGTTAATATAGGAATGAAATTTTTAATCAGCATGTTTACCTTAGCTATTGATAAGGACCCCTGTGGTCTTGCCTCTGGACCCCAGCTAACAGCTCCGTGTACAGGCATACAAAAGTCGTGTCACTAGTATGAATTGAGTTATGAGTTGTCTAAATATGAGTGAAAGGATCGTATAACGTATGTTCGGAATGGTCGACAGTCCCCAGAGAGTTCCTTAAGGGGAGGTTTCTAGTTTGTTTCCTACTCCTCCAGTAATCTTAAAATTTCACCCCCTTGACCCCCTTTCAAGATAAATTTGTAAATTTTCGGTAGAAAAAATTTCCCGGCCGAAGGCGATTACTCTTAAATTACAGGCTCGCTATCGCTCGCCAGGATATTTGACACCTAAATGGCACGAAAGGTCTTAAAATTGACAGAATGGGAAATTCTTAAAATCACCAAACTGAGGGGGCAAACGTCTTAAAATCTCAAAACAATGGGGCTAAACATGAGGGAGAAAGGGGTCAAGAAAAAATTCCCTCAAGTGGATATTCCCTTAACCTAAGAAGTGCGCATGGGGGTAATTAGAAACCCCCTGTGCTGACGTATTTGAGCTGTTTCCATCACTAAAATATTCATTTTACCATAAATAGCATTAATACTTATCCATACGCCTATTATGGGTTGATTATAAAGGTATTAACCTGAAACAACAATAAAACGAGTGAACACGTTTGGATGGTCAAAATCCGAGATATAGGCCGCGAGTTATATAATGTATGGGTGAGGCAACCTGCTTTCCCGCCAATTTCCCCCAAGGCCAATGAGACACAGTCGATCGATATTCTCTCTCTCTCTCTCTCTCTTGCACTCGGTTGCTATCACTGATGACAATGCCCTGCTTGCAACTCGCTAATGTTAGCACGAAAATATACCTCAGTATAAGGGAATAACAGGGAAAATAGGTGATAACTGAAGGAGGGGAGGAAAGTGGGGAAGGAGGGGAGGTAGAGGAGTGATATTTTGCATGGCCCAGGAGCCCCCCCAAAAAAAAAAAAAAAAAACAAACAAATAAAAAAAAACATTTGTTTTCAATGTTTAAAGATTATTATTTTTTTCTCTGACTCTTAAGAGTCTTCCCGCAGTCCACCGGGGGAACTCTTAAGAGTCTTCCCGCAGTTCCCGGGTTAATCAAAGTAATGTTATCCTTTAAACACCATCATATGGTGGCTTGTGTTGGTCCTATCACATAGGCAACACCCACGAGTCGATAATTTGACCGCAAACCCTGCTAAGTATTTAATTCAAGTCACTGATAGTCTGAATATTAAATTATTTCACTTATTACGGCTTGCGAGATTGTAGCACATTGGCTGGCGAATCTGGCAGATATCACACAACAGTGCCATCGTGCACTACAAGTTCTGAGCGTGATTGAGTTCGTCCCACTGAATGTGGTCCGGATTCCTGTGATTCCTCAACTTTACCTGCAAGAGAGAGTCTTCAAGGAAGGAGGGCCTACGTGTGGCAAGATTGGTTGTACCTTAGAGGATCAAGTTTAACCTTTCCGCCCGGGCAGCATTATAAAGGATACCGCGGCAGATGGGCAGGAGCCCGGGTGTCATTTAAAATCTGTAAGCTTGAAAGCCTTTAAGCGTGTTTTGAAAGCTGTGCGTCGACGTATGTAAACAAAGCCTGTCGTTGCGTCACCGCACCTCCGAAAAAAGAAGAAGAGGGAGTTTGTTATTGTGTTGTCTGCAAGAACAGATTTAGTGTTGAAAAGTGTTGATATTGCTAACATTACATCGAAACTCTCTCCACGGAAATCATCATCACAACTGAACCAGTTGACTTAGAGAGCTCTACTCAACGCCAGTCTACAGGTACGAACCACATCTACGCTTGGAGATGCGTGGGAATTCGATAGCAGTTAAAATAACAAAGATACGGTAGCCAAGGCGTAGACGTTTTTCGGCCAGATTGCCCGGATCTCAACGAGGTCCTTAGGAGGGCGAGCCTGGGCCAGAAGGGTTAAGAAGAAGAGGTTGTGGGGACGAGACACTATCAAGCCGGGAGGGTCATTTGCTACTCCTCCGCTGGCCAGAACCCAACTTCAAATCTCAACCCGCCTCTCCCCACTGGCCGCTGCCCACTCCCGTCGTCCCACAGGCCTTCGCCTCCAGTCTGGTTTGAAGTGCAGGAGAGTGAGGATATATCATAGCTGCTTGCTGACACATTGAGGAGGTAACGTGTTCATCTAACTTGGAGGCCTTAAGTGATTAAAATCAATTCAAATGATTCCAATCTTTAAGTCCAATTTCATTGTATAATTAAATTGTGAGTTTAAAGTTGTTCACTGTCTTTTATAGTTTGGGGAAGGAGGGGAAGTGAGAAACACATGGATGAGTACTAGAGGGGAATTATCTCACCTAGAGTAAATCCTTTGTTTTGATAGCCCCTGGGATGTTTTGGAATGCTTTTTTTACAGTCTTGCTCCCGTGAGGCCTATCGCGTTCCCTATGGTAAGCCTTCCGTGAGGCCTATCGCGTTTCATGGGTTAAGCGGTGTTATAAACAAATATTTATCTTTTATCTTTGAGGAGTTTATTTATTATATGTTTTATCAAGTTGAGAATTCCCTATGTCATTAAAACGTCTGTTAAGAAAATCCTAAGGTCCCCGCTATCGGGTCAGTTGACCAAGAGTTACCTGATATTACTGAGGATAGCGGCGACGATTTTTTGGACGATTATTGGGGCGATAGTACGGAGGTTGATTGTCCGACAAACCCTGGTACATCGGGGGAAGCACCTCTATATACAAATGTTAATCAGTGTGTGTTAAGAAGCGGGACCTTCCGTGACACCACTCCAACCTTTTACACCCATTACTGACCTTAGTTCAACAACCTTCAATTAATCAAGTCAATGGCTGGATCTGAACCCCAAGCTTTCCATTTAAGTGGGTTCAGGGTCAAGCAACAAAGCCATTCACTGGTTGGAACAACACAGAAATATATTTCAGTTTTATATGATGGTATGGAGATCGCCGCAAAAGGTATTACTCAGGAGAGGGCCAAATTGAAATTTTTCACCCGAAAATTGACAAGGGAAATACTCCAGAGGGATATATTTTGGGGTGCGATCATCTCATCAATGCCAAAACTTACGATGAGTTCAAGGTAGAGTTCCTTGAGAAATTCAGCTCTTCAGCCAAGGGCGCATTTGCGAAATTCCATGACTTCGCTGATCAGCTATTGAGCAAAAGAAAAATCAGTCTGTGGACAAATATGGTGCAGTGTTCACAATTCGCAAATTGCATGACGAGTAATGTTGCTTTTGTTAAAGAGGGAAGTCATTGTGTAGCTCAATGGTGGGTTGACAGTTTGGGTATGAATTTGGATTCATTTTACATATAAACAAAAATATTTTAGTCATCAAATTTTTTTTTTTTTTTGGTTCCTCAGATGGGTGTCGTAGGGAGGATTGTGGTGCGCTTCTTGGTATTGTGGATACTGGGATGGGTGGTTGGACAGCTACGCACTGTCACCGCTAGCGCGGACAACCCTTCCAATCTCACTCGTTCGGGGATGATTTTGAGACCACAGGGAGATGTAATTCTTGTTTCGGATATAGTAGGATCCTACATGGATATGTCATACTTATCTAAGATTAACGTAGTTGTGGTAGCGTTTTGGAGAATGTCATAAATAAAAAATATTTTAGACAACTTGCAGGATTTAATTAAGCACGCTAATACTCAGACTGGATTTATTTCATTTAATGCGCTGGAAATTGTCTGAGGTGGATCATGTTTTTCGTAATGCCGAACCTGACTCACTCTCTCGCCGAAAAAGAGGTTTGATTAATATTGGTGGTGAACTTCTTGGGAGCTTGTTTGGCCTTGCCACTAAGGATGACCTTCGGTCTGTTGAGAAAAAATTGAGGATCTTTCTCTCCATTTGGAGAAACAGGACAGGATTATGTCTACGAACAACATACATACAGAGCATTGTCAATACTGTTGTTGTTGTTGTTCCCCAAGCTGCCTGGCCGAACAGCCTCAAGGCCCCGAGCAAGGCCAAGGGCATAACTGAGCGCCCCCACAGAATCCTCCCTGTCGACCACAATAAAGCCTGGGTGACCGAAGCCACTCCATAGCGGGGAGCTGAGGAGGGTGGGGGAACGCCCGGGAAACCAAAGCCCCACCCTGGGCCCTGTGCCCCTCAACAATTAAGAAGAGAAAGCTGAAGGGCAAAGGAAATGTGACGCGTTGGCTTCCAATCTTGGTAGATTCGGAGGTCAATCCACGGAAGAGACGCCGTCACTTGAGATCTAGAAAATATATAAGTAAAAGGAACAGTCAGAGTAAGCTATGGGTATGGCAGAGATCGCTCAGTTCTCACTCTGATAGACTAGCCCATCACCACATGACTAGAACCCAATCCTCTCAGCATCAGCTAGTAAAGGCCCTAGAAAGTCGCCTTTGGCGGAGGGATAGCTCCCCTATTTCAACCCCTGTCGGGGTTGGGCACCCGCCTTTCGGGGTTGGGCACCCGCCTGTCAATACTGTTAATGATGATGAATTCAGTTCTTAATGAGGTACAGAATACCCTAAATGAATTAGAAAGTAATGTAACGTTCTTTGAAGAAGTTGTTATGATATTGTATTGATGCTTTCCATATTATGTTTACAATTTTGGGGAAGGATTTTGAGTGTTATATGCAAGCTTTAGTTCACGCGGAGAATGGGCTAGAGACATCTGACTTACTTCCATGGCTGACTTATTCAATTTGCTGAAATTGGAAAATAGGGAACTAGATTTGGTCCATCTGGTGGGTCATTCAAAAATTTGAGTATTATTACCGCTTTCTCGAGGTGTATGTGAGTCAATGTACATTTCTTATTTTCATACCTTTTGCATCTGACATGATTTTGTCTTGGTCTGAAATTATACCTTTTCCGGTCAAATTTCATAATTCCTTGCTCACTATTAATTTTCCTTCCGAGAATTGCTGGTTTCGAAAGGGAAGTATACTGAGTTACTCTACTGTTAATGCTCTTTGTCACACAGCTTTCGGTTTGTTTACCATTTGCCCAGCGTCTGCTGTTCCTTTACTGCCGATGAATTCTAACAAATGCGTTCAAGCCATTATTGGCAATTCCAATGTCCTGGATTTTTGTAATATCACTCCGGTTCAATTTCACCCATTTTTCCACGTTCACATATTTAACAGTCACTTTCTTTAGTTTGTAAATGCTTCTGATCTACTTATTACTCGGCCGGACAGAGCACCCTTTCATAAATAATGTATTGGCCAAATTTATATAAGGTACTGTTGTTTGTTGGTTTCGTCTCATCTTACTCTTTAGAGTCTTTACCCTTCGTTCACTCACATGCTTCCGTTCACGGAGCAGGATATTCTTTTTGCAAGCATTCCATCAGACGTAAACATTTCTAGTAACTTTTCTTATCCTAAGATCATTTCAGGTGAGATTGAAACTTTTGAGCTGGTAAACACATCCATGGACGCGCTATCATGTACGTACTACGTTCGTCCTGAGTACATCTACCCTCTTCCAATGTTCACTAGTCTTGTTTTATTTATTTTCATTGTCATTTTCCTTATAATTGCTAAGAACATTGAGGGTAGGTTGACAAAGATTGAGATTATTCAAACTGTTGGAAAATAATTGTTTTCATTATGATGAAGGCAGTACGGAATTGTAAACAGACCTGTGGTATTTGGTTGGTCCGATTCCGTGTTTAATTTACTGTGCATAATTATTCTAGTTTCTGGGGATTCTATTTCAGATTTTTATTTTCAGATTTGTTTTTAATATTTTAGCTTTAACTATTTCTATATATTTGTTTTAAACAGTTTTGCACAATTCATTAAATGTTGCATATTGCATAATTTATATCTGATTGGTTTAATTTATCTGTTCTTGATATTACATGTTGATAACCAGATTTCATATTTTTGTTCTTTTCTTTATTATAATCTTCGCTGTAGTGCTTATAAATATTGAACAATAGTTGTATTCTACTTCTACAGCTTCGTCAGTGTTATAAATATTGAAAATTAGTTCTTCAACTCATGGAATAGGAGTTATAACTTTCGTTTAGGTGTTAGCTTAGTCTATGACCTACAATAGTTGTATATAAAACATTTGAATGAGCAATTAATGCCTAGGTGTGATTTTGAACGAAAACATTGGTTGAGTGCTGTAGTACTTGATGGGTCCTATAAAACATTGGTTGAGTGCTGTAGTACTTGATGGGTCCTATAAAACATTGGTTGAGTGCTGTAGTACTTGATGGGTCCTATAAAACATTGGTTGAGTGCTGTAGTACTTGATGGGTCCTATAAAACATTGGTTGAGTGCTGTAGTACTTGATGGGTCCTATAAAACATTGGTTGAGTGCTGTAGTACTTGATGGGTCCTATAAAACATTGGTTGAGTGCTGTAGTACTTGGTGGGTCCTATAAAACATTGGTTGAGTGCTGTAGTACTTGATGGGTCCTATAAAACATTGGTTGAGTGCTGTAGTACTTGATGGGTCCTATAAAACATTGGTTGAGTGCTGTAGTACTTGATGGGTCCTATAAAACATTGGTTGAGTGCTGTAGTACTTGATGGGTCCTATAAAACATTGGTTGAGTGCTGTAGTACTTGATGGGTCCTATAAAACATTGGTTGAGTGCTGTAGTACTTGATGGGTCCTATAAAAGGGCGCTATGAACTTTCTCTACATATATTCAATTATGTTCAATTTTGCTCTTGTGTCTGATTGTTTATGTTAGATATACATTTCTATTTATATATATATATATATATATATATATATATATATATATATATATATATATATATATAATCTCTATATATTTTTGTTATGTTTTTTTTCTTAAGATTCTTCGTAATTTTCATTATGTTTAATTATTTATTTTACAAAAATTCAAAAATCTTAAAAATAACAATTACAAAACGGAAAGATTATTCTTATTACTTGTTATTGCTTTCTATTTTTTGTTTTTTTGGGAGTAATTTCAGTGGTGGAAATTATGTATTTTATTTTTAAGGGGGGCGTGTTACAGTATAATATACTCCCATTTAAGCTTACTTAACCAACTTTATTCCTTACTTACTTATTTACAGGGAGTACTTGTATGTTAACCTTTCATACTTATATTCCTATTATAACAGCTTATATAATTATTATCATTGTATTTTCTTGTATTATATACATCTGGTATAGACTAAAGGGAGCCAGACTGTATTCATTTGACCTCTCAGAAGAAGAGGTCATGGGAATCTCTTATGTCATGACTGGTGTCATCAAATCACGTCCACCCTCTATCACGTGAGAGGGACATGTATAAGGTGTGATGGAGGTGTGTTTACCATGTGTCTAAGGTGTGCCAGAGTTTAAACCACACCCAGTTATGTAATCTTGACAGGTATTGGTTAAGAGTTATGTAAGATTCATAATGTATGGTAAGACGTCATTAAGAGGCCGTAACCCAAGGTGATATAAGGTAAGTTTATAGTGTAGAGCGGGAGAGAGAAGACCCCCATCACTTGTTGACATTAACCCTTAAAAAGCGGCTCACCACTTAAGTCGAGTTAAATAAAGCTGGACTATGTGGCGGCGCTCGACATAGGTCGAGTGGCAATTTCAGCACGTAATGTGGCTGAGAGAGAGAGACAAGTGGTGGCAGGAGACTAGCGAGCGTATGACTGCTCCAGACCACCGCGGCGAACCTACTGACACAAATCTCAGCTCCCTCCTCCCTCTCTCACTCGCTACATACTCAATTATGTACCGAAAGTACCGAATTACCTGCTTTTTGCACTCGCGTTGCACGGTTATTGCAAGAAAACTATCCATCATACAAGGATCGTTATGGTGTCATTCGAAAGCTCTGTTTATGCCCTTTCAGGGATAGATACTTGTTTTACGTTCTGGGTCTTATTTAGGCATGAAAATGATCACGTAAACAGCCCTATTTTGGCTAAAAACACCCCGCTGGGCGGTACACATAAATAAACCGCATAGGCCGCTCGTAAGGTGTTAAGGGGTCATAGGCAAGTTCGTAATTGTTAAAACAGACTTTTTATACTTGTCTTATTACTTGCTACTAAACCCTTGTTTAGCGGGGCCGGACTTAAGTCGGTCTAGAGAAGAAAGGACTATGTGATGGGGCCCGACTTAAGGCGGTCTGCAATTTGAGTACATAATTGGCTCTGAGAGAGCGACGCGCGGTGGGAGGAGCATAGGTTCACTCTGACCGCTCGGCATGGTCCCCGCGCCGCAACTATCCTCCCCTCCTCACTCATCCTCAACCATTACCTCGCTAAACAGGGAATTATGTAAGGAAATTACCTTATTTTAGCGATTTTTCCTTCGTGTTGCACGATCGTTGCAAGAGAACCAGTCGTCGTAGAAGGATGGTTCTGGTGTCATTGGAAAGCTCAATTAACGCCCTTTCAGGGGTACATAATTGTATTACGCTCTGGCTCTTGTTTATGCACGAAAAAGAGCACGGAAACAAGGTCGTTTAGGGTAAAACCACCCGCTGGCCAGGTAGTAGAATTTACCGACCTAGCCGCTCATGGAGTGTTAAACATTGAATTCGTTATAGTACTTCTGAATAAGTCTTAAGGCATTATTCATTAAAGCAAATGTGAATTATTCTCAAATTTCAGTTTCCTTATTGCTTATGTAAGGTCTGATACTATTATATTATACACTGATTGATTAATTAATGTCTGTGTGTTCGGAATGGTGGCAGTCTCCAGAGAGTTCCTTAATCAAACTAATTATATCCTTTAAACATCATATAAATGTGTGTGTGTGTGTGTGTGTGTGTGACGGTCCTCAATAATAAAATAGTGATTCGTAATTTGGTGATACTTAATAAAGGCTGACACATAAATAGGATAAATACTAAAATACGTTTAAAATCTAATACTGTACATAATTATGTCAATGCAAGTATCAGTAGTTCCTTTATCCTTCTCCTTCCATCTGTCCTCCACACCCCCTCCTCCTCAGCTAACCCCTCCGCCCACCCCCTCCCTGACTCTACCTTCCACTCTTTCAGACTGTTACAACCAGGGTCTCAACTATTTTTTGGAGAAAAACAAATAGGTATACTGTATATAAAAACGGAAAAATATGTTGCACTCAGCCGGTAACTGCGCTCAGACATCTCTATGTCTCTGTGTGTGGTTTTTTTCTTGGCTACTTTAGTTTTTCTTTGTGGAGAGAGAGAGAGAGAGAGAGAGAGAGAGAGAGAGAGAGAGAGAGAGAGAGAGAGAGAGAGAGAGAGAAAGTGGAGGAGGGGGGGTGAGTGGGTTTAGGTAGGCTTCAGGAAGCTTTATACAAATTAGGGGACTTCATTAGGCTGCAGTTGGTAACAGTGAACTGTGGTAATATTATTTAGCTCTACAATGTGGATAGTGGTGTTCGAGAGCGAGAGAGATATGTTACTATACTATGTTTCTTTTCAATTGACAGAACATTGCAAAGTTCCCATCAAAACGATTCAGTAATTTTGAAGATTTGGTTGTGAAATGTGGTGCTGATTATAGTCACATATTCTTGATATAAGGCAGAGATATAGTAGTTTCATATTTTTTCATGAAATATCGAAAATCAGCTACAGGAGCCAAATTACCGCCAGTTGAAAAGAAACAGGGTATAGATTTACTTATAAATAAATGCCTTCATAACTACATTTAATATACCAAAACTCTCTCTTTCACACACACACACACACACACACACACACACACACACTCACGCCAATGAAAATAATACTTATACATCGGTAGACTGATGGCATGTTATTATATTTGAGGAAATTATTATAACACTCTTGTTCACAAACTCAGGAAATATTGTCTGTAAATTGGTTGTGCGAATCCACTTTTACTTTTCATATTATACCATCCAAGTATACTATACATGCAAAGATACACCGAGCAGATATTGTAATTAAATTCGCTCATCCAGACGCGATGGACCCGGATTTTTTCTTTTAAATATTTAAATATTTAAATATGCATTTCTTGTTTTTGCTTTGTAAGCATTTTTCGAACCAAGTGCGTTATTCAATTGTTTAACATCATATCATATATTTTAGATAGGGATATACTGTATATATATTTATACAGTATATATATATATATACAGTATATATATATATATATATATATATATATATATATATATATATATATATATATATATATATATAAACACTATATATACAGTATATATATATATATACCGTATATAGATATAGATATATATATATATAATATATATATATATATATATATATATACAGTATACTGTATATATATATATATATATATATATATATATATATATATATATATATATATATATATATACAGTATATATATATAGAGGGTGTCCCAGTAGGAAAGGGCATAACTTTGGGATGTTATAAAACAAGGTATTCTAAAGCATAAAATGTTCTATAACATAACAAACAAATTTGAACCATTAAACAGATATTGAAGGTTTAATGTAGTATCTTCTCCCACATCACTGTAAGGGACTCTCCCATGTAGTATCTTCTCCCACATCACTGTAAGGGACTCTCCCATGTAGTATCTTCTCCCACATCACTGTAAGGGACTCTCCATAGTATCTTCTCCCACATCACTGTAAGGGACTCTCCCATGTAGTATCTTCTCCCACATCACTATAAGGGACTCTCCCATGTAGTATCTTCTCCCACATCACTGTAAGGGACTCTCCCATGTAGTATCTTCTCCCACATCACTGTAAGGGACTCTCCCATGTAGTAGCTTCTCCCACATCACTGTAAGGACTCTCCCATGTAGTATTTCTCCCACATCACAGTAAGGGACTCTCCCATGTAGTAGCTTCTCCCACATCACTGTAAGGGACTCTCCCATGTTGGATCGTCTCCCACATCACTGAAAGGCACTCTCCCGTGTAGTGTCTTCTCCCACATCACTGGAAGGGACTCTCCATGTAGTATCTTCTCCCACATCACTGTAAGGGACTCTCCCATGTAGTATCTTCTCCCACATCACTGTAAGGGACTATGCAGTGTAGTATCTTCGCCCACATCACTGT